>OZ012659.1:112137785-112617808 GCA_963942545.1 Oxycera nigricornis | reverse complement strand
AGACACGTGGCGTGCCAAACACGTGGCGTTCCAGACACGGGACGTGCCAGACACGGGACGTGCCAGACACGGGGCGTGCCAGACACGTGGCGTGCCAGACACGTAGCGTGCCAGACACGGGGCGTGCCAGACACATAACGTGCCAGACACATGGCGTGCCAAACACGTGGCGTGCCAAACACGTGGCGTGCCAGACACGGACGTGCCAGACACGGGACGTGCCAGACACGGGACGTGCCAGACACGGGGCGTGCCAGACACGGGGCGTGCCAGACACGTGGCGTGCCAGACACGTGGCGTGCCAGACACGTAGCGTGCCAGACACGGGGCGTGCCAGACACGGGGCGTGCCAGACACGGGGCGTGCCAGACACGGGGCGTGCCAGACACGGGGCGTGCCAGACACGGGGCGTGCCAGACACGGGGCGTGCCAGACACGGGGCCTGCCAGACACGTGGCGTGCCAGACACATAACGTGCCAGACACATGGCGTGCCAAACACGTGGCGTGCCAAACACGTGGCGTGCCAGACACGGGACGTGCCAGACACGGGACGTGAAAGACACGGGGCGTGCCAGACACGGGGCGTGCCAGACACGTGGCGTGCCAGACACGTGGCGTGCCAGACACGTAGCGTGCCAGACACGGGGCGTGCCAGACACGGGGCGTACGAGACACGTAGCGTGCCAGACACATAACGTGCCAGACACGGGGCGTGCCAGACGCGGGGCGTGCCAGACACGGGACGTGCCAGACACGTGGCGTGCCAGACACGGGGCGTGCCAGACACGGGGCGTCCAGACACGGCGTACCAGACACGTAGCGTGCCAGACACGGGGCGTGCCAGACACGGGGCGTGCCAGACACGGGGCGTGCCAGACACGTGGCGTGCCAGACACGGGGCGTGCCAGACACGGGGCGTGCCAGACACGGAGCGTGCCAGACAAGGGGCGTGCCAGACACGTGGCGTGCCAGACACGGGACGTGCCAGACACGTGGCGTGCCAGACACGGGGCGTGCCAGACACGGGGCGTACGAGACACGTAGCGTGCCAGACACATAACGTGCCAGACACGGGGCGTGCCAGACGCGGGGCGTGCCAGACACGGGGCGTACCAGACACGTAGCGTGCCAGACACGGGGCGTGCCAGACACGGGGCGTGCCAGACACGGGGCGTGCCAGACACGGGGCGTGCCAGACACGTGGCGTGCCAGACACGGGGCGTGCCAGACACGGGGCGTGCCAGACACGGGGCGTGCCAGACACGTGGCGTGCCAGACACGGGGCGTGCCAGACGCGGGGCGTGCCAGACACGGGGCGTGCCAGACACGTGGCGTGCCAGACACGTGGCGTGCCAGACACGGGGCGTGCCAGACACGGGGCGTGCCAGACACGGGGCGTGCCAGACACGTGGCGTGCCAGACACGGGGCGTGCCAGACACGGGGCGTGCCAGACACGGGGCGTGCCAGACACGGGGCGTGCCAGACACGGGGCGTGCCAGACACGGGGCGTGCCAGACACGGGGCGTGCCAGACACGTGGCGTGCCAGACACGGGGCGTGCCAGACGCGGGACGTGCCAGACATGTGGCGTGCCAGACACGTGGCGTGCCAGACACGGGACGTGCCAGACACGTGGCGTGCCAGACACGGGGCGTGCCAGACACGGGGCGTACCAGACACGTAGCGTGCCAGACACGGGGCGTGCCAGACACGGGGCGTGCCAGACACGGGGCGTGCCAGACACGTGGCGTGCCAGACACGGGGCGTGCCAGACACGGGGCGTGCCAGACACGGGGCGTGCCAGACACGGGGCGTGCCAGACACGGGGCGTGCCAGACACGGGGCGTGCCAGACACGGGGCCTGCCAGACACGTGGCGTGCCAGACACATAACGTGCCAGACACATGGCGTGCCAAACACGTGGCGTGCCAAACACGTGGCGTGCCAGACACGGGACGTGCCAGACACGGGACGTGCCAGACACGGGGCGTGCCAGACACGGGGCGTGCCAGACACGTGGCGTGCCAGACACGTGGCGTGCCAGACACGTAGCGTGCCAGACACGGGGCGTGCCAGACACGTGGCGTGCCAGACACAGAACGTGCCAGACACGGGGCTTGCCAGACGCGGGGCGTGCCAGACACGGGGCGTGCCAGACACGGGGCGTGCCAGACACGGGGCGTGCCAGACACGTGGCGTGCCAGACACGGGGCGTGCCAGACACGGGGCGTGCCAGACACGGGGCGTGCCAGACACGGGGCGTGCCAGACACGGGGCGTGCCAGACACGGGGCGTGCCAGACACGGGGCGTGCCAGACACGGGGCGTGCCAGACACGGGGCGTGCCAGACACGTGGCGTGCCAGACACGGGGCGTGCCAGACGCGGGACGTGCCAGACATGTGGCGTGCCAGACACGTGGCGTGCCAGACACGTAGCGTGCCAGACACGGGGCGTGCCAGACACGTGGCGTGCCAGACACGGGGCGTGCCAGACACGGGGCGTGCCAGACACGGGGCGTGCCAGACACGGGGCGTGCCAGACACAGAACGTGCCAGACACGGGGCTTGCCAGACACGGGGCGTGCCAGACACGGGGCGTGCCAGACACGGGGCGTGCCAGACACAGAACGTGCCAGACACGTGGCGTGCCAGACACGGGGCGTGCCAGACACGGGGCGTGCCAGACACGGGGCGTGCCAGACACGGGGCGTGCCAGACACGGGGCGTGCCAGACACGGGGCGTGCCAGACACGGGGCGTGCCAGACACGTGGCGTGCCAGACACGGGGCGTGCCAGACACGGGGCGTGCCAGACACGGGGCGTGCCAGACACGTGGCGTGCCAGACACGGGGCGTGCCAGACACGGGGCGTGCCAGACACGTGGCGTGCCAGACACGGGGCGTGCCAGACACGTGGCGTGCCAGACACGGGGCGTGCCAGACACGGGGCGTGCCAGACACGTGGCGTGCCAGACACGGGGCGTGCCAGACACGGGGCGTGCCAGACACGGGGCGTGCCAGACACGGGGCGTGCCAGACACAGAACGTGCCAGACACGGGGCTTGCCAGACACGGGGCGTGCCAGACACGGGGCGTGCCAGACACGGGGCGTGCCAGACACAGAACGTGCCAGACACGTGGCGTGCCAGACACGGGGCGTGCCAGACACGGGGCGTGCCAGACACGGGGCGTGCCAGACACGGGGCGTGCCAGACACGGGGCGTGCCAGACACGGGGCGTGCCAGACACGTGGCGTGCCAGACACGGGGCGTGCCAGACACGGGGCGTGCCAGACACGGGGCGTGCCAGACACGTGGCGTGCCAGACACGGGGCGTGCCAGACGCGGGACGTGCCAGACATGTGGCGTGCCAGACACGTGGCGTGCCAGACACGGGACGTGCCAGACACGTGGCGTGCCAGACACGGGGCGTGCCAGACACGGGGCGTACCAGACACGTAGCGTGCCAGACACGGGGCGTGCCAGACACGGGGCGTGCCAGACACGGGGCGTGCCAGACACGTGGCGTGCCAGACACGGGGCGTGCCAGACACGGGGCGTGCCAGACACGGGGCGTGCCAGACACGGGGCGTGCCAGACACGGGGCGTGCCAGACACGGGGCCTGCCAGACACGTGGCGTGCCAGACACATAACGTGCCAGACACATGGCGTGCCAAACACGTGGCGTGCCAAACACGTGGCGTGCCAGACACGGGACGTGCCAGACACGGGACGTGCCAGACACGGGGCGTGCCAGACACGGGGCGTGCCAGACACGTGGCGTGCCAGACACGTGGCGTGCCAGACACGTAGCGTGCCAGACACGGGGCGTGCCAGACACGTGGCGTGCCAGACACAGAACGTGCCAGACACGGGGCTTGCCAGACGCGGGGCGTGCCAGACACGGGGCGTGCCAGACACGGGGCGTGCCAGACACGGGGCGTGCCAGACACGTGGCGTGCCAGACACGTGGCGTGCCAGACACGGGGCGTGCCAGACACGGGGCGTGCCAGACACGGGGCGTGCCAGACACGGGGCGTGCCAGACACGGGGCGTGCCAGACACGGGGCGTGCCAGACACGGGGCGTGCCAGACACGGGGCGTGCTAGACACGGGGCGTGCCAGACACGGGGCGTGCCAGACACGTGGCGTGCCAGACACGGGGCGTGCCAGACGCGGGACGTGCCAGACATGTGGCGTGCCAGACACGTGGCGTGCCAGACACGGGACGTGCCAGACACGTGGCGTGCCAGACACGGGGCGTGCCAGACACGGGGCGTACCAGACACGTAGCGTGCCAGACACGGGGCGTGCCAGACACGGGGCGTGCCAGACACGGGGCGTGCCAGACACGTGGCGTGCCAGACACGGGGCGTGCCAGACACGGGGCGTGCCAGACACGGGGCGTGCCAGACACGGGGCGTGCCAGACACGGGGCGTGCCAGACACGGGGCGTGCCAGACACGGGGCGTGCCAGACACGGGGCGTGCCAGACACGTGGCGTGCCAGACACATAACGTGCCAGACACATGGCGTGCCAAACACGTGGCGTGCCAAACACGTGGCGTGCCAGACACGGGACGTGCCAGACACGGGACGTGCCAGACACGGGGCGTGCCAGACACGGGGCGTACCAGACACGTAGCGTGCCAGACACGGGGCGTGCCAGACACGGGGCGTGCCAGACACGGGGCGTGCCAGACACGTGGCGTGCCAGACACGGAGCGTGCCAGACAAGGGGCGTGCCAGACGCGGGGCGTGCCAGACACGGGGCGTGCCAGACACGTGGCGTGCCAGACACGTGGCGTGCCAGACACGGGGCGTGCCAGACACGGGGCGTGCCAGACACGGGGCGTGCCAGACACGTGGCGTGCCAGACACGGGGCGTGCCAGACACGGGGCGTGCCAGACACGGGGCGTGCCAGACACGGGGCGTGCCAGACACGGGGCGTGCCAGACACGGGGCGTGCCAGACACGTGGCGTGCCAGACACATAACGTGCCAGACACATGGCGTGCCAAACACGTGGCGTGCCAAACACGTGGCGTGCCAGACACGGGACGTGCCAGACACGGGACGTGCCAGACACGGGGCGTGCCAGACACGGGGCGTACCAGACACGTAGCGTGCCAGACACGGGGCGTGCCAGACACGGGGCGTGCCAGACACGGGGCGTGCCAGACACGTGGCGTGCCAGACACGGAGCGTGCCAGACAAGGGGCGTGCCAGACACGTGGCGTGCCAGACACGGGACGTGCCAGACACGTGGCGTGCCAGACACGGGGCGTGCCAGACACGGGGCGTACGAGACACGTAGCGTGCCAGACACATAACGTGCCAGACACGGGGCGTGCCAGACGCGGGGCGTGCCAGACACGGGGCGTACCAGACACGTAGCGTGCCAGACACGGGGCGTGCCAGACACGGGGCGTGCCAGACACGGGGCGTGCCAGACACGGGGCGTGCCAGACACGGGGCGTGCCAGACACGTGGCGTGCCAGACACGTGGCGTGCCAGACACGGGGCGTGCCAGACACGGGGCGTGCCAGACACGGGGCGTGCCAGACACATAACGTGCCAGACACGGGGCGTGCCAGACGCGGGGCGTGCCAGACACGGGGCGTGCCAGACACGTGGCGTGCCAGACACGTGGCGTGCCAGACACGGGGCGTGCCAGACACGGGGCGTGCCAGACACGGGGCGTGCCAGACACGGGGCGTGCCAGACACGGGGCGTGCCAGACACGGGGCGTGCCAGACACGGGGCGTGCCAGACACGGGGCGTGCCAGACACGTGGCGTGCCAGACACGTGGCGTGCCAGACACGGGGCGTGCCAGACGCGGGACGTGCCAGACATGTGGCGTGCCAGACACGTGGCGTGCCAGACACGGGACGTGCCAGACACGTGGCGTGCCAGACACGGGGCGTGCCAGACACGGGGCGTACCAGACACGTAGCGTGCCAGACACGGGGCGTGCCAGACACGGGGCGTGCCAGACACGGGGCGTGCCAGACACGTGGCGTGCCAGACACGGGGCGTGCCAGACACGGGGCGTGCCAGACACGGGGCGTGCCAGACACGGGGCGTGCCAGACACGGGGCGTGCCAGACACGGGGCGTGCCAGACACGGGGCCTGCCAGACACGTGGCGTGCCAGACACATAACGTGCCAGACACATGGCGTGCCAAACACGTGGCGTGCCAAACACGTGGCGTGCCAGACACGGGACGTGCCAGACACGGGACGTGCCAGACACGGGGCGTGCCAGACACGGGGCGTGCCAGACACGTGGCGTGCCAGACACGTGGCGTGCCAGACACGTAGCGTGCCAGACACGGGGCGTGCCAGACACGTGGCGTGCCAGACACAGAACGTGCCAGACACGGGGCTTGCCAGACGCGGGGCGTGCCAGACACGGGGCGTGCCAGACACGTGGCGTGCCAGACACGTGGCGTGCCAGACACGGGGCGTGCCAGACACGGGGCGTGCCAGACACGGGGCGTGCCAGACACGTGGCGTGCCAGACACGGGGCGTGCCAGACACGTGGCGTGCCAGACACGTGGCGTGCCAGACACGGGGCGTGCCAGACACGGGGCGTGCCAGACACGGGGCGTGCCAGACACGGGGCGTGCCAAACACGGAGCGTGCCAGACACAGGGCGAACCAGACACGGGGCGTACCAGACACGTGACGTGCCAGACACATGTCTGGCACGCCACGAGTCTGGTACTTGGGGTGCGTTCTACACATTAAGCTTACCTCGCCTCAGACATCACTTGCTACGCCACGGCGGATTCGTCGAAATTGATGTAAGACTTGCTGAAAGGAGCAATTATTGCAATTTTATGAGTATCTTGTTTTATCTTAAAAATATATAGAAATTTCCTGCGGTTAGAAATTTTCTATTTGCTTTCGCAAATATTCAAAAAATGGAAATATATTATTTTCCGAACTTCGGTAGGACCAGAAAAAAACTCGAAACTTATATTTTGGAACACGCTTTTATTTATATTGTTGGCGATCTAGAGTCGCGTAGTTCTAAATTACGACTAAATATTGCATATGAGGATTCTTCTAACGAAACCTCGCACTCTTATCTAACTTACTTAAGAGGAGATCGTATTCTAATTTAAATTATCCATTAATAATATTTATGGCGACAGTCTTCATAAACAAAGTTTATGCCCAAAGGACAGGAGCTGCGATCCCAAAAACTTGAATTTAAGCTATCTGTACCATTGCCCACGCATTGCATTGAAAAAATTTCTGCCTACCCAAAAACACGGTTCACGTTAAAATTCGGACGCTTTGACTATTCTAATAATTCTCGGTAAAGCAAGAAAAAAACAACTTCAAATTTTTTACTATCCCATAAAAATGTTAAAATTTCCCCATCGACGCTAGCAAAATTCCTTTTCGCACTCTCTAAAAGTTTCATTGTGATCCCAGAAAAATGATCATAATGTTTTTCTTGGAATGCCGAATTGGTACAGTACCCAGCTTTGAATTGTTATCTAGTTAATTGCGTGTTATCTAGTTAATTGCGTCGACTATTTTCGATTGTGAGCAGGAAAACTGAACAATGGGACGAAAATCAAATGAACTTTCCAACGATTTACGGAAATTAATAATAGATTTGCATAAAAACGGCAAATCGTTACGGCAAATCGGGGAAATAGTATCAAGAGGCCAATCGACGGTCAAATTCGTTGTGGAAAAGTATAAAAAAAGTTTGGACAAATCCTAAAGAAGCGGCGAAAAAAAAACCGGTCAGTTTTAACAAGAAAGCATATGTCTCTTTTGCGGATGCAAGTCGGGGAAGGATCCAAGAGTGAGTGTAGTTAAACGAGCAGGATTGTTAGAAAAATATAAGGACATTAATTTTACTCCACAAATTGAAGAAAACTTTGATTTTGTAGTAGGGTTGCTGTAAAAAAAAACATTTGTTAGCAAAGTCAATAATCGAAAATTTTTGATATTTACTAAAGCACACATTGATAAGGATTTTAAGCTTTAGAAGCGTGCAATTTTTTCGGATGAATGTAAGTTTAATATCAAAGTTTCCAAGGGGTGCGTGAGAATTTTTGCTAGGCATAACCTTAATGGTTTGAGGGTGCTTTAGTGATAGAGGTGAAATTTGTACTTTATCGACGGAATAATGAATTCAAAGATATATATCGATATTTTGAAGGCAAACCTTGTTCAAAGTGCGAAGAAATTAGGATGCAAACGGGATTATGTCTTCCAACAGGATAATTACCCTAAGAATACGGTTTTAAATACAAGTCTCTGGATATTATATAACTTTCGGAAATATATGAAAACCACACCCCAAAAGTCCTGACATATTGTAAATCCGATCGAAATCTTATGGTCAATTATTAAAAGGAATTTGCGAAATCATGGTATTCGAAACATTCAAGAGTTAAAACAGGCTCTTTGAGAAGAATGACATAATATTTCATCAAATTTAATTACAAAGTTAGTGACATTGATGCCAAAAAGGTTCAAAGTTATTTTAAAGCAAAAAAGTCTACCCAACTAAATACTAAAAACTAAGATAAGCCATTTTTGTTACTGTATTAACAGGGTGCGAATTCGGATTTTGCTTGCTTTTACATGAAGTATTCTTGTTTTTGTAAGACTTTGAATATAAGCAACGTTTATTTGCTTTTGTTATGTTAAGTGTATGTAATGTCATTGATTATATTAAGTTTTTCTGGTCGTAAGGCAGACCAGAACACGGTTTCAAATAAAACATTCCTTTTGCGCCACGAATGATCAACGATAATTTTTTATGCGTCCTCGAAGAATACTATGAATGGCAATGTAATACATAAATTTGTAACTGTCCTTCCTTCACATAAGAGGATGTTAATTAATTCAAGGGTTGTAGTTGTGCCTTTTTCAAACTTAATTATGTTTCACAAAATTTCTATGATAGAACCTCATCCGAATAAATTAAGTTATCCTGATCAACCAAATTTCGCTTTTTGTTTCTAACTTCCAGATAAGAATGCCCGAATGACCGTGATCGCTTCACGATAATGATTGACTCGCTTGAAATTCGTTCTACTTTCAAAAGCAGAGCATTTACATGTGTATGGAAGTACAAGTACAAGCTTCATGGAAGTTTGGATCAATTTGAAAAGCAAACGTTACTGAGAAAATTCAAACATTTTATAACTATTTGAACATTGAAAGTGTTTGGCAGCTTAAATTTTGAAGACAGGTTTACAATAAGCACTAGTGAAAATTCTACTCAAAGGACTGCGATGTGATATTGATCAACGTCGATATTGTATCGTGAAGAGAATTGCGTAGACTTATGGTGGTTAAAAATGATACTTACCTTCAGATGAACAAGAAATGGCCGAGAGCACATTTTTTCTAGCTATAAGTACATCGCCGATTTTACAACAAAGCCTTTTTTACTTTTTTTATATTGTAAAATGATTTAAGGATTCTCAAAGCAGGATCCTTCCTACCATCTCAGTTTTTGTAGTTATATTTTTATTCAATTTCAAGGAAAATAAATATGAAAATTGATTGTTGCAATTTCATGATTAAAGGGAACAGAAAAAATTGTTATCGTTATCGCTCGGTTAAATAATCTAACAAGATTTCAAGTTTCGAGGTCCACAGGTAAAAGGATATTGAGATCTCTAAACAAATAAGACTTGACTTGAAACAAAAATTAGAACAAGCCACGAGGTGCGACCCTTGAGGTCTACACGGTCAACTTCCCAGTAATATCTACATAGATATTAAAAATATTCAACACAATAATAATTATGGAAATAATATTAATTTTATTAATAAAAATTTACCTCTCATAAAAGCTATTGGAATGACTTAATATTCATCGTAGCATCTACGCGAGCGTCAATTGATTACGTAAATATTTTCGTGGATTGGTTTGATTGAATATTCACGTGGATCAATCGGAGGGGGGACAGGTTACAAAGCCTTTTCTACGTTATTTGTTATTTTCATGTCGATGCTTGAAGGACAAAACAGCGCTAGCAAAAATGAATGCAGTTTTTGTTATTACGACAACTGAAGAGATTTTGTCGCGTGATGGTCATTTT
Source organism: Oxycera nigricornis (assembly GCA_963942545.1). Classification (NCBI taxonomy): domain Eukaryota; kingdom Metazoa; phylum Arthropoda; class Insecta; order Diptera; family Stratiomyidae; genus Oxycera; species Oxycera nigricornis. The sequence continues at coordinate 112,607,714 of OZ012659.1, read as the reverse complement.
GAATAATTGCGGTCAAAACTTCGGCATAATCACTGAATTTGTATTTTTTCACTATTTTTCATCAATGAATCTAATAATTATTTCTTATTTTCTGTTGATTTTGAGAAACATTGATTATGAAGTCCAAAATAGGTTCAATTGCATGTAAAAAGTAAAATATATGTATTATAAATGATAACGGAAGTATCTGAAATTTTACGAATATTAAAGAACAAAACTCCTAAAAACTACAATTTTTTAATTTGATGAAAGCTTTTCAAACATATGATCTTAAAAAGTGTTGACTACAAAACATTTTCCCATTCAAAACGTTGATTATCACAATTGCAAATTTGATTTGATTTGTATTGGTTTTCAAAATTTAAGCAGTTTTTTTATTAAAGTTCAAACACGGTTCTGTGAAGACTATTAAAAATCTCCGCAAATTATGCAAATAATAATAAACTTTGATTGACTTTACAGCAATGTCTTTAGAATAAAAGAATTAAGGTATACAAATTCGTTTGAACCCGTATGAACCCCTTTGAATGATTTTTTTATTTTTAATTAAATTTGTTTTGAAATCATGAGAAAATATTTTGCAAGTCTCTACAGAAATTGATAAAAGTTTATAAATTTCATAAACATTTATTATCACGATGTTAATTTTATTAATTATTAATCATTTTTTTTATGAAAAAAACACTAATTTTTAATAATTTTTTTATTAAATTTAAAAAATGGCTTTAAAGATTTTTTTTTAAAATTACAAAACATCATTAAAATGTTAATACGCGTCGGTTGACTTCTTAATGATGCAAAGATTATATTTGGCTCTCGAGATATGATGATTGACATAAATGGCCATGAAGGACATGATGACTTATAATGATCTTTTATTTTTAATTTAATTTTTTTTTGTAATCATGAAAACAATTTTTGGTGTTTTTTTTACAAAAATTGTTTGAAGTATATAATTTTATAAATATTGATTACTGCGACTTGAAAAAAAGTGCCAAAAATTTGATGTTTTTGAAAAAAAACTCCAATTTTTGGCACTTTTTTTCAAAAAATTAAAAAACCGCTCTAACGTTTTTTTTTAAAATTTGAGAGAATCACGTAAATGTAAATACACGTCAATTGAAACCTTAATGATAAAAATCGCATGTTTGGTTCGTGAGATAAAGCGCATAACATGGTTGACCTTCAAGGGGTGAAAACAGCAAACCCCCCCCGACCGAAGTTTCCCAAAAACTAATCAGCTCTTAAGATTGCAAAGACGCTTCGATTGACACCTTAACAAAGTCGATACGACTTTGTTTACGTGAGTTATGCTCGTAGAAAAACTGCCCGCGAACGCACATACGTACGTACGTACATACACACACTCGTACGTACGTACGTACATACACACACACACATACTTCTTTCTAAAAACACTTTATATATACTCTATAGACCTCAAAACGTAAAGAAAAGTTGAAAATTTCAATTTCGATTTTCGAGGCGATTACAAGAACTTCCCATATACTGGGAAGTTAAAAATTGTAAAATAATGTTCCCGAGAACTGCGAGACTTGCAGATTTTTACTTGGTTTGTTAATAGGATTGCGGTTGTAAAATTATTTAGATTTGTGGTAAATTCGTGCAGAGGAAGTTAAATTAACAGCTTATTTAGAGTGGAAATTTTAGATTCAAACCTTTTAAAATTAAAAAAAAAAAAAACAGTTCAACTTAATATGCGTTTTAGCATACAGAAAAATGTAATAGTGAATGAAATCCTCGAATGTGGTAGCTCTTTTTCAATCAATTATTTTTATGGCAGCCACAAAAGATATTCTTTTCTAAAGCTTTTTAACATAATGTGTCATAGGAAGAAGTTCATTTCATTTAGTGTTTCAAACTTGTTTTTCTCTTTTGACTGGAGATCAAAAAGCGTTTGAGTGGTATCAAAGAGTATTCATCAACAGATGTTGTAAAATAACTTCGAAAGTTGAAACGTTCTTTTATATTCAAGAAGAAAATGAGCATTCGTGTTGATTGTGGTGATAAATTCAGACTCGATCCATTTACAAAACTTAAGTTCCAATGAGCCAGTTCATTTCACTACAAACATCAGCACGTTGTCTGGATTTGCATAGTTCAAACCGACCCCGCTATTATCCCGATAAAGTTTCCCCGGCGGCTCCTCTACTTTCAACCACTTTTCCCGAAGGGCTCAACTCAAATTCAACGGGAATGCGACTGTGAAACCCAGCTATTTTTCAGAGTGGATACCGAGGACGTGTAAAGGAATCAACATGCAACGCAAATATGAAAATTGCACCAGGAAATGCTACCACTGAGAATTATTGCATGTGGAGGAGGGTAGCCAGTCAAGCGACTGTTGAATGGGCACGTACCCTTAAATCGCGAATCCTTCTGAATGCATGGCATTCTTGACAACTGCCAGCTCTTCGTGTAAGTACTTTCTGATAAAGTGATAAGCCAGCGAGAACGGAAAAGTGCTGAAGAGTTTCAAATTGGGACAAAGCGACACGTCGGGGACATTTGCATATTCGAAGCACCTTGGCAGGCAGGAATTGTTTATATGTCGTCCTTTGCACTTAAGATGCAAAGTCACGTAGTTCGATGCTAGACGAGCGAGGCAGGAAGGTAGAGCACGTACTGAAACGCCTCTTTGTAAAATCGCTATGCATGACGAACGACTTGGGTGAATGGGAAGCATTGATAAATAGTTGGTATCCTTTTATCATTCACGAGCAAGACTGATTGCTGTCATTACACTTTATATTTTTGAAAGATAAAATTTACATTGATCGATTCACTTATTTTCTTCTGGTTTTGCAGCATAAGGTAAAAAGCTGTGATCAGAATTCAAATATTGTTACCATGGAAAAGTGTTACGTACGTAATTCATAACTTCTGGTATGCTATAACCTCCTCTATGGAACTTAGTGGTAAATAAGCTACTGTCTAAAATAGAATCGACTGATACAAAATCGAAGCGTATGCCGATAGCAATATCAGCCAAATTCCATAATACCTTCTCGGAAAGACTAAACTTTGGCCAAATTAGTTTCACCAATTGAAGCAAAGATTGTGGTCTTAAGATTAATATGCAGAAAATGGAATTTTTGCTTTTCACAAGAAAGTGCAAAATTCCACGATTTGTTCCACCTAAACTCGATGAAATAAGCCACAAACCCTCTTACAAGTCAAATATTCAGGTATAATTCCGGACTTTAAACTCGCGTGTAAAGCAAAAATTTAAGAAAGAGCGCACAAAGTGGTGTACACAATCTACTGCTGCAAAAGAGCTAGTGGGAAAAAGTTTGAATTGAAACCCAAAATCGAGTCATGGCTCTATACGGCGATAGAGGAGCCAATCCTTCTGTACGGTGCAGTTGTTTGGTGGCCAGTTATTGTAAAAATATCCAATGCAAATCTGCTAAACAGGGTCAGGAGGATTGCAGCTTTGCAATCATCGGGAACTTACGCACTACCCCGACAAAGGCACTGTTTATGCTATTGAATTGGCTTCCGACTGAGCTCCTTACGAGACAGAAGACCAAGTGCTCTACGATTCGATTAAAAGCATTACATCTCTGGCAGGAGGGAAATATTGGCCACTCTACCATACTTCAGAGGAAGGGACCAACGCCAGTCATCCTAAGCAGGAATGACTGGACAAAAGAAAGAGGTGGGATGGAGGAATCGGTCGACATCTATACTGATACTGATAAAATGGATCGAAAAGTTGGCTGTGGCGTTTTCTTATAAGAGCTAGGACTGAAGCTATGCTTCCGGCTTCCAGACCACTGCAGTGTTTTTCAGCCAGAGGTCATTGCAATATACAAGGCAGTAGACTGACTAAGAAATCAGAAAATTTCCATAAGAAACCTGAACATTTTCTCTGACAGTCAAGCTGTTATCCATGCATTGTCCAACGTGTACACAAGATTGTAATGGAATGCCTAAGGGTACCGGGACATAGTGATATACCGAGAAACTGCGAAGTAGATGTCTAGTGACGCTGGCACTGAGCCCCAGAAGTATACACTTACATCCCAAGTCAGCCAACCTCTGAACTCCAAAAGCAGCAATACATGGAGGCTGCAAATAGAGCCTGAAAGAGACTGAAAGAAACCTGCAGCATAGCCAGGCACACTTGGAACATACTGAGCTCCAAACGCACCAAGCAGCTCCTCAACACACTAACGTATCCGTACTGACTGGGCATTGTCTAATTGGCAGACACGCAGAAAGATTGGGTCATAATATAGGTAAGACCCAGTATGCAATCGAAGCCTTCAAACACGAAATTTCCTTCCAAGAAATGTCGCCATGTGCTTGCAAAAATTAACGAATGCCAAGCACTGCCAGATTTGCAGCGGATAAAGCACTTTCGCGGACTTCATCTTTCACTTCAACACATGAGACATTTTTCAGTCATTTTGGCAGTGCCCCGACTAGTAGATAGCTGCCATTTTGTCATAAATGGCAGCAAATATATGTATGATAAATGAAAACAAACATATGATAAATGAAGGAAAACATATGACTTTGTTCCGTAGAACCGCGCGCCGTACTTGATAGTGTGCCTTTATATGAAACATCACGGTGTGTTCTACCTTTACTGTGGATTGGGTGTTTCCCTCAACGATTTCTGGTGCAACTGCAGATCGGAAGAAGAGCAAGAAACAATCCAACATTTTTTGTGTGAATGCCCAGCGCTATCCAGAAAACGCACGCAAATTTTAGGTTCAACCTTCCTGGACAGTCTCATGGAAGTAGCTGATTTAAACATTAGCTGCATAGCCGGCTTCATAAGAGAATCTTATTAGTTCTCTCATCTAGCAGCAAAGTTATTTAGTGCCGTCTCAATCTTTTGTGGTATCACAATGGGCCTATTGTGGCCTAAGTGAACCAGCTTTTGATAAAGAGGGCTGCCATTACAACCAAAGGCAGCGTGTATAAAATATGCAGCGGACAAAAATAATCCAGTCAAATGGTAGTTGAACCATGCATATGGCAAACTTGTGTAGAATTTGTAGATTCTTGTGCATACATCATTTTTACGTGATGTCAACAATAACGCTTTAAAGGGCGAGATCATCATTCGAACGCCACATCTTCTTTGGTTTTCCTATTTCTGTGGAACCAAGTGGAGTGTGTTCGCAGTTTTCCTCCTCTTTTTTGGTGGTGTGGCTTTGGTTTTTCTTTCGGGCTCTGCCCCATTCTTGTGTTTGGGTTGTTGCAAGTGGAGTGATCAGGAAGGTCCATTTCGTTTTTAGGAAGTTCTTTGATGTTTCTTTCTTCTTCTTGAATCAGTTGATATCGGCGCACAAATTGAATGGCTCCCCAAAATAATTTAAGCTTCCCATCTTCGCAGGCGAGCTCATGGTGAAAATACTACCACGTGGACATTCTAGGCTTCAGCGTTATTGTGCGCTTAACCAAATTTAGATTCGTTGATGTTGTTTGGTTCAAAAAAAATTATTCCTATTTCTTGGCATTTGAATTTATTCTCGATAAAAACTTGCTCAAGAGACGACGTAAGGAGCCATCAATTTTCCCTAAAAGACTGATTAACGTAGGTTTTCTGTATGAATTCATTAGAGATACTTTTCTGTTAATAGGTGCAATTTCTGTTCATTTATCTGTTCTAAATGTTGAGGAGAGCATCACAAATTCTTCATAAAAAAATCGTTCAAAAAATATAATTTAACACGTAATCAAATTTAGCCTCCTTTTAACACCAAAAAGGTTAGACCATTTCTTTGAAATGTTTAAAGCAAAACTCAACTTGGGCATTTAGTAGTCAAATTTAATAAATTCATTCTACTTCTAGACACTAGCTTCCAACCGCTATGAATTCATTTCTAATTAAATTTAGTACGTCATAAATTCTGCATTGTGAGGACAACCTGCATAACTAGGACAATGTGGACCGTACCGCGTTTGACCAGTTTCACAATCATTCTCAGTTCTGTGTGTTCACGTAACTAATCAATAAGGGTGGACAGGGTCTCGTAAACAAGTTAAGAACCAATTCAATTTCCGGTTGTGCTTCTTCTAGCGATGCATCTCTGCCAGGATCAAAATGCCATTGTTGAAATTCTGTCCATGCACAATGTCGGGGTTGGAGATGGGTTTTTGTGAGGTGGTTAACAGCAAGCAATTCTGTTTGAAACGTTGCATGTATTTGCATACTGCAGTGAGCCTTTCGAATGGAGTTTATCCTGACTTTTCAATTCAAGTCACTTCAATTTATGTTAATTCCATTTTCATGAGCAAGTATTCATTTTCCTCTCAATTTATAGTATCGGCAGTTTTACAATAATAAATAAAACATCAGTTTAATTTAAATGAAAGTTCCTATGTCTATGCCAAATCGGATGAATTTTAAATTTCACATACATTCCCTCAAAGTTAAATCTTTTTTTCAAGGTATGGTGAACAAAATATACTCTCAAATATATAGACAGTTTCAAGGAGTACTGCCTGCAGAATTGCTAATCAATTTGAAAGACATCCCAACCTTCCTTTACTTTATCCCTCTGGGCATTTGCCTTACAAATGCCATGTATAATTCAATATTCCTACTCCCAATTCCGGCTTGATATTACTCCCTCGAAGAAATGTAACTTCCATTTAAATTAAAAAAGAATTCGTCAGTCGTTAGAAATTCGAATGAAACATTTATACCGTGAAACATCCCAAATTAACCTCTGCAAAATGCTAGCGACTCATAATTACATCAAAGTCTGGGCAGACAACCATTTGTGCGAATTTTCCGGCTCCATTGCAAAAACTTCCACCTCATTAAAAGCGATTTTTCATGTTTTCCTCCGAAAAGGGACGCATTAATTAGATTCCACTCGAGAAGAGAAGAGCCTTTATTTGGAATTTCTTTGATAATGAGGTGGTGCAAAGTTGTACACTTTGAACATTTCAAATGACCAGGGAATGGAAGTTGTTCATAAAGTTTGGATTGTTTCTCGTATCTTTTCGCAGTCTCTGCTTAAAATGGTTCTAGGGATGATATTTTCTCAGTGTTTTGTAGTTTATTGCTTCTTCAGTAAAGTCACAAAGGGAGGATGAAAATTCTCTTGAAGCTGTTCATGGGTCAACAAATTATTGGGTCATGTTTTTCTACCTTGGACTCAACGAGTTGGCACGATTGTTAACAATCACCGAAATACTATTATTGTGAAGGTTTTATTTCGGGATCAATTTATTTCAGCCAACGAGTGATTATCGCGCCTCTAGCAGTTTTCGTCCGGAATAAATTCATTTGGTTCCAAGGATAACAATTGCAATTAGTGCTGAAATTTCAGAAGCTGAAACTTTTGCGTGAAATTCGACTTTGATGTCACTGTTATCCTCCAGGACCGGATTCCTTCGCAACATGGACCTGGATCATCAATCACTTCGGGTCATTTTTCTCAACTTTGCCTCATTGTCGAGAAGTCGACGAGTCGCCATCAATTTTCCAAGCTTGCTTTGAGCTTAAGCTCGCAACGCCTGTACAAACAAAATTCAAAATAATTGAGACAGAGCGGCTGATGGAAATCAAGAAAATCAGGAAAATCAAAGTTTGAACTGTTCAAGTCCCACGGGTCGCCGTTCGTTGCCGCCGAGCTGCCTCCTGAACGGATTCACTCTGGAAAATCATAAAGTTTCTTAATTAATTCTTCCGTTGAGCGGAAACTTTTCCATTCGACCGGTGGAAGTAAAAACTTGTTTTAGGACTCCAGGCATGAAAAGTTTGCCGGGCGGAAAACCCAGGTACGCAGCAGCCTTGGTGTGAAATGTGGCAAATTAGAATGTTGCGTAAGGGATGGAGTCTTTTGCCGTAATTGATGATGGGATTACGATTCATGGCCGAATCGGGGAACGTGATACTTGCAATCGAAAAGTGAGTGAGATTGCTTGGAAAGTTGTGCGAGGCTATTTGACGAATTAATTGTGATTTTTGATGTTGTAATAAATTTTGACGATCCTACGATGAGTTGCGAAGGGAGGGTACTGAAAGTTTTATCGAAGACTGAGTTTTAATTTGTCGTAACATATAATCAAATTTTACCTAAAACCACACGAGGCTGAGTCGAACGACTGCCTTGTTCTTTTCAAAGGTTGACAGAGACTTCAGTTCAGATGAAACAATTTAAAAATAATAGTTTTTCCAGCAAAAAAATTGTTAAATTTTAGAATTTAGAGACAAACCGCAAAGAAGTTGAAATGCTTTAAAATTGATACTATTTACTAGTCCAAATTATTCAAAGTGTATCCTCTACCTATAACTATTCAAAACTTCGTTGAATTGAAATTTAACGTTATTCAAGACTTTTTTCCGTAATTATAAAAGTTTATATTATTCACAAATACACAGAAATAGATAAATTTATTATCTTCCAATGATTGAAATGATTTTCAGTATTAAAATAAATATTTTAAATATAAAATTATTTGAAGTGCATATTTTTTTGCAATTCCTTTTCATAAACAACGTTTTACATTCTTATATAGAGATATCTGGGTGATTTTCTGCTTTCTACTATATAATGAAGAAAAGTATCCTTCGATCGCCAATCAAGAATCACTTAATTTTATTTGATTGTTTTGGGTGTTTGTACTTTTGCCTTTTTTGCACCCTCTCCTCCGAGTAGATGATTTTCATTGTGAATGTTCTTCTAAATGGTGCTAAAATGTTGTTTTCTATTATCATTATTACCAACTGTAATTATTGGTTTCTTTGACTGACAGGATTTTCAGAATCACGTCAATTTGATGGACATGAAAAACACCGTATACTTCTTATCGTGGCATCAAACATTAAGTTTGTAATTTAATAAGTACCCAACTTAACATATTTTTCATGTATATAGCTCAGAAAATATTTCATGTAAAAGTTCTGGAAAAATATATCAACAACTATCCACAGACGATATTTTTAAAATTTGAAATTTGGTTCAAAAATATTTGCAATTCCGAAAAAATATTCTTACAACAATTCAAGGATTTTATGATTTTTTTAAATGTCAGAAGCTTCCTTTAGTTTATAAACTACTTCGGTGGCACAAAAATTACAAAAATCACGTTTTGAGGTTTTCCAGGGATGCTCATAGCTCCTAGGCGATGGTAGATAAAACAATGTTCCTGTGGATTTTTTATAGAATGTCCAAGTAAATTTTATGTACCTCTTTTCGCTGTTCACGCAGCATGAGTGATATAAAGACAAAAAATTAGTATTAAGTTTAACGTAACGTAAAAAATTCTAATTTTTTTTACACTGATTGAATTTTCTATAATTTTTGAGAGAAGCTTGGTCGATTAAACCAAAAATCAGATGTTTCCTACCACTGAAACTTAGACACAAGCTACACAGTGCATCCTACGTTATTACTGGACTATACACCTGGTTGTCCTTTCTGTTTATATCGACTAGAACTTTCGTGCTCAAGAACCTAACTCCACAACCTGTTTTTCTCGCTTTTTTGTAGTTAAAAGGTTTATTACAAAACTTTTTTTAGGAGAGACAAAAAGAATTCTCTTGTACAAGTCAACATCTTTCAAGTTTCAACTGTAGTGAACCGGTGCCGAGAAAAATATTCTTGTAAAATATTTGATCGAAACTGTTTTTCATGGTTGAAAATTTTCAATTTGCGGTAAAGATATTATGGTAAAATGACTTCAAGCAATTATTCAAAATATAATTTAGTTATGTGAGTAAGTTATTTTCAAACGAAAATGATGGGGATATTTGAGTCGTATTTATATTGCTGTCTTGAAATACATGTAAGATCGTTCGAGTGCCATCAGACTCAGATGTTTTTTGACGCAACAACTTTTAATTCAAACAAAAATAGCCCAGCAGTAATGCCAAAAGTTTTTCCATCATTCTTTTGCGAGAAAACCCCAAAAAGGAAGCATCATGTTTCCAAAACGATAAACTTTCTTGTCAAAAAGGCTGCCAAACTAACTCTCCAAAATATCTCATCATACCTACTATCTTCAAATCTCACCTCAACTATTCAATGTAGTCCAACCATATCAAAGAACCTTAATTCAACTGAATCCAAGACTTTCCAAACTTTATCTGTCTTATGACCCGAAATGATTATACAATCCGAAAGGATAGGCGAAAACAAAAGCTATATACGACACATCCTTTTATGTAAATCAAGTAAAATAACCCAAGGCTAAGCTGAAGTGGTTGAAATCGTATCCATGGTCCCAACTCAATCCGATGAGTGAATTTTCCAGTGAAAACTTCAGAGCGGCGGATAACTAAATCATCAACACAGAAAAGAGCAATACACAATGGAAAACCCGAAGGCATCGATCTTAAGAGGAATCAAGAATATAAATACAACATGGTCTAGGATATCTTGTCTTTGCAATGCTTAAAAAAATTACAACAACAAACTTGATTTAAGGATGAAGTCCGATTGAGCTTTATATAAATAAATAGGTATGCTGAGTGGATTGCTAAATGGAAGGGAAAATATGTTGCAAGGACTTACGTCTGGGTTTTGATTAACTATGGAAAACAATGTATCGAAATTTGATGTTGTTCAGTGTTTTTGTTGTTGTTTCCATATACGGATGAGTAAGAGGATATATCCCGAAAAATTCGAAGGGTTGTTAACAAGTTGATGTTAATTCTCCTGAATGGCTGGCAATTTTAGAAAAGTCTAGTGGATTTAGCTGGAACATTGGGGTAAATATTTTCATAGAAACAATAATATCTCTTACTTTTTGTGTACGTTTTAGTAGTATAACGATTACTGAGCACATGATTGAAAATGAAACAACTTCTTTGAATTAAGGATATTGAAATTGTTTCATACGAATTTCGTAAGGAATTCTTTTTCATAGGTTTTTTTCTGAGAAAAAGTGAATGATTGTGGTCTTTTTGTGCTGGATATTCTATAGTATTGATGTTTTTTTTTTGGTTGTAATTGCTTTGAGTTTCATTCGATCCATTTGAAGGTAGAAAAAGGCTGCTACTTTTATCATTGGATTGTCAGAAATATTTTGAAGTAGATTCCATTGATGATTATTGTAATTTTGCGACTTAATTTTCTTGTGAATTTCAAAAAGTTTCCATTTGGTGATTAGTCAGTCTAGTTTTTTACAAGGGTAAGCTGAATTCAATCAGCCATTAAGTAGGATATTTTCTTTCTAATTATTCAATTTTCCATTGAATTGGACTTATTTCTAAATGGAAAGAATGCAACTTATATACTTATTTTTGACCTGAAAAATTCAAGTAGACGGGTTCATCAAGTTGAACACAATTACTGCTAAAAAGCTGTTCTAAGTGTTGTTATTTGATTGAAATAAGTTGACTATGTGATAATGTTTGTATCATTGCATTCATTGGTAAACAGCTAACTTTTTCTCGTCAGCCATTTATGTTGCAGTCCTCCTCGGTGCATTCTAATTTTTGAGGCTTACGGCTGGTTGTACACACACCGATAATTATCGTTAGTTGAAGATGTAACTCTCGATTAGCCTGATTTGATTTGATTTTTATCGGAGATTAGCTGTATTTTGAATCTGATAGATTGATCATCCACCACGGTTTTCCTTTGATGAATCAATTGGGTGCCTCTTGATTTTTGTGTTGCTGTTGCTCCCGGTGTTGGTGTGGTCACTATCCCAGCCATTTCTCTAGAAATCTTACAAACTATTACTTCTAATCAATTCAAATGAATATAAAAATATAATTTCAATCTCAAGTCTGTGAGCCTCAGTGAAGTGAATCCATATTTTTGACAATGTATATACACAAATGACGTTCATAGAAAGACATAAATCATATATAATTTACAAATTTTAACGAAAAATCAAAGTAAATAGGCTGAAAATAGAGTATTGAACAGTTTGATGGTTTTTGTAGTGGAAAATCGTTTCACAAAAATGAAGACGATCATGAATTTTGCAGTAAAACTAGCATTTTACAAATATCTTAATCTTACTGTACATATGTAAAACAAGAATGAGACTCAGATTCATCATTATCGAAAATAATCTGATGTAAAAAATGCGGCAATTTTTAACAATTTCCAGTTTCAAATAAGATTGGAACCCTCAATGAGTGTAAAAAAATATTGGAAAAACATTTCTAGGGTAAAAATGCTTTATTTATTTTGCATCATAGGTCTTATAGACGATCTTCAAAAACTATAACCGATAATATATCCATCATTGTCACTAAATAATATCTTGAAAACCTGAAAAACGGCCAAAAATCAACTCCATTAAATATTTCATAGCTGAAAGGCTGCGAAAACTTTTTTCCGCATGATTGCCTCTGTCGTGGCCATAAAGGCTCACTCATGCAAGAGGATATCGTATCTGACTCGAATATTCAACTATCACAAGGAAAAGTAGGACATGTCCTTTTCGAGGATGTTCCAGGCTAAAGACGTTGTTTATGATGCTTTCGATTTCCTCCGTTCACAGATGTAACAGGAAAATGGCGCGAATCATAAAGCAAGAGTGGTTAGATTGGTATTTATCAAAGAACACGAATCATGAATAACATTTCGCATTCTATCTATGATGTCATTTTTTTCATGCGAATGCGAAAGAAATTATACGGAGTCGTTTGGTGGTAATACACTAAAGGGAAAGCAATCCAGTTTAAAATCAACATATTCAGACTTGATTTAAATATTCAAAAGGCACTTGCTTTTTTCTTAGATGAAGCGCAATGTGGCCTCATTGGAAAGAAGTGAATTCTTTGCAGCTGTAATTCTGTTTTCGGCAATATTTTTTAAAACCGAGTTAACATCAACCGTTCTTATGAATGGTCTGCAAATGCGACGAAGTTTATATGAGACATGGTCGACAAGAGGCAGTTACTGTTTTATCAAATTATCTTGCAAAGTGCTTTCAACATAATTTCATCACACATTTGTGTAGAGAACATTAGATGAGTATAAATTTGAAGTTAGCTTGCATTTTACGATATTCACAGTGTAATTACATTTCCTCAGAATCCTTTGAGCAATAATAAGGCCTGGTTGATGCTGAGTACCCTTTGAATATGAATCAATTAAAAACTCAGCTACAATGTAAGGAGGTATGTCTGTGATGAAATCAATTTCAAAGGGACTAATTCACAGCTATAGGTTTGAAGAAGGAATATGGCTCGAAATCGATTAGGATCATTGAGCAGTTTCTCAAAAATGACTAAATCCCAGTGTTTTACAATGAAACAACTTAAATTTTTGTTTCAAATTAAATTGTCCATATTTATGCCTATCTGCCGTAAAAACATTGTAGCAAAATAAATAATAAATAGTGATGCATATTTATTCAGAATAAAGAAGCATTTAAGCTTCCCACACATATGTCTAAATTAAACAATTTAATGTTGGCGCATTCTCCACAAGTGTACCTCAGGTTTATGGCCATCAGCTGAAGGCCTCACCAATTAGAGCACCATCCAACTAGAAACCACCGAGTTGAAACATTTTGCGAACAGTGGCAAAATTTGGACCAAATAGTGAAGAAATTTTTGTCATCCCGACTAGCTTACTGAGTCATGGGTGAAAAGCAAAATAAAAAGATTAGACTACAATCAAAAGCCCTTATAAACTAGACATGCTACTGCACTGCTGAGGAGATAAAACAATCTTGCAATATTCCATTTCGATTATTATTTCTTAACGTATATGTGAAATAAATACCTATATATTAGTAAGGATGTGCTGTCTGGTGGCGGATGGTAAATTAGAGCACCTGAAGAGGATGCCGTCCGTCACCCCGAAACCACACTTCCCCACTTTATTAAATACCCATATATTACGAGCACTAATATGTTTAACAATTCAATTAAAACATAAAAAAAACAGAATGACAAAAAAGCTTGTACTTAAAATTAAACTTTCCTTCCTCTTTTTTTCCTACGATGTGCTTCATGACTAATAGGTTTGTATTTTGACTAGCCTGTGAAAGGTCACATGTGTGACTTAATAACAATACTGATATGTGTAAAAGCTAAATGTATAGATGGCATCCACTTAAGATATATTATTTTTGCTATATATTTGTGGACGAGTAGAATAAGAAGACATTAGGTCGAGATATCGGTAACTCGTTTCTCTTAATCGTTTACGAAATTTTTTTCACCATCGAGTTCCTGCATTGCGGCTAGTTTTTGAAGTTTAAATAAGATTGTCGATTAAAAGGATTACTCTTCATATCTGTTAAAATTTTAAAATCAAAAACAAACGTCCGCTAAACACGTTCGTCTTGCTCGGCAAATTGATCAACAATCCTCTACACAGCGATCGTTTGTTTAACTTCTTGTTCTTTTTCCCGCACTCTTGATACACAAGATTTACCATCTTGTGTATCAAGAGTGCTTTTATCAAACTGATGAAATAAACCGGAAATCATAAAGTACTACGTGAGTGGGAATGGAAGAAGCAGGTGCGTATTTTTCCGCGAAGATTGGAATTAAGTCGTTATATTGAGGCAATGTCACAGAAACGCAGATTAAAAGAAACGCTTAGTTGGAAAATCTGTGAATGGGCATTTTTAAAAGGTGTTTCGATAAATGAATTATATGATCAGCAAATAAATTTTCGAAAATTGAGACACATTAAAGAATGTAAAAAGTCCGATCGTAATATAGAAGAAAGTGCCCAAATCTTGTATACTTCATTTGAATGGATATACTTGTTTAACTTATTCACATAATTCTTATGTCAAATAATTGTTTGATTTCAAAACCTGCTGTTGGGAAACTGTTACTTGGAAATGTTAATTTTCAACAATGGGCAACCGATAGTCTGATTTTGGATACCATGCGTGCAGTGATAATGGATAGTAGAAAAATCAATAAGGGAGTTTGTTTACGTATAAATATAAGATAATTTTTTTTTGATTTCAAAACATAATAAAATAAATCATAAAGCATGAATTGTCAATATCGTGCAATTTTTCGGATGGTTAAAGTAGTGATTTATCTGAGTATGTAACAGTACTTAAAATTATTTACAGACATTTTTTCACTGAAATCAAAAATATTAAATGTGAAACATTTAAATTTGCCTTGTGTTGACCCACAAAATGAAAGTCAAAAATGAGAGAGTTATAGAAAAACTCTTCCGCAAGTACTGTACAATCTCATTTTGTTATTTAAATTTTAAATCAAATGTTGTAACAAATTTACAATTATTGTAATTGGAAATGATGGTTTTCTTCTTTTTCTTCATCTTCTTCTTGTTAAAATTTATTGCATAGTTCACCATTCAATACAAGCGAGAGAAGTTTTACTGTTTGACTCACTTGAAATTCCGCTTAATCATTAGTATACGAGGTGTGTTCGAAAAATAACGGGAATTTTCGTTTTTTGAAAAAAATATTTATTTATTTGTCTACATTAATGTTGTCGCCTTCAAAATAGTTCCCATTCGATATTATGCACTTGTGCCAGCGCTTCTTTCAATCGTCGAAACACTTCTCAAACTCGATTTTTGGGATAGTTTTTTGCTCTTTCAGCGATGTGCTTTTAATGTCATCTATGCTTGTAAAACGACGGCCCTTTAAGGTTCTCTTTATTTTTGGAAAAGTCACACGGTGCCATGTCTCCTGAGCAACTTCCAGTGACTCCTGAGCAACTTCCATTCGCCACTGTTTTTGTTCAAAATTCAACAATTTTGGAACAAATTTTGCTGCCACGCGTTTCATACCCAAAACTTTCGAAAAAATTTCATGGCAATATCATCAGCGACTTTTCTGATTGTGATTCGGTGATCATTCATAACCATTGCTTTCACGTTTTCCACGTTTTCATCGGTTGTTGATGGTCATATTCAACGTCTTCACGGCCATCTTGGAAACGCTTATACCACTCGTAAACTCTTGTTTTACTTATAACAGACTCACCATAGGCTTTTTTTAACATTTCACACGCTTTGTTACACTTTACTTCATTTTTTACGCAAAACTTGATGTAATTTCTTTGATCCATTTCTTTTAACAAACGAAAATCGCCGAGCTCTTAAAAACATGTCTAACCTTAGTGGCTGCCACAGACAAAGTAAGCAATGAATACAGCTGAAAATTTTATCATACTTTAGAAGCATGTATGCCAACATATTAAAAAAAATTTGACAATCAGACTCTCCAAACCCGCGAAATTTTGAAATTCCCGTTATTTTTTGAACACATCTCGTATGTGAAAGGTTTACACATCGTGGTGATATCTTGCATAATCTATGCAAGTTGTGTTAGTGGAGCAATATCAATTGCATGCAATGTTGAGATCTTTTCCTTTTTTCTCTTGATTTTTGGAGACTCTTTTTGTTTGGGCGTTTCCGTGTGCTACAAAAGTAGTTTTCGAGATATTTTTTGAGATATATATATTGTTTCTTAGAGACATTTGTATTCTTCCCCTTTTTTATTTAGCCTTTGAGCCTAAATCCAATTTTTTGCATGACCAATTGGATATGAAATGTATACTCGAGTATAGACAAAAGAGTTAATGATTGGCTGTTTGGAGTAGTTTTTCTTATATTGTTGACTGGTATTTTGTCACATACATACAAAAGAAATGCTGGTCTTATATTTCTTAAACGAATTTCAATTTCAATTTCAAACAGAGACTAAACATTGTTCACTCATCTAAAACTGCAGAATAACATGATGCAAAAATCAAATGACTTCTTCTAAATTATTAAAAACACAGGCAAACACCTACGAGCTAATTACATTCAATCAGACTGAATTCGTGTAGCATCACAAAATTAGCGCAAATTATTCCCGCAACGACATTATTGCAATTTCCTCATTTCTCAGTTGAACAGATTCGCTCGTATTTTGTATCTTGTATGCGCACCTACCTACCAATCTCTCAGCTGAAAGGATGCTAGTGGTAATCAATACAACAAACATAGTTTCCTGGGATAATGGATTGAACTGTGCCATGACTGCATTATTCGCGACCGCAAACTATGCCCTGCAGTCAAACTGGAGCGAAGATCCTGCAGAATTTCGCATGACATATATATTGGCGGAATCATTGGTTGTGGCATACTAACGAGACAATGTATTATCCTGAGGCATCAAACGTTTGACATGACCTTTCCACAAAATAGCATCACTGCATATCCTGTCGAGATGTTTTGTGTGGATGTTGCGACGATGCAATGGTTGGATCCTTCTCTTGACGGTTGAACATCAAATAGAGAGAAGTGTTGGAGGCATTGAAGCTATGGCAGCGATGTCCTTATATTTCAAGCTGGAGGGCTTTTTACGAACAGAATTTAGATTGTCAGCGATGCACAAGCAGGGAAACTGTATGTAACACAGTGAAACATTTATAATTGAATAACGAAAAGAGATTGACGGAGTGTGAAGTAGGCTTCGGGTCTAGGGTGACTATTACCACAGAAAAACTGTATTACTGCAGAAATGTTCAAAATGGTTGGACGATATCCTTTAAAACTGCTTCCATGGGAGGCAAAATGTTTAATACATTTTCCGTAGTACGTTGTCATTTTGTTAAATTCATATTTAAATTTTAAGGTGTCCTATATCTTCACCTTTACCAATTCAAGACAATTTACATACAGTTTGATATAATTTTGGATGTACACCGAAATATATTTAAAAGTGTTTAGAGAGTAAAAATATACAGCGGAAAGATCGTGGTGGTTGGAGGCAGTTAAAATACTCTTAAAATTGGGTTACGTAATATATGGATCACTTTGGAGTTCGGAAGAATTAGTGAAAATATATTGGAAAGATTACTTTTAAATTTCGGATGCAGAAAAAAAAATTGACGCAAATATATTGACGTTATCAACGAGAAAAAATAAAATAAAATAAAACCAGCAAAAATATGAGCAGTCAAATAATAGCCTCTTTTGAAAGTCTTTGCGATGGTGGAAGTTATTCCTCTGCCGGGACTAGGTTGAAAATACATATTCAATTTTTTTTCCGTAAATGAAAAATTGGTAAAGGTCAAGATTACTACTACTCGCGCGAGAGGGTGTGTCCAAAGTGATATCCCTATTTATATTACATTTATGATAAAAATAACATTCATCAACTGTTTTATAATTCCTTATTTTTTATACATTTTCTTTTTTGTTCTTTTTAAAAAAAAATTCTTTAATTGTTTCAATTTTTTCGACTTCTGAAATAGTCTAAAAATCACTTTCCGGATCAACTTTCTGGATTTAGACAAAAAAATCATTTTTAGTGGAGGAATCCCAATAACTTCTTATCTTAGATATCATCAAAATCATCACCATTCATGGCGCGATAGCCCGAATTGGGCCTTCCAGAATTAATTGCCTTCATGCATCTTGGCTAAACAACCGTTGTTTTCCTGTTTTCGTTAATGATGTCCCCTTAGTGCTTCCTTGGTATCCCTCGATGAATAACTTCTTGGGTCCTGCTTAAGATGCATTTTTTCAGGGTTCACATTTCGTTCGTTCATTGCATGTGTCTGGTCTTTCGCAGTTTGATTGTTTGAACCAGATGCAACTCAAATGGTTCCAGGTAATTGTTTGTCGCTAGGTAGCGACGGAGATTGATGGTCCATCCTTCAGGCTCTTGCACAGGTCCAATAATTCTTCAACAGATCTTCCGTTTGAGCGCGTCGATCAATTTTCAGAATTTTATTGGGGAGATCACAATTATCGAGATAAGGAGGGATCTAATTTTTATTTTTTCAAGTTGAAGGTGAAATGGACAAAACACCATTGGAAAAAATCCGCCAGACTACCCAAAATGCACGGCTTATTAAATTTTTGCTACTCTGTGACTGTACTGTATATTTTTTCCAAGCATATTCCATGCCCGATTATAAAAGAAAGAGAGTGTCTTTGGAGTTACATAGATTTTTTTTCGTTCTTAAAAATGAAATCGAATTGGAAGAAATATTTCCTAAGCAGAAGTTGAAAAAGTAAGCGGATAAAGATTTAAAAATTGTTTTAATGATCATAAATTGGTCTCATCTCTTTGGTACTGTCTTTTCGAATAATCTTCTGAGCAAGGGATACGATGAAGTGCTGTGGAACTGACTCAAAACAAGCAAGAATGATCCGATTCCCAGTTTAGAATAAACTGACGATGATTGTTGAAAATAACTCAGCTGAGAAATGACACTTTTAATCTTATTTAATTCATGACGAGCATGATGGATCAGCCGGTCTTCACTTTGCATTTCTATACTTTGGTGTGAGGTTTCATCCTAGTCAAAATTAGTCTTACTGTTCTGGTTTTTTAAAAATCAGCCACCGTTTAGGAAAATGTTGACTACAGTTTGTCGTAATTCAGATTTATTCTTATGATCAAAGTAACATACTTCAATAAAAGAAGAGCAACTCGTGTCTTACTGGTTCTCAGGTTACCAACAAGGTAATAGACATGAACTAAACTAGGCAAGTGTAAAAATTAAAATTTTTGTTTGGGAATCACTAATTTCTAATAAAACTGTGTTGCAACTTTATTCAAAGTACTTGCCCTCGCTATTTACACATTTTTTCCATCTCTCGGGCAATTTGTGGATACCATGCCAAAAAATCCTTTATTTGGGTGTTTTGAGCGTCTTTTGGCGGTGTTTCAAAATTATTACTCCGTGTACAAAACACTGAAGAAGGTTGCAAGTAGCAACCGAAATACGTATTTGAATAAATACAAAACATTTTTGGTAAAAAGCAACAACACGACTTTTTAATAATTTTTTTTAAATCCTTCTCTTTCGAGGCAAACCACTCATCAAGCCATTTTCGGACGTATTCGCAAGAATCGAAGTGATGCTTAGCAAGCGCGTAGCCCATCGACAAAAAAAGGTGATATTCGGAAGGGGCCAGGTCTAATGAATATACGGGATAGGATAGTACTTCCTAGTTGAGTGTCTCCAAGTAGTTTCGGCCAATTTTCGACGTGTGCGATGGTGCGTTGTTGTGAAGGAAAATAAGCTTGTCATGTCGTTGTTAATAATCTGTCATTTTTTCACGCAAAACACAGCGCAATTTGATCAATTGTTGGTGGTAGCGGTGGGCATTGACAGTTGACAGACGATACCCTGCTGGTCCCACATAACGCACAGCATCGTTTTAAATCCAAAGCAATTTGGTCTTGGGGAAGATGTTGATGGTTGGCCGGGATCAACCAATATTTTGTTGCGCTTAGGATTCTCGAAATATATCCAGTTTTCATCGCCTGTCACAATCCGATGCAGGAACGACTTTCTTTTTTGTCTGGTGAGCAAGATTTCTCTTGTGTTTCGGCGTCACTTCATCTGCTTATCGTTTACTTCATGCGGCATTCATTTTCCGATCTGTTGCATCTTTCTCCTGGCACGCAGACGCATGGAAATGGCTGGTTGAGTAATAAACAATTGCTCGGCTAGCTTTTTTGCGATTGGGTATCGTCTTCGTCCAAGAGAGCCTGCAATTGATGGACCTTCCTGGGCCGATTTTCACGCTTCTTGCCTCTCATGCCAAAATTGCCGTCTTTGAACCGACAAAACCAATATTGGCACGTTGTTTCCGATAAAACACTATCAACAAAGGCCTCCGTAAGTATTTGATGTGATTTGGCAGCCGATTTCTTCAAATTGAAGCAGAAAAGCAGAGCTTCTTGCATATGCCCTCTTTTGGCACGATACTAGACATGATAACCAAAGGTAAATGCATGTTTTTGTATGAAATTGCTGACAATGTGCACTGATTAATGTTGACAGATATCAAACTCATAAAAAGTATGACGTGTGCATGGTAGCTTAATACGCTCATTCACGCGATCTATGACCAAACAGCGTATTTAAGCTTATCCACCTGGTATATATTAATTTTATATTTGAAAATCCTTGATGTCCATAACATAAGTAATTATTATTATCCATTAATCAAGAAAACTTTGCATGATTTCATAGGTACGATTCTCAAACTAAAAGACTAGTACTCGTAGCAAAAATCCAGGTCGTTTACTATTTGCTAAGTACAATCAAATCTTTATCTGCAATAAAGTTTCTTATTTACAAACTCATTCTTACAACGATAAAAACTTTTCAGAATATCTTTTGCATGGAATCTCTCCTATTCACGCTCTCATTCTCGAAGTTCTTTTTCCAATGTGAAGTGGATTTTTCCTGATTTATATCTTTTTTTCATTTCTTTTATATCTGTGCAAATGAATTGGAACTCAACCGATGGAAGTTGTAGCAACGAAATGAGTTTCTATCTTATTTATGAGATGTTTACTAGTTTGCACATTTGTTAGATGGAATCTAGGACGAATGGAAACGTGAAATCAGTTTTGTTGTTTAGATGCCAAAGTTATTTACAAGAGGAAGGATATTATCACATGGGAATCAAATCACGGCTCTGGAATTTTATATTCGAAAGGTGAAGTGATTTTATAGATAACAACAGTATATCTGAAATTGTGAAATAATTGCAACTAGTTTAATATTCGTTAACAGTAAATTTTGAACTTTAATCATTAAATGATTTGATCAGAAAATCCTTTTAAGTAATCCATTTGCGATGAATATGAAATATGCTTGCATATTTTTTCACGAGACATACGTCCTGCGACCTAAAACACAGCACAGAATCAAGAACCTTTTTTAAAGAATTTCAACAATATTTTTGGACCATCGAATGTTCGTAAATTTTCAGCACCTAACTGATTTCAAATCCTTTAAGTTCGGTTCAATGTTTATCATAGCCAATGAATCCACCCAAAAAACATTCCTGGCACATTTTATGCATATTTGAAACATGCCTCAACATTAAACATTTTCGTGCTTCAATACGTTCTCCCGGTTTGGAATAAAAATTGAAATTTCTTCCAGCAATAAAGTCAAGGACAATAACCATATTAGTACATTCGCGTTTGGCTTATCCTGTTTTTTTCCAGCACGTCACAACATAAAAATTCGAGAAGCCCATGTGTTAGCTTCAATGCTTAAAAAAGGGTTCGAACAAGAAAAATAATGGCTCCTTTCAGTCATGTGGAACAAAATGCTTCGAGAAGCATGTTTATGTGCTATGAAATATATTCGCTGGATAAAGGATGGCTAACTTTGGATTTTTTTTGAAGTTATCAGACTAGATTTAACTATGGTGGGAAAGAAATATGTATGAATTGTATAAATCGTGTAAGAAAATCAGGTTGTAGTTTCTTTCAGATGTTATTTGTTAAAATTGCTGTAAGTAAGTAGTGTTGAAATTAACTTTAATATATAATTTAGTAATCGATTCAATTCGATCGAAATTAAATTTTGAAATCTATGAATCGCTTTTCATTAAAATTGGCATATTTCAGCCAAAAATGGAATTAAAAAAACGTTATCATATTCTTTGCTGATGATTGAGCAATATTTTCGTAACCTTGATCTATTTCGGTTTTACCTGTATGAAGTGATCAAATTTCAATATTACCATTTTGGAAGGTTGTCAAAAAATGCACTTCCAAGAATTTACGTTTACCTTTTTAATCCTAATTAATTTTGTTGATAGAATCAACAAAATTTTAAGATAGGTTTGTTGTCCACTCTAAAAGTTCTTTCTATAAACTGCCAGCAATTGTCTTTTCACCAAATTATAAAGAAAATGAAATGATTTCGCTGTAAGCTATTGTTTAAATATATAATCGTAGTCAAATAGAATTTCTTGCAGGTCGGTAGGTAGTTTCGTTCACTTTTAAAGATAAAAATCTGAAATCCATACCTTTCTATATTTTTACGACAGTCTCATCAAAGGACATTGCACATTAATTGCACAGCGAAAAATATATGAAAACAATCTAAGTTATGATTCAACGATACATAGCAGAAGCTTTGATACAGCACAAGCCGCTATTTGACACCCCCAATAGCAATGACGACTATGTGGTAGAACAGGCTAATAGTCAAGGCAAGGAAAAAAACTATTAATCTGGGCGAATATGTTTCACTTGAATATATTTCACCATAGAAGAAAATTGATGATGTAGATGTTTTGTATAGGGAGTGTTTTTCAAGCAGGTAACTCTCCAAAAAATAGAACAAAGACATATCATCGAAATGGCGAATGTTTTTTCGCGTTATTAGCTTAAACATTTAATGGCATTTAGAGTTTAAATATAATTTCTGGCATACGACCACCGCAGCTGCGTCTTAAGAAGGCCATCTTGTCGGTCCAATTTTGCACCGCTTTTTCCAGTATAACCGGACTCATTTCACCAATAACTAGTTGAATGCTGGCTTCCAAATCGTCAATAGTTGCTGATTTATTAGCGAAGACTAGTCACTTGATGAACCTTTACAAAAAGTGGTCCAATGGAGACAAATCAAATAATCTGGGTGACCAGATCACAGGTCCATTTTTTGAGATGTTTTGCTCGTCAAAGGTTCGGCTTAATAAAGTAATGGCTTTACGCGATTATTGGCTTGTCGCGCCATCTTGCTGGAACCATTCGTCCTTCAGCTGATTAACATTGATTTTGGATGCTGAGAATCAAAAACTACGAATCATTTGCTTGTTACAATCGCCATTAATGGTAACATTCATTTTATCTTCAAATTTGAAAAAGAAAGAACAAATGCAAACACAGTAACCTAACAGTAACTTTTCGGAATGTAATGGGGCTTCCAAAGTCTCTTAAGGATTATCCTAACATCAAAAAACCGGCGATTTTGCTCATTCATAAACCTGATTGCCGATTGTTATCAATAAATATTCATAAATTCAAAAAAAATGTTATTTTTTACTTCTAAAAATTAAAAAAATCAATAAAATAACAAAAAAACTCATGAACTAACGAATTCTTTTTCGTATTTAGTCAACAGATGTTCCAGTAACGAGTTTTTATGATCACCACAAAGCAAATTATTTGAGTGTATACGAAGATTTGCTGTCAGTGGTAGTTGCTGGACTGATTGGATCTTATGGAGCTTAAGTTCAAGATTTTCGTCAAAATTTTCCATGTAAGGGACTGACATAGGTCAAGTCGTTGAGAACGGCTGCCCTTTACAGCAGCGATTTCTGCCTTGGTACGCACTGAGCGAGCTCGTGTTGGATGAATATTGTCCAATATAGTTTACATAGACATGAGTGTTTCCATCGTATTGTGTACGAGCTGTTCAGAAGGACGGTTATGCACTAAATAAAGGTTATGAGCTAAATAAAGGAAGTAAAAACACTAGATTAATTCAGACTTATTGGATCCCCTCCAATCAATGAATTCCATTAATTTGGACATTTTTCATGAGGAATACAGTTTAAAACTTTTATGAGAACATTAAAAACTATTTTTGGTATGAATCTGTGTATGAAATACTGAATTTCGAATCACAATTTTTGGTAATTTATAAAGTCCGCAAATGTTAAGTCGTTTTTTAAGCTGAACAAGAGTTCTCATAATGGTAAATATAAATGGAAAATTCATTTAGCATCTTAATCTTATATGTTGATCAAAAGCATTTATTGAATAAATTCCAATCTATACAAATTATGACTGGTAAAACTGATAGCTCACTTATAATTATCATGCGAAATGAATAATAATCCTTTTTTTTTAGAACAAATTGAGTCATGACTATGTACCCTCCTATGATAAATATAGAAATTCATAATGGTTTGATTTGAAATGAAATACTGTAACAACATTTTTAATAAGTTGGATCAGTTTTCTAACTTGTAATTAGTAAAACACACGTTTCCACTCCTTTTATGCAGCCAACGGTGACGCTGAAGCTGGTAAAGTTGAGTTTTTGTGCTAATGAATAAAATTTGAATATTATTCATATTCCACTCTCATTCTGGTATATATCAGATTGCTCTTATTTGCAACAAAAAAATCTATGTGAATACAAAATAAGTTCGCCACCCAAAAGAGTTTCAATTACACTGTCGAGCCTTTTGTTGCCAGTATTTGAATGAATACATAAATAGTTAGAGAGCATTCAAAAAGGATGGAATGGAAACGGTTTTTGATGAATACCTGAAACAAATTTGAATTGTTCTCATTGAAAATTTTGAAACAAATTTGAATTGTTCTCATTGCAGATTCAGCCATTCATAATAGTTATGCTAGTAAATTATTTTCATATAAGCTTACATAGTATGAAGTTACAACGTTTTGTTTCCAAAATATGTTTTTAAAATTTTAGAATATCCTAATTGATTAGTTACTTCAGAAACATTTGCTCCTTGCACAAGATTCTGCCATCAGCTAACTAATTTCCCATTCTTTATTTTTATAATCCCGCTAAAAGCTTATTTTCACCTCGCAAATATAAAAAACAAGACTCATCACCTGGACAAAAAGACACTAAATGACATTTTATGGCTTCAACTTTTATTCCATTCTTCTTTATCGTCTAGTTGCACATCATTTACCTTTTTTTCCTTTATCTTTCAACGATACTTGAAACCATTAAATTGTAAATCCAACTGGCGGTGGCAACCGCCTTCACCACCACCACTAAGTCCTTCATCAGCTTAATTAAAGAAAATCGACAGTATGCTGCCGCGCCAGAAGACAACAGGATCGCATCCATCTTTATCGCCGTTAAAAGAACAATCAGGACGAAAACTGACGCGCAACGACGATACGCCAGTATATGAAAACGACCGAGCGCCGATAGTTCACTGTGTATACCTAGTGTACAAGGATCTTTTTACGAGTGTTTTATGGTAGCCAAGGAGGATGGATATCTTGGACCGACTGAGTAGTACTCCATGTCGAGCACGATATTTTATCGTGACCAAGCGGAAGCGCGGCCTTGGGGATGAGATATCAGAGCAAAACGTAAAACTGAAAGGAACAACAGGATTAGAGATTTGGGTCAGATGAGTTATTCAGAATTGTTGTGTTTAATGTTAAGACAAAGAGGACTTCGTAATGGTGCTGTCTTGAGTCAATGTAATTTAGCTGGTTACAGCTGCTCGTATTTTAGATTGGACACTGAAAACATGATGAGGGTATTATTGGTTCGACGGAAACCGAAATGATACCAATCAATATTGTCATTGGATTCATTTCGTTGGGGTTGTTAAAAAGATTTATGGCAATAAAATTTAATGATAGTGCATTAAACCATTTGACACGAATAAATTTCAAAAGTTCGTAAACTCTTGTGGGAGCAGTTGGAGCTAACCATTGTAAAATTTAGTCAAATTTCTGAAAAATATAATACATCAAACACTCCTTTTGAATTGAATACTAGATTGCTTAAATTTTTTTTAATGATAATAAAAACAATAAAAATATGACAACGAGAATGGAAATAATGTAAAAAAATTGAGAAAACTCATAAAGCGTCTCCAGGAGCTTATTATTTCTCGAAATGACTTTTCATTTGTTCTTTCCTTATAATGGTATAAGTGGACTTATGATTTTCACGTTTATTAATATTTATTTTGCACTATGGATTGACATTCCGAATCGAAATAGTTAATTTGTAGCGTACTCATAAATGCCTGCTTACCATGGTTGGTTGGTTGAATTGGCCGCCCTCTTTATCAAAAGATTGCTCACTTAAGCCAAAATAGGCATATTGTGGTACCACAAAAAATTGAGATGGGACTAAAACTTGCTGCTAGGTGACGAGAACCAATTAGATTCTTGAATGAAGCCGGCTATGCAGATAATGTTTAAATCAGCTACTTCCGTGAGGGTGTCCGGGAAGGTTGAGCTCAAAGTTTGCGTGCCTTTTTATGGATAGTGCTGGGCGTTGGCACAGAAAATGTTGGATTGTTTCCTCTTCAACTTCCGATCCAGCAATCGTTGAAGGGAACATCCAATTTTTCGGCGGAGGACGACAAGTGGAAGATTGACGAGTACTTCGACAGATTTTGTCTTACGATGGAAAATAAAGGGCAGTACAAAGTAGCCAAATAGAAGACGTGCCAATCTATAAGGCTAGATCCATCAACAAAAAAGCAACGAAAAGATCATTCGAATTCGAATCATCGGCAATTTTGGAGTCAGAAGAATCAGAAATACAATCCATTGGTCCCAAGAAGAAGGTCATCCAACAACCGGAGACCAAGACGGTTGGGAAGCGCACAGAGGGGACACGCGGGTAAATCTAAGGAGATTTGGATGGACGTCTAGAAGAAAAACTGTACTAATTTATTAAAAATCATTCTCAGTCTTAATTAACATTTTGATTTTGTCTTCACTCAATTATAACTGAATAAAATAAAAAAAAATGTTTTATTTTATTTAATATTTCCTTTGAAATACATCATATTTCAATTATGATGATAAATTCTTTTTTTTCTCTTCTGTAAAATCAAAACTGGGTGAAGAAAACTAATCTTCGATGCCTTTTTTATGTTTTGTCAATGAAAATGGCTCGATGTGTGTCTTACATCATCTTTGATACGTCTTAAGATTTTCTCCGATCTGGAAATTTAGCATAGGATTGATAGATTGGATTATCTAAAGTTTGACAAAAATATCCAGAAGTGTTTTGGCATTTTTGAGTCCAATTTTGAAGAGCAAACGCAAAATATCTTTAAGGTTTGACCTAGTATGGCCTGGGAGCAAGGAAGTGATTATCCATTGTATATGGTTACGTGAGAAAGATAGTTGCAGCCTACCCCAGTGATTTGAAGATAATGACGATTGGTCGTTTCATTGTAACCCCAATTTTTACCAGTACACACTATTTTGGATGCTCATTTCAGCTCAAAGTACAAAGTTTGCCATTCAAAAGAGTTTCTTGAATTGAAGTATGAGAACTTCAACGAAATCAAAAAAAAAACTGGGTTTCGGTTGAATGTGCCTACGATTCCTCTTCTATTTGAAGATCACTAAGCCTTTTCTAGTGTCCCTTGAAGTGTTAAGGATGTTGGTTTGCTACCTTCTCTAATTGTGTAGCACTTATGGCGACATCTTTCTTTATTTTCTTATAGTTATGTATTAAAAAGTAAAAACTAATGCTGAATAGAATGTCGTTTAGGAAAATGATATCAAATTTTTAAATATTTGGTGGTTTCGTTGGTGCTTTTTCAAAATTACGTTAATAGCATTTCGCTAACTTCATTTTGTTTCTGATGAAAACTGTTAAATTCTTAGCGGAAGTCAAAATTTCGAACAATTTGCTGCATTTTCTATGTTCATTGCAAAACTAGTTATAATTATTATACAAGTTGAAAAGAATTTTTTTTCCTCGAATGGGTGGTGTTAGATACACGATTTTGGAAATTTTTAGTCAGGTGAACGATTGATTAGGAGTATCAGTAAGTCTTGCAAAGTTCATTGAAAACATATACAGTTCACCCCTTGAGAGTTTTCCCCCAGCTATTCCTTGTCTAAATTTCATCATCTTCCAGTGTAACTCAACACAGTTAATACTCTGCTTACTTTTTCATTGCATCCTTGCTAAGACTGCTGAAAATATAATCGGGAATCGGCTTAAATTTCTTTTTTTCTTCTTCACTCCATCCAATCCAGGATGCAGAACTTTCGCATAGAATGTTCTGCATGAAAACGAAAACAATGCTTGAGGGAGAGATAATGAGCTTGAGCACTTATTTGATGTGACCTGTTCCACCTGCGCTATGTCCTTTTTATTTCGTCATATTTTTTCTGCCAATTACCCTGCACTTTTTAAATTTCGCTTAACGTTTTAAGCTTGTCGTACATAATAGACAACGTTCATGCCGAACGGGACGCAAAAACAAATCCAGGATTTCTACTTAATGGTGGTCATCATAATTATTATGCCAGGACTGTACAGGACAACATGACACCGTAGTTTTGTGGGGCTATTGTGGGTTTTTTCTCTTTGTTTAAGTGTTCTCTCAATGGATAGTTTGCTCTAGATTAAACGCCATTAGTGCAGCAGTAATTAAAGGAGAGTCAGTGTAATTTTTGTGGGGATTAATGCTTTGGTAAATTTACTTTTGGGTGAAAGAATGGATGTTTATGTTTGTAGTTTGGTCAAGGGTCGTGGTAGTACGACGTTCTAATTGAGGGAAATTAGTTTAAATGGAAATTAAAATATGCTGATAAAAAGAAAGAATGGTCAGTAAACGCAAGTGGTTTCAGCTGGCTATTTTTGTTTCAACTGGAAAATAAAAATCAATTAACATTCACAAATTTGATGGTTGTGGCATCAAATATATCGAAAAGGAAGCCATTGCCAATAAAGAGATGAAAGCCCGAGAAAGTTGAACTTTTCAGCGACAAAATTATCTGCAGAAAGATATTGAAGCGCGGATAATATTTAATTTGTCGTTTTCTCTCTCGAAGTTATATCAAAGTTATAAATAACATAAATTCGCAATTTTACAATCAAAATATTGCGCTTTCAGCTTGTCATCGATCATGAATGGAAATATTGACGATGAAAATAAGGAAGAAATATTGTTTCATCAAAATATTGTAATTCAAAAAATGCCCCAGCATATTCAATAAATAGGGCAAAGTTTGGAAGAAGCAATGATGTATTTCGAAAGAGAATCAAATGATCTTCTCTTAACATATTTTCATAAATCGAAGAAATCAATATTTAAATTTTGAAATGGAATTTCAAACGAAATTGACCTTATACAATCCATTCCCGTAGCGAGGATTATTCAAGGCGAAATCCAAATTGTCAGCTCAGACCATCAGCTGACATTTATCGGGACATAACCTAACTCAGGAGAGACGAAACGAATTGGAACAAGTTCGTGAATTCTGCCAGTGAATTGACCAGGCATAACAGTGAAACGGGGTCGGTGAAACGTATACATGAGAGTATAACCGACGAACCGTGTCCAATTTTTAACTAACTTAATGTTGAATCTTTAGTTGTAGAAATGCAGGTTGTTGTTTCTTTGATTAGAGAATCTGTGGCCGCCATTCGTGTGGACTGAAATTTGTGTGGGAGATGTCCTTTTCTTTACCGCGGCTTGAAGTTGATGCGCGTGCGTTAGAGTCTGGCAGTTTTCGATCGAGCTGCGTAGCTTAAGGAGGGAAATACATGTAACTACTTAAATAAATCGATTTTTTTCTCTTACATTAAAGTGTTCCAAATACTCTGGAATACGCAAAAAAAAATTTGAAGCGATATTCGCATTAGTTTTCAAGTTATAGTCTATAATAGGCAGCGCGGCGTTCCCCAGTAAGTCGAGCACGCCTGCCGCGTGTCCCTGCCTACTTTCTCTCCGGCGCTATGGGCGGTTCTCTAATTGTGTATCCCTAGCATATTCTCTATAAATCTGAAATTCTAAAGAAATAGGACCTGGAATCGCCGAATAATGAGTAAGTTATAATAAAAACTAATAATCAATGGTTTTTATTTACTGCAAACTTTAAACGCGTTTTTCTCAAAGTAATACTTTTTCAACTTCCGTACAAAATATCTCAAAAAATATTGAACCGATCCGGCTCAAATTTATACCACATCTACAAAAAAGTCTTATGTCCTAGTTGAACCTACATGTTTTGGTAATTTAGGAGAATTAATTTGTTTATTAATGTTTGAAATGCGACTTTTTTGAAAAATAATCGATTTTTTGTTTAATCCAAAATTAATGTAAAAATTACAATTTTTTTTAAAATAAATTTTATTGGTCAACCTATGAATTATACATCTCATTTACATATAATTCTTATTCTGAATTTTGCAGGATCTCCGGAAATGGCATTAAGTTGTACGAGGCATTTTTTGAGGTGTTTTCACATTTATTCGCATCGCCGCCATTTTGTGTTGAAAATTTTTAAAAAAAATATTTGCAAGTACTTTGAAAAATGTTATTAGAGGATTTTATGTTAAAAATCTTCTGAATCAACACAATATATTTTTTAAATCAATCTGAAGTTAGCACTTTTTTTAAAACTTTACGTGTATTTTCCCCCTTAAGAAACATTTGTAAATAGGTTTGGTAGAGCCAGATAGATAGAATGTATTCAAGTTCATTGAACATGCAACATATGTTTTGAGCTGACTTGCATGGATAGTAAGTCTCCTTCTCTTTTCTTCCTTATTAGTTTCGTTTCCTATTGGAATATTCGTTACAAGTGGTTTTGGGTTGATACGGATCCAATTTTCGTTTAAAGGTAGGTGGTCCGAGCAGTGTCAGTGCAGAAATCGGTGGCGCCCTATTATTTTTTATTCCCTCTTCGTTGTTGAAAGCCAAGTGGGATTGTCCAAACCACGGTCAATTATTATTTGTTATATTATTATTTTTACAAAAATTATCCTGAAAGTAAACTTTTGTGGCCAATAGGAAATGTTTTAAATGAAAATTTTTGAACAAAGTTCTGTTTTGAATTACCTAAACAATAATGAGTTTTATTGCAACCTGACAAAACAAGATTCAAGTACTAATTTTCAAATATGCCCATAAATAGTAGTGGTAAAATTACACCTTCTTATATATACATAGGTATGTATTTCGTCGAATGATTGATAACCATCCTCAAAGAAAAATTGCATGTTGTATCATTTCAGTCGCCTTGAAGAAAATGACAAAATTATATTCTTTTACCAAAAATCGCTAAGGACATAATAGTCTCACCAAATTGATAGGCACGTACCAATCTGAATATTTCATTTTACTAAGGAAGTAGTTGTCGTAAACCTGAAGAGCTTACCATCATGAAGAAAGGAGCAATGATCTAGTTCACCTACCATCAATTTGTCCATCACAATGCGAACCAATTAAGATAATCGTTCCTCAGGTACCATAATAGTTCATCCTTATTATAGAGCGCACGGGCAACAATCCTCTTATCCGCTTCAGTGTCAAAGGTGACTTCAACACCTACATCCGCGCAACACTGTCTACCTCAGCATTATGGGAATTTATTGCGGATTTAAATACTGAACGTCACGAATAGAAAAGACAAATGACAACATAAAAGCAAGACGTAGTGTCCTCCAAGCAGTCGGCAATATAATTTATAGTGGGACTAATGTTTGCAATCAGGATAAAGTATTGCGGCACAACGAGTGTTTCCAAGAAATAGTATACACAGCACAGCATGTACTATTTTCATCCTCGATACGAGATGTGTGCCAAATTACGTTAGACTGAACTGCATGCCTGGCCACTTTTCATTCTCCGGCTCCGATCCTTGCGCCGTAATTTATTGCGAAATTATTGTTCTTCTCCATTCTTTCTGTCTTCCAACAATTTGGTGAAAATAAAGTTGCAGATTCGATGTATGTTCCTACATATATAAAAAATGGGGCAGAGTCGTGGCGCAAATTGTTCTGGACAAATAGGATGAGAGTGACTTAACACTGATGAATGCTCCATAAGAAGTGGCCGCTGATGCACATAGATAAAGTTTTAAGGACTGAAATGACAAAACATTTCCTTTGGAAAATCGTAGTAAATTTTAAAACGAAAAACTTTTCGATAGTTTTCAAGTAAAGTTTAAGTTTTTCGTCGTTGTGAGGACTTTGTTCGTTATAAATTTCATTGATTAGGGGTTGACAGGCGAAGGATTTGACTAGGCGGGAATGTTGAATAGAGTAAGTGGATATACATTTACGAAAATTTTGAATAGCAGCTGTGATATAAAAAGAGAAACCGACATGGTACCATCTATCATTACTATCATCTTAGCTGGTATGACCTGTACCACTTAGGTATGAGCTTCTAAGAAACCTATTTTAGATGTTTAGGTCAATTGCCCAATAAATTCAGCCTTGTTCGCACGCAATTCAGGGATAAAACGCAATTCAGAATAGTGCTACCACATACAGGACGCTTGACAAATAAAAGGCTATAATTTTTCTTGATTTTTTTTCTGTTCATTCACCGACTATACAATGATGTTGTGTGAATTTCGGCTTTAAGCCTAATGTCCTTGGTACCCAAAATATTTATTTGCCACTTCCTTGTGTCATACATTAAGGGTCCATATAAATATGTCACAGTGAGAGAAGGTAATTTATTCATCCTTTGCGTGAGGAAAATACATGAGATTCGGTGTTCACGCTTTGGAAAGAACTGGCTGCTTTACGTTAAGTCTTCAATTCTACCATTATCGTAAAAGTTTTGTAAGGATTTGACCTATCATAGTATCTTAAAGTTATGGGTTAAGCCCACATGATTGTTATTTGAAAGTGAAATGAATTTTTTTCACCAAATTTGACCAAAATTTGTGGATATGAGCGTCCTGCAAAGTCGTACTGCGTAAGGCTAAAATAATGAGTTTTGTTTAAAAAATTTCTAAAAAATCAATCGAGTATATTTGTTATTTTTTTGGTCATTGAGGCATCAAATGCTCAATTTCTACGTTTCGACCTTTTAAGTCGTGTTTCACACACCTCAGTCCGTTAAACATTCTCAAAGGGTAGATGAGTGCGAAAATTTTTTTCGAGTGTTTTCAAGTGCATGAAACATATCACTTATTGCGAATCTCGCATCTTGATGTTCCTTTTTTCTTACCACGCGTCACCATCAAATAAAATTCGTCTTTCGTGCGTCTCGTGCCCTGTTTCACTCGATATAAGCATCACTTCACGTACTCATAACGAAAATAACTATGTGATGGATATGCTTATCATTGAAAGGCATTGAATGTTTTGTGGTGGATTCCTAAAATGTAGAACACTTCAAATTTACGAGTATTTCCAAATGGTTTCCGGGAACGAGGTTTCTTCTTGAGCAATAACTAATAATAAGGAGTGTCGGAAGTCTTTCAATTGGGCTAAAGAATCTAATGATCTTCTTATAAAACAAAAATGAAGGAGTTCAAATCCTCTATCAGAAAGGCTAAACGCACCTCTTGGAGAAGTTTCTGTGCAGAAATAAAACACTCCAAGGATGTCAGTTGCCTGCAAAAAGTCATGACGAGCTCCCCTTCATTTTTGGGGTCCGTTAAGGACGCAAAGAGAGTCTGGACGAAATACAGCTCCAAGACGTTGTCCGTTCTCGTGAACATGCACTTCCCGGACAGTGAGGGTGTGGCTGACAAAGCGGATCCACACACGCTCCCGGATTGTATGCCAACCACTGTGCCTGTAAATGACAGGCTCCTACGCTGGGCAATCAGCTCATTTCAACCATTTAAATCTTCTGGCATGAACAACATCTCTCCTGTTGAGATCCAGCAAGGTATCAATATAGCACTGCCATAGCTGAATGCCATTTTCAAAGCATGTGTATGATGGCTTACATTCCACAGCAGTGGAGAGAAGCAAAAATAGTTTTCATACCTAAAGCGGGTAAAACATCCCACTCCTCACCTAAGGATTACAGACCTATCAGTCTAACTCTTTTTCTGCTAAAAACTCTGGAGCGACTGATAGAGATCCATCTGAGAGCTATTCTGAAACCATTATCTAATGCGCAGCACGCATACACAAAAGGGAGATCGGTTGAAACAGCTCTTCACTCGCTCACCAGCTACATCGAAAAACGCTAAGCGTCAAAGAATACACGCAGTTTTCATAGACATCGAAGCGGCTTTCAACAATATCAGCCATAAGGCTATTGGCAAAGCATTCGGGAAAGCAATGCCGATGACAACCTGATAGGGTTCGTCGATCAACTGCTTAGCAGCAGGAACATCAACTCCACGCTAGGAAACAGAACCTTAAGAAGGAGGGTTTGCAGAGGTACACCACAAGGTAGTGCTATCACCCCTTCTATGGAACCTAGTGGTTGATGAACTCCTGTCAAAAATAGAAGCGACTGGCTGCAAAGTCGTAGCTTATGCCGACGATGTTGCAATAGCAAAATTGGCAAAATTTGTTAACACCCTTTCGGAAAGACTAAACTTTGCCCTAGGTGTTCTTACCAAATGGAGCAAAGAGTGTGATCTAAAGATTATTCCGCAAAAGATGGAATTTATGCTCTTCACAAGAAGGTACAAAATTTCACGATTTGTCCCACCTAAACTTGATGAGATAAGTTTTAATCCATCTCATCAGGTCAAATATTTACACAGCAAAAAGAGCACGCAAAGCTGCATGCGCAATCTTTTGCTGTAAAAGAGCTATTGTTGGGGATTAAAACCCAAAATTGTATCATGGCTCTATACGGCGATAGTGGAACCAATCCTTCTATATGGCGCAGTTATTTGGTGGCCTGCTATGGCGAAAGCATCAAACGTAAACCTGCTAAACAAGGTCAGAAGGAGTGCGGCTATTGCAATCATCGGGGCTCTACGAACTACCCCGACAAAGGCATTATTCATGCTATTAAACTGGCTTCCGACAGAGCTACTTACGAGACAGCAGGCCAAGTGCACTGCTGTTCGATTAAAAGCCCTGCGACTCTGGCGTGAGGAGAACTTTGGCCACTCCACAATACTACGGAGAGATGGGCCAACGTCAGTGAAAGTGGACCTTGCATCTCAGATTCCCTGTTTTCACCATGGTTTCAGGTCAGTCATCCCGAGTAGGGAGGACTGGACCACAGAAAGAGATGGGATATAGGAATCGTTCGACATCTACACTGATGGATTAAAAATGGATGGAAGAGTTGGCCGTGGCGTGTTCTCAAAACAGCTTGGCCTGAAACTATCCTTCTGATTACCAGACCACTGCAGCGTCTTTCAGGCAGAGGTCACTGCCATTTCTAAGGCAGTAGACTGGCTGCGAAAACAGAAAATTTCCATAAGAAATTTAAACATCTTTTCTGAGAGTCAAGC
Organism: Oxycera nigricornis; assembly: GCA_963942545.1. Lineage (NCBI taxonomy): Eukaryota > Metazoa > Arthropoda > Insecta > Diptera > Stratiomyidae > Oxycera > Oxycera nigricornis. The sequence goes on along the minus strand of OZ012659.1, from coordinate 112,572,143 downwards.
TGCTTTCCAATCACTATCCAGCGTGCATACCTCATCTAAAATTGCTATGGAATGCCGCTCACAACTGAACGTGATGTCTCTTCACTGTGAAGTGATTCTTTGCTGGGTACCGGGGCATAGTGTTATACCTGGAAAATGCGAAGCAGATGCTCTAGCGAGAGCTGGCACTAAGCTTTAGGAGTATACACTTACCCCTCAAGTCGACCAACCTGTAGCTTCCATAAAGCTAGGATTTAAGCAGCACTACGTGGAGGCTGCAAATATTGCCTGGCTACTTGAAAAAACCTGTAACACAACCAGGCATACTTGGCACGCACTGTGCTCCAAACGCACCAAGCGGCTCCTCAATATAAGCCGTGAAACCCTGAGTACCGTCGTTTCCGTACTACTGAGACATTGTCTGATCGGCAGACACGCAGAAAGATTGGGTGTCCCTTTCAATGATTTCTGCCGAAGTTGCAGATCAGAGGAAGAAACTATCAAACACTTTCTGTGCGAATGTCCGGCGCTGTCCAGGAAGCACATGCAAACCTTGGGCACGCCCTTCCTAGACAACCTCACGGAAGTAGCTGATCTGGATATTGGCTGCATAGCCGGCTTTATCCGATAATCAGGATGGTTCTCGTCACCCTGCAGGTTCTAGTGCCGCCCTTATATTCTGTGGTATCACAATGGGCCTCTCGTGGCCTAAGCGAGCCACCTTTGGATAAACAGGGGCTGCCACTACAACACAACCAACCAATAACTAATAACTAATAATAACTCAATTTAAGATTCGTGGTTTACTATCGACAAATTGCATCTACAAATCCAATCATATTCTAATTCGATATCATCTTACAAGAATTAATTTCAACATCATAAATTGCAACGCCAAAAAATGACACCGTATTAGTTTCCATTCTAAAAACATTGGAGGCAAAGCATAAAAATTCCCATAATTGCTGAAACCTCCTTATTACAGCCATTTCAATTCACATCGTCCTTCCCGCGCAGCAACTATTTCACGTCATCCACTAAACGAATAAATCAATGATTGAATTTGCCTTGGACTCCGGGGAGTATCCTTTTAGTAGAGCTCTAATATATCGATATGCTTGGAAATAAATCATGAAATTCGATTTTGCCATCATCTTTCCTTCTCTCTCGGCATTTTCTCGTGTCGTTTTCCTGCGAGTAATTTATTGCTTTATCCTAGAGTCGATACTATCGTCATTTCAGATCAGCCAGAAGTCTGGAAGTGAGCAAACCGAAAGTCCCCACAGGACGAGTGACAAGTTGAAAAATAATGGTGAAAGTGATGCACAGAAAAAATGGAATGGAAGTGTTCGTTGGCGCGCGGAATCCTTTTGCATAATGAATTCGATTGTAGGGAATGACTGCCACTCTTGAACTTGGATGGCAATTGACGATTGCTTGGGTCATTGAGGGGTAAGAGGTTGGTTTTTGGTACTTCATGAGCCAGTAAAACAAAATCCACTCATTGAAGATACTTACGAGTCCTTTTAGAAATCATTGAATGTAATTTATGTTCAGCTTGAAAACTCGGAAGTCAAAATTGCTTTATGAAATAAACTGGGCAGCTTTTAAATCGATGATTCTCGATTCCAAACGTTCAATAAAATTCAAAAATCAAATGCTTTTTAAGTCTCAACGAACAGAAAATTTAAGTTTAAGAGATTTACATACAATTTCATGAATTCATTGCCTCTTCGACGCAATAAAACGAAACGATTTCCGATGTTAAGCTTGAAATAATTTTCAGATTTATAGGAAGAATATCCTTTTCACAAATATTATCTTATTGTTTGGATCAAGATTTAGTACCAATTATCTGGCGATGGAAACCTTCTTATTTCATTTGAAAAAAGATATATATGTGTTGTTCTAATTTTTTCTATTGCATCGATGAGTATCACTAAAAATTTATTTAGAATTTTTTGAAACCTAGTTTTGGTTTTTCACGGTGCGTTAAATCTCTCCATTCCGATTCGCATCAATACGACCTAAGGAAGATATGGCCTGAAAGGACACAAACTTCTGTGTCCTTTCAATGCCAGACGGAATATTTAAATCGAGGCTCGTTCTCAATCGTTAAAATTGGCACGGCTCGGTTTGGTGGGAAATTTCACGCACCGTGGGAAGCCAACATAAGATAGTAAATTTACGCTGTGGTACTAAAAACTGCAACATTATTAAATCTGATGGTTTGTTTATTTAAGGTACTAGTCAAGTTTATGACAAGCTAACAAATCTGAAAAATAAAATTTCTACAAGTTTTCACTCTGGTAAAATATGTGTTTAATCTGAACGCGTCAATGATTTCGCGAAGGAACTCTTCAAATTTAAAAATAATGCGAAAAGTTGCGTCGCGTTATTCATCAATCCAATTTTTTGTGGCAAAACTAAAATCGCTACTCCAAATCCATGTTTTGCAGTTTCGCTTCAAACTCGATGATATGAATGAGTTGACATTTGAAAATAGCTTATTTGCGTTGTCTCAACAATACGTGTTTATGATTCACGCATTTTCGTTTACATTTATTTGAATTGATTTTGTTGTTCAGATACACATTTTCAACAGTTTCGGGGTCAAAAATTTATGCGTTATTATATTTAACAATTTATCCAAAGTATGGAAGTTGTTTTAAAAAAACGTCGAATTTAAAGGAAAATACATAGATACTTTGAAAAATATACCATTGAAACATTAAAAGAACCACAAGAACTGAAAGAAACAGTATAAAATTGTTGGAATGCATGAATGAATGATAAATGATGATAAAATTGATGAAAATATATTTGAATGAGTTTTTTGTATTCAACGTGTAATAGTACTCGATTTATTTTTCTTTGAGTTGATAAACTTTTGTTCGGAGTACCATGGTGTTTCCTATTATATGACGTGTCAAACAGTGTGGTGAATATGATAAAATAAACTAGTGACATCTATTGACTATTGTTGCTAGTTTTTGTTGAAATTATGTTGGTTTCAAATTTAACTACACTGTTTAGAATCCGTATCTCTTACCTGAGCAAGAACATGCAAAATCACTCCTTTGAGACAATTTCATATCCAACACAAAACTTTAAGGTATTGAATCTTTACTGGTGATTTTTTAGTGAAAATAATGCATCATTCACTAATAATTGGATCATATTTATGTTATCTGTACATCTTTTAATATGTTTTACACACTAAAAATAGCTCGTTTTCATTGTGTGTAGAAATGAAATACAAGATGTAAAGATAAAAACACGTACATTAGAGTTGCATACATGATTATAATTGATTACCATCATTCTTACATTTTTTTCTAGTTGCACTTAATTGATTATTAGCATGCAACAAGCATTTAATATAATCCCATTTTAAATTATCGCATCCTGCACTTAGAGCAAACAACGAACGGAAAATAGAAATCAGTTCCCATAAATATGAATTTCATGCAATTCTTGTAGTTAGTTATGATATCACCACAGAATGGACAATTATAGGCTGAATATAGTGAAGCACGTATTCGGAATATGCTCACTATTGTTTTTAATATTCTTCGTTTGCCAGGTGAGCATTTCAAATGTTGTAGTAAAAATTGCTCACACATATTGCACAGATTTTTTAGACATAACTAGTCGTTGCATTTTACAAAAGTTTGAAAATTGATCAAATAAAAACTAAATTATTCTCATTCCAGTCATCCGCATTCGAGGTTATCCTAGAGAGAAGTGAAAGCATTCCCGGCTATAAGACCATCGAAATTGATTTTACTGATTGGAAATTCGTTCGTGTTAAAAAATCTTATTATATCAGTGGAAAAATGATTCAACATGTTGACATGGACAACTCTTACATAGTAAATTCACTTCTTTCATAATTTTAAATTGTTAATGCATACTTTCAATATTTTCAGCGATCCACGGATTTGGAGTACAAGCTTCGTGGCGGCGAAAAGTATGTAAAATCTCCGATTAAAGTACCTAAAATGGATATTTGTGATTTTTACAATACGACTTACAAAAATCATTTGATGAGTTCTTTTGAAGGTCATTCAAATTTTCCAGTCATACCGCCAGAAGGACTTTGTCCTATTCCAAAGGTGAGAGTGAAATCATTAAGTGGCGCAGCTACCAGAAATTTCAAAATGCATTTTAAAGAAAATCTGTATATATTTTTGATATTCTACTTCTTAATAAATTTATCCCTTCAGGGTTCCTATTTCGCGAACAACGTAAGTTTCGATGCAAGTGTAATACCCCAAAACATTCCTAGTGGATTTTGGAAAGTTGAAGAAATATTCTACAAAAATCAGGAGCCAGTTGGTGGTTTACGGACATTTTTGCGCACTTTGAAATGAAACAGAATTTAAACTGGGATGATTTGTAAGATTTTCAACATATCGCATCATGAGCAATGAATTCGTCTTTTCTATGATAATTTTTAATATTTCATGAACAAGATTTCCAACAAAATACATACATAACCGCTTTCAACAAAAAGTTTATTTTTGTGATTATCTAAGCACAAAGGGGATTGAATAAATTTCCGCATAATTTTTTGAAGATGGCTAAAACATTTAGCAAAAATCATATCTATAAATTTACATAATGATTTCAAAAGAGCAACTGTGTATTAAGCATAATTGTCGGTGGAAAGTATCAGCAATATTCCAGTGACTTTTTTCTACAGCGCAGGTTGCAGGAACCTACCATTCTTCTCATATAGTATAAATTCTCATCTAGATGAAATTCTGGAGTAGAAATTATTAATAAGACAGAAAACGAAATAGGTATCAGTATTAACAGAAAAAAGAGGTGTTAGTGAAATTCTGATTTATTTTGGGGGAATATTTTCCATACAACATTTTTACATTTGAAACTTTTATAAAGAGTAAAGATGTCATAGTCCCTTCTCATAGGTTTTGGTGACTGCGTGCTTTTGCTCGTTAGTACGAATTCAGAGCATTTTATGCCACGTTTATCTGTTTGCAAGCTATTACAGACAAGGCCACTCTGGATGTCTTCTTTTAGAAGTCCGGGCAACGTTTGAAAGCTGCAAAATAATGTAAAGTCATTTTGGCTTCTTTTCTGATTGTTTGCTCCAGACCTAACATTATTCACTGGGTTTCAGTAGAAATAATCCCCAATAAACTTTCTAATACTGTGACAATAATTTCAAATTATTAAATATATGTATCTTTGCCTTTAAAATATGTAGGCTACGCTAGAATTAAAGCCTGCTGATTAGTCGTCGTGTTGGAGGATGAAATCTGGATTCAGGTTATCAAATATATCTTCTGACAATTGCTAGCTTTGGCTTTTGCCAAGTGGAGCTCACGAACGGTGAGCCCGGTGAGCCCTATAGTCAGACATCCTACAATTTGAACTAAAATCCGAAATTTTTAACTAAAAAACAGCAGCATCTAACCATAAATATTTACGGCACTTATTTAGCCCATGATCGGTGACAATCCAAAAATTTGAGAAAACCTTTTCAAACTTTGGTAACTCTTATCTAATTTGCAAAATATATACAACTCTTGGACGGCGAGAAACGGGAATAATGTAAGAATTTTTATAGAAGGTTTTTTACCATTTCCCTTCTACCATCATTATATTATTTTATATAAGTCTATATCAGTCTATTTCCAAATTATTTTCATATTTATAGTTGTAAGAGCCACCGCTCAATTCTCTAAACTAATGCCTATTTAAATAAGATCCGTGTAAATATTTTGGCGGAATAAAATATGAATTGAATATAAGAATTTAATAAAGTAAAAAAGTAAACAGTGGAATATCAGGATAAACGCGAAGAAGCCTAGAGAAATGGCTACCTGAACTCAATCCTACCTCTTAAAGATTTAAATGGATACTCGTAGGCAAGTAATTTCCTTCCTGAGAGGACGTGGGTCTGGGATCTTGTTCTGCTAGAGTTAGAACCAGCACTGCAGAATTGGTCGTCATGCTGAAGGCAGTAAGATCCACGGCAAGAATGGGACGAATGCTAAATTAGCCCCATCTTACTGTTGTTGATGAAACTAGAAATGGGGTGAACCAAGAATCGGGAGAATATAGGCTGGCAGACGATATCTTCTACGTCGACATAAGAAGTATAAAAAGCTGGGTCGCGGATAAGCACTTACTACCTCCCTTGCTGGATAAAAGCAACGTCTAAGATATCTCATGAACGAGTTCTTCTTAGAAATACTAGAATTTGGGATCCTAGCTGCAGCAGACTAATCTCCCATACATAGCACTAGGCTAAAATGTATCCACCAAAAAGTTTGTTCGTCGTGAAGTTTATTATCTTCATTCTGGTTTTCTCTTTGTTTCTCACACAAAGAATACTGCAATTCTTATGTACATTCCTTTGAGTTCTCCAAATTACTACTTCTAAGTCCATACAAAATTTCGTCGTGCTTAAGCAATCTTATTTGATGATATGAAAGACTTTTCACACCCAAATTCAAGAAAAGCATGGCAGCGTTTCAAAAATTTCCTTAATTTTAGATCTAATTTTTTTAAACAAAAATTGGTGATAGTCTAACCTTTATTGCAATCTAGTCTACATTCATACGAAATCTGCTTCATTATGAGCTGAAACATACAGAAAATAAATCAAAACAGCGAGACAGGAAGAGGAAATGAATTATGGTAAAATTAAGGCAGAAGGCCCCAAGAGGATAGTTGCCCCAATTGACTCGTAAGATACTTCGAAAAGGAGTTTGGACCTACTCAATCCAAAATCATGAACAGTTCATCTCCACATTTTCACTTTGTTCGTCGCAGGTGCCAGAAATAAACGTAATCTCATTCCCTTTTAACAGGAATTTTAAGATATACTGATTTACATAAGTTAATGATAATTGTTGTTAGTGAATGTAGTTGGTTTTTACTTTGTTGGAATATCAGTGATATAGAAAATGTGTGATTTCAGTTTTCAAATTTATAAATGCTGATTTTTTAAAGCTCTAAGGGACCGGATAATTGCCCCAATCACATTGGAATTCAGGCGAAAATTTACTCCCAATTTCATGAAAATGAGTCTTACATAAAGCAACACTGCTGATAATGATGATAGTGATTCAATTGAAGACCAAATCAATTCAGAAAGCAAAGAATGCTTGGAAAACAATTCTTTTTCAAAATCGGATTGGATTAAATGTACAGTGTGCGAGCTGTTGCTTTAGGGAAATTGCAAATTTCGTAGGGACTGAAGTAATAAGTTTGGCTCATAAAAGGGGGTTCACAATTGTTTAGTTGTTGTTCTTAACATACCGACTTGATTTTGAAATATTAGTTGTAAGATTGATTATTTGTTGATCAAACCAAAGTTTAATTTAAAATTTTTAGACTGGAAAAGATCCTTCTATAGTGCAACCAAGTTGGGGCTATCGAAGTCTATGTTGATTGTTTTTAAGAAAAACATACCAATAATATCAAATCATGACTTTTTGTTTGTAGGAAAATCGATCTTCATAGAAATATTTGGACTGGGACAGTTAACCCACACATCAAATATCTTTCCTCGTTCAAAAATATAGCATGATGCTTCTTGTAAAATTTATATAATATTCGCCATAGTATTTTTCTGCTTACAGTTTTGTAGTATATAGACTAAAATTCTAGAAAAAAATGTTTCACTTGAATATTGTAAATATTCCAAAAAGTATAAGAAGTTTTTCCACTTTGTGCATTTACGTTTATTTATGCAAGCAAAACAAATAAATAAATCTCTGAAAGTGAGGCAACTATCCCACTTGTGCCTAAAATTTCGTTATCATTAGGTACTGAATTTATGTAAATGAAAAGTCTTCAATGATTTCAAAAGATTTTCTAGTGAACGCTTCGTTGGAAATCGTTTCAATTTATTTCAATAAAATATTTCATTCAAAGGAATCAATTCAAAAGGCAAAGAACTCTTATTCATTTGCAGAGATCACAATTCACACTTGATCCAATACAAGAATCCACTCTAAATTCATATGTGAACATATGATTTTACCTAAGCATGCAATTCACAATCTCGTGTCATCACCAGGACGAAAGCGTGACGACATCTTTTATAGTATTGACAATGACCTGCATTCGAGTGTTTGGATATCCAGGCGAAGGATCATTTTAATAATGGCGCGCCAAGCGAACGTAATATTGGGTACATAATAGCATCCGGTGGAACGACAACAGCATCTAGAATTCTAGAAAAGGCTTCTATTTGTCGAGGATAGGCAATTAACTCGAAAGCTCTTCATGGAATTCACAAGCCAGAAAAGTTAGATGTGCTCGAAAGCTAAGCTTGTTCGGGGAATATGCATAGATTAGACGTGGAAGCTGGGATTTATGGATGTTAGTCCTGTGTATTGTCTACATGCTCTTCATTGTGCGAGCTCGAATTCAAATGACTGAGATAACGACTCTTGCCGACAACACTTAGATATGTGATTCGGTTGTTAGGCTTCACCTGCAAAGATTGCTGAAAACACCAGGACATTTCATACATGCACGCTTCTCTTGCATGCTTGGTTGAATGCCTAGCTTAGCACATTAGAAAAAATTTAAATTCATATAATGGCTTTTGATGGCTGAGTGGATTTCATTGCAAGCGTGGCAAAACGATTATATTAAGAAGTGCTTATATGTTGATCGAGGGTGCTTAAGAAGCCAAAGGATTGTTTTGCATGATAAAATATTTAAAAATTGCAGTTTATTTGAAATGGAATGGTATCTCTGTACGATGCAAAGTATTCTACAATCAGTTTCATATATGAAACCCATTTACTGAACGATTGAGCTGCATGTTGTTACTCTCATATCAGTCTGTCCAGTAAATTATAAATGTAAAAAAGCTTTGAGTGAGATTTTGTTATCTATTACAACATTGTTGATGTAGAACCGGGCAGTCTTTTTGAGTATCCACACTTTTACAAAGCACGTACGTTCTATATTCAACCCATGATAAAAAACTGAATATAGGATAGCGACGTAGGCATATATATGAACCAATTGACAGTCGTTATACTTCGCAGATACAAATATTCAAATAGTTGAAATATAACGAGCTTAACCCATCAACAAGCCTAACCGTAGTCGTGCTGTCTGGTGGCGGATGGTAAATGACAGCACCTGAAGAGGACGCCATCCGTCATCCCGAAACCACACTTCGCAGTTAATTAGTTCCTATTTTACCAAGATTTGTTATCTATAACGTACTTGGTTACTTCAACCGGTATCAAGCTCTGAAGAAGAGATCAACTAGGTATCTTAACAATAAAAGTTGTACATGAAAAAATTGCAATTTTAAATCATTTCCTACACACTGTTACTACTTGCCCATAAACACTTTGATGCGTTCAAAAATCAATTAAGGTACTACGAGTAGTTTGGATTACAAATCCAAAAAACAATGAAGTTTTATGAATTTTTCTTGTCACCTTTAATACATATTATTAAACTTTTTACAATTTTTTTTTCAATTTAATAGAGGGCGCCGAAGTCTAGACCACTTTCTCCATGGCGGACAGATAAACTCCGGTTCGACACATCTGAAACAAAAAAAAATTACAATGAGGTTTTAAAGAGGAAGATTTCCCACATAGGTATCCACAACCTATGATAAAACTTTCGCCAAAAAACGGATGTTTGAGAAAAATTTTCAAATTTTCCTGTTGTTTTCGTCATTTAACAGATTCCAAACTCCCGCCCCCCCCACATTTTTTTTAAAATTGTGGTGGATTCCTGTCTAGGACAGTCTAATAAACAAATGCTGGAACAAATTTCATGAAAATCTGTGGAACCAATCCTGAAATTAACTGTCCTTCACATGAAAAAATGACATTTTGAGAAAAACACGTTTGAAGATTTTTTCGCTTTTTTTGCTGAATATTTTACGAGAAATTGTGTGACATTTTATTGACACACAAACATACTAATCGACATTCAAATAGACACTGAAAACATTTAAGAGAGTCGAAAGTATTATACATAATAGAATAAAACCGAGAGGGGATACACACAACGGCGATATTCAGCCGGCAGCTGCGAGAGCACTGGAAAAAGCCAAAATGGCGCGCTTGCCTTTAGCAGTCATAAAGAACGCAATTTTAAAACTTTCACTAAAATATTTGAAGGGGTCATTTTTGGAGGTATAAGAAATAGAAAAATGTAAAAGAAAACAAAATCGATTATTTGAAATTTCTAATCGGAACTAGTACCGTGAATCGACTTCAAAACTAAATTTATGATAAAATATTTATTATTGCTCAATATTTGGTTCCATATTTGGGAAGCAAATTTATTTACATAATAACTAATTGAGTTATTTTCAGTAAAAATGTTAGAAAAATAGACCTTGCCTTGGAAAATCGGAAAGTTCTTTTCACATTTTAGTTAAGAACGATACACCCTAAGTTAGCACCTATATTGTTCCTCTGTCGAAAAAATGTTCCTACCATATTCCGTAAGAGATTTTATGAAGAAGGAAACTTAAAATCGTAGCCATATAAAAAATCGTTCAAATACGACTTGTAATCATGCTAATTTTTTTTTATGAAAATTTGTTTCTTCATAAATCATGGTTTTGATTTTAAAAAAATCCAACATTTTATATTAGAACCGAGTTTTGGTTCGGTTTTTGTCTATACGTAATCATAATTGTTTATTTTAAAATAGTCTATTTAATATTAGTTATCGTCACTAACTTTAAAGCGTTCAACTTTTGTAATCAGAGATACAAAGCAGAATTTATTCAAGCGTCTACTTTTTATTGTCTTCCTCAGAATTTTCATTACTCTGCTCTCTTTCACTGAATATATTTCACGCAGGAGCATGAGTTTCATTATTTTGCGACCTTCTTACCTCCAATAAAATATTATTGAGTCCACTCAGAACCGAGAAAATTTTATGCAGCGATTTTAAGTGCCAAAAGCGTAAAAGCCAATCAATAAAACTAGAAATGCTAGAGGCCTGCTACCTTTTCCGAACAAGGAAAATTAATTTTGAAGATCCGTTCGTCAAGATGTACCCGGCTTGTTTGGGGACTACCAAATAGTGTTATTTACTCACGTGTGTATGCCCCCAGAGAACTATGGGTTGGTACGTGATAGAAATGGGATACAGCCTAATATACTTTAGTTTTTAAAGTTATGAAGGCTTTCGGAGAGTAATGTTGATTGAAGCTAAAAGTAAATTATACTAAAAAGCATATTGTTGGAGTACGAAAAGCCTAAGCAATCTCTGTTAATGTGAACGACTATCAAAATCAATCTAGTTTTTGGTTGATATTAAATTAGGATCATTTGTTGGTTTAATTTAGGAAGCTCCATTAATTTAAACGTGTCATGCACTTTTTACATTAATGTTCTCATATAAGGAACCATGATTCATTATTCTGGTTTTGATAATCTTTTTAATTGCAGCTCAGTTAAATTGGTTTTTTTTCTCTCTCCAAATAATTGCTGAAGCAGTTTTTCTGTTACACCGTCCTTTATTTTGATGAAGCAAACAACGTAAAAATTCCATTTCAAAATTTTGATCGCATTCCAAATCACTCAACTATCTATTCTCAAATATCTGGCTTTATATTGGCTGTATGGTAATTTTTGATTAGATTCAAATTGTTTATCGAAAAAATTTCTACAGTAAGCTTACATGAATTTTCAGGTACGATCGATAGTATTCGAATTAATAAGAGTAGTAAGACAGACACTTTTAGTGAGTTTTGCTCTGCGTCCGATAGGGACAGGCTGCACCTCTACATGCTCAAAGTGTGCTAATGACATGAGCTAAAAGATAATCAAGTGCCTGTGTGTTTAAACTTTTGAAACAAAGCACCTACTTCAATGTAGATATTCTATTATGCGGAATATGCTGACGCCCTAATAATCGAAACAGTTTTGGAAAAATCAATAAGTTGCACAGTCATTCGTGAAGAATATGCAGACGTTCTTGCACTTTTAATACGACGTGCATATCCCCATCAGAACATTTTCATTTTGAAGTATCTCATCGGATTATCCGTGTTTTCAAATTTATACTCCGCGAATTTTAGGCGTATTAATGTTTAAACTTTTGAAGAACACGCTGACGTAAAAGTCAAATAGTGACGTTTAGATTGTGACAAATGTCAATCATATGGTTTCTGTCAAAACACCTTGGAAACAAAAAAAAACACATTGGGCAGAATATACGTGTCCAGGCCATATCTCTTCAACAATTTACTTTTGCTACGATCATCAATGATTATCAATATATCCTTTTTCAATAATCTTAAAACACCACCAAAAGACGCCAAACATACCTAAATAATATATCCTACATAAAGTAAGAACTTCTAAGTCGTTATCGAAGTTTTTTAGCCTAGCTCATCAGCAGTTATCAAAAAGATGCTTAATTTATTTGAATTAATTCAAATATCATCAAACCGAAATGAAAAACTCACCAATTATAATTTTCACTTGTTTAATCCTTCGTCAAGTTTCTACCCATCCATACTCAATAAATTCATGCATACGATATGAACCTATTCCGTATTCGGTCAGAATACGCCATTGCCTCGTTATTATTTTTAATTGACTTCGCCCAAGCGTTACAAGCGAAGGAAAGTTAATAGGATATAAGAATATCTATAGATATTAAATGTGAGCTGGGGCTCACATTGACGTCTCTACGTTTCACAGGACTAGTCTTCCGGAACAGGAGCAGGCTTGAATATGAAATCTACGAGCATGTCGGACAACGGGTCTGGCACTGTTGCAGCCCAAACTTTCTCGAGCGGCTTAAGCAGCAGGCGAAATGAACATTAATATTCATGAAGGAATGCAGCAGAAGTAGCCTTGAAAGTTTGTGTGATGATCGCATTAGTAACTCCATAATGGCGCTTCCAAAGAGAAACGGCTCGGGGCATTAACATTTGCATTGAAAATGGTACGAGTCTCGCCATTCATGGAAGCGATTGCTGAACGCAAGCATAAATCAAACTGATGAAAGTTAGATCCTGTATATTTAACCCATTTTGTTCGATAAATGAGCGGTACTTAAGAAGCCCAACGTCCTTGAATGATATTACAACATTATTGGACCGAATCATTCAAAAACTTTTCGCATAATCATGCTCTCATAATTTACCTCAAACTGAAGATGAAATCAACGGCAGAAAAAATTCTGAAGTCCTTCGTCATACCTGGGCGAGAATTCAAAAATCAATGATCTGGAACTGCTCGAGATAAATCGCTCCTCTTGAGCCTCCAATCAGGTGGAAATTCAATTAGTTCGTCACCTGTTTGGCTTTTTGCAAGCAAAAGTTAACTTAATTGCTGAAGAGAAAACTTCCTAGTCTGTGACTTACACAATATCCTCCGACGTATCCTGAAACGATAGCCGTTACACCAACAACAACCATAAACAGAACAGACCCATTGAAATTGGCCGAGACTTAGACGAAATTATATTTGGAAATATTGCAGAAAGGAAATCGTCCCTAATGAGTCCCCTAAATATGTAATAATTATACAGGTATTCAGGGTAAGGTTTTATTGTGGCTTGGGGTGAATAAATTGGCCATGGCTGATGCGACGATGTAGTTTTCGATTGGAATCGGGTCTGCTCCTTTGGTTAGTTAATTGATAAGTTGCTTGGGATCGGTCACTTTTAATTCAATGAAATTGTCGACACGCAAGGGAAATAGGGACACTTAAAGGTTTACCAAAGAAAATTATTGTAAGTGTTCTTGTGGGAAAATATTATTTGAGAAAGCTGTTTAATTACTGGCACGAAAGGAGATAGTATTTGAATTACAAATTCGATTTGGCCAACTAGAAATCTATTGGAAATTGTTTCGGAATATCATTGAAAAGTTGGTAAGACGTTCGTTTAAAAGTATTTCATTTTAATGAATATAAAAAAATTCACATTTTCTTGAAAAAAATGGGTTTACTGAGAAATCAACTTGAGTTCCAAAACATCTGCGCGCAACAACCTCGACTTCACTTAAAATGTATAAAAGGATCTTGTGCCAATTAAGTTCGAATTCAATTACTGGATGTTTTTCTTTAGTCCTGCGAGTATCTTATCGACTCCCATATTTTAAATTGAAATGAGTGACTTTACTGTACAAGCCTGAAATATGGAACATTGGCAATTTTTCTTTTGAAAAGTAAACATCATTTCAAAACAGTTCCTTGAAACATGAATATTTTTGAAAAAAAACACACTTTCCAAAGATTTCAATTTTTAAGATTTCAAGTACACTTGAACATGGACGAGTCTTGCTGCTTAACATTCATGAAACGAAACGTGTATTGTCAATTTGCCACCACGTTCAGAAACGTCTTCGTCCTGCTTCTGAACTTGAATCGTTGTCATTGTAAATTCAAGGTCAAAAGTAATTTGGGAACAGTTTCATGGGAATTTCATGACTGTGGGACTAGGTTTAATTTATTTTCCTACTTGAAGGAATTTCAACAGTGAAAAGGACAAAACTACCAATAGAATGCCGAAAATGCACTGGTTTTAATCTATGTATGTTCATATTTGAATACGGTTGAGTTTGATTTAATTGAATCCTTGCATTAATTTTGTGAAAACCAGTGCAAATGAAAAACTAGACTACTACTAGTGCAAACAAACTTTTCTTAAAATTTCACAAAAATTACGAAGAGAATGTAAATTTAAATGTGGGAAATTGAATGGGTTAACTTTAAGACAAAAACATCTTTAAAACGTATTTTTGTATGCCATTTTCCGGAAAATCGATAAATGATTTTTTTTGTTTTATTTAAATAATGAAAATATAGAAAAGGTAGAATTCAAAATTGTACTTGTTGAATTTATCCACAAAATTTCGTGTTTTTGGTCCTTTGATACCGTTTTCCTTTCCATAGTATTTATAAAATTCCACGATGAGCGGATTAACAAATTAATAAAAACCGCAAGGGATTTAGAAGAAAAACGGCCGGCACAACTTTGATGCCACTGGCCAAGGGCTGAATATACCAATGGTAGGCATTGCCTGAATTGCCGATAGATAGGCACAACCCAGGGGAGTCTTTTTGAGTGTCGAGTGTTCTAAAAGGATCTATTTTTCTTTAATTATTACTCACTATTTATACAAATTCTTAATACTAACGCCCGTAGTGATCAAACATCTATGACCTAATTAACTTTACAAAATTATGCTTTCTACGATAGGAAAAGCTCATGCACTAATATGATGACACAAGCAACCAAAAACCCAATATCTAAATCTATGTTAGTAGTGCATTGTTCGCTGCAACAAGTGGTATCAGTCGCGAGGAAAATTCACGAGGTGATAAGCTCTACGGCTATTCATGAAGCGATGTATTTAGTTGGTGATAACTACAACTCTTTAATGTTGAAAGGACAATCTTTCATAGAGTTGTGATGTATTTATTTGGCAATAATGTTTAAAATATATATTTTGGATACATCACAGTATTTTCTCTTCAAGTGTACGAAATTTTCCAAGAACCATTTTTCAACATAACCATTTTTGAAGTTTTCATTTTTGATAAAGTTTTTAAACAATCATATTTAAAAGAAGATGTTTAGAAGTTTTCTAGAAAATATTAGCGATTTTCAACGTAAACCTCCCGTCAATTTTTTTCCAGTTACGATCCTTTCTCTGCCTTACCCGAAAAAAAAGTGTAGCAATTTGTAGCACAAACGCTTCTATAGATATTAATTTCAAAGTTCATAAAGTTTCAGGTAATATCATATATATATATATATATATATATATATATATATATATATATATATATATATATATTATATTATATGTATTGTTTACTTGATGCCTTGTTTGGTGTAAATAAATAAATAAATAAATATATATCATATTGAAAAAAGTTGTACTATATTTATATGTATATTGAAAAAAGTTTTACTATATTTTCTTAAATTTGCCAAATTTTTGCATGAAATAAAAATACTTGTGAATTATTAAAAAAAAATTTAAAAAATGTATAAAAGTTTCAAAAGTTTATACCTTGAAGTATTTATGAATGAATTTTCATTAAAATATACTAATTTATAAAGTAGATTTAATTAATTGAATTCTAAAAATACACGTGAAATGTTTTGATTTACTTGGCTATCAGAAGTAACGATTTAATGAAAACACTATCCCCATCCAACTCTCCAACGTAATGTAACGTCTAAAAATTATAAGAACGAAATAAAGAAAATCGTCGTTGATTCAAATTTTAGTAAATCTATTTTTAATACTCTCTTATACGAAACCTGTTCATTTTCCTGAAATTTCAGTGCTTTCATCAAAATATAAATTCTTAAGTTCATCTAATTTGCATTCACACACACACAAATTTCTAAATTCAATTAGTTATCTTTGTATGTCGCATCGAATGAATCTCATTCTCTTTTTTGCAATCCAAAAAGCAAATCCTTTTTTAACTTTCATTGCTTGAATGTATAGCCTCATCACCATCATTCTTCCAATGCGAAATTGGCGTTGGTTTGAAACACTGAATCCTTTTTGAAATTTCATTTTCAAGTCAGCTTAAGTAGATAAGCTTCTTTTCAAATTTACGGTTACGCTAAATTGTGAAAATGCTCTGGAAAGTAAAATTACCTTCATTAGAGCCTAAAAGCCTAACATATCACTTACAGTGCAGAGATAGAGAAATAGTTTTCAGTGAGTCACGTACTTAGCATACTCTATGGTACCAGCATATATTTAGTTGCCTACACTTGGCCTATTTAGGTGTGGAAAAATGCCTTCTGTGAGGATCTGAGTAAAAACCATAACCATTGATGCGAGACAGGATAAGAACCGCAACAGACTCTGCTAAAGTTATATTACGCAAATGGATATAATGCTTTATGTGCTCGATACGTCAAGTCCTTAAGCCAAAAGTACTTGATGATGTCAAGCATATTCACTGGTGTTACACGTGATCATCAACTTGCCTGTTTTAATCTTCAAATTAACGAGAGTACGCAAGTGAGGACTTGAGAGTTAAATGAAAACCAAAACGTATTCTTTGTTACATTGAATTTTATTTCATTTTGATAGAAACATGACATGCTAATCGTTAGGACGATGTTGCTTAGCAATTTAAACTCTTGCAAATTTTAGCGTGTTCACTTTTCATTTGAAAGTACGTTTAAATTTGATGATTGTTTTATAAAATCAGCTTATTTTCTTAAAATGAAAAAAATATAATTACAACAATGACCACTACCAAAGCCTTGAGTTTGCCAAATATGTCGTTTTGGCAGCATTTTGATCCTAGCGCAAGATTTTTCAATTCAGTTATTCTGCGGATGTTGATTGACCGCTGAAATTTTTCTGAACTCTTTAGTTCTATTTATTGACAAAATAATCCATCCTTAAGTAATCTCAAACATAGTTCCGACGTTTGATAGTTGCTCAAATTGAACAATGTTCCTGTATGCATGCAATCTCCTTCAATGTAGACTTGTCAAACAATACTGAGTACTTGTGTCACATGGTTTTGACAGTACGTCAACTAACATGGCGGCTCACTGAATTTCATGTTATTTTATTTATGGTTTTGTCAAGATTCGATTAAGATGAGAAATTAACTGAATAAATGCATTCTTCTCCATGAAAGCATTTTAAAATACAAAAGCAAACACAACCTATTCAAATAGCATTCCTAAATCAAATGTGACAGCTACCAAACCACCAACACTGTTTACATTCAATCGCAAAAAAATCCACCCCCTTCATAAGAGTAACTTTGAATGAGATGATGTTCATTGAAAAACCCCAAGCTCGACAATTTCGGAATTTAATTTTGCTTCTTTTCACCGACATTGAAATAGGTTAAGAGCCAACATGAAGGCAGTCGACAAGAATGCTTAGGAGACACGGCGTAGCGTTAACACGATGATATGCATGTAATAAATTAAAGGTAATGAAAGCACATAAAGATGCTGCCGCGCTGTAAACGTGGTTTTTCTTGGAAAACTTGGCACCCTCCTTGCGAAAAGTGAAAAGAACGATTCATGTGCGATGTGCTGGCTTCATTAACGACGCTAATAATTATAATTGTGTTTGGAATTATTCATGCCGGGATGTTTCATATGGGACTCATGGAAGGCTGTTGAAAGAGATTAAAAATTTTATTCATGGTTTTTTTAGATGTAAATGTTTTTTGATGAGAAAATTGTACATTTAATAAAATTATTAGTCAAATAATCAAACCGAACAGGGAAACATGATGGAAAATAGCTTGATTTGAAGAAAATTCTATTCTGCATACATCTACTGAAAATTGAACTTTTTACTCGTACAATTGATGATTCGTTTCCTGATTGGGATAGACATTAAGTTAAAAACTATTTCAATGTAAATTTTCACGGATTATTCAAATTTTTATTTCAAAGTTAGGCAAGTGTATTCTGAAATTAAGTAAGCACTGACACCATACAACCAAAAAAAATTTTTTTTGTAAATTTTCATTGTCTCTTAAGTATTTAGTTCCTGCAAAGTGAATTTTGAACATCAGCTAGATCACTGAAAAGGACTAAAGCAGTCAGAACTACTAAAAAGTTTACATCCTGATATTTGATTGTACTTGGATCGAAGCAACCAATCTAACCTGAAAAAACATTACTTTCTTAACCTCGTGCACTATTCGATGGCTGACTTCTTATATTCCTACATTCACAGCTCACCCTCGGATTATATTTTCCGACAGTACTTTTACTACGATGAAAGCATTTTTGAATCAACTATCAAAGGAGCACATCAAATGTGATTTTCTTCGAAGCATCTTTTCATTTCAGGCTCTTCATGAACTGCATTTACACTACACAATGTATAGGCAATAAGTAACGACATACGAGATGCGTTGAATACGAGAGACGAGCATATTTCAAGAAAGTTGAAGTTTAACTTCTCCGTCTTTTTAGAATAAAGGATATTCTACAGAAAGCATTTATGAAACTTAATCTTATTTCTTAGCAGAAAGTATTCGCGTGTGCACTCAAATGATTCGTAGTCAACGACAGGGAAACTTTTTATTACACAATTGGAAAGTAAAATGAATAAAATATGATGAACAATACTTAAGAAAATACTCTCTTATTTACTGAACACTCAGGTAGTTTATCTGATAAAAATAGAAAATGGAAGAATTCGAAAAGTTTATAGATGAGAAAATTTGTTTTTGATGTGTGTTGATGTATGGAATCTGATATCGTTGAAATGATCATTACTAGTGAATCAATTGCGTAATTCAATTTTTAACGACTTAAGGACACAAATTAGGTTCCATTACATCCTTTCCATCAATAATGTTGGCACTCATATAATCAAAAACTTGCTATCAAATTTGAAATGGTACTACAAACAAAAGTTCTATGGTGGAAAGTTGTACCATTGTTTTTTTTTAACTAAACGTTGTTCCGTTCGCCGCGCAGTATGAGATGTTTTTTTCACAAATCACTGGAGAAGAATTTACATGTGATGTACTATTGTGTAATTTTTTTTTGCAAAAGAACTATTACACTCTGTACCATCTGAAAAAAATAGTGTATTGATTGCCCTTAAAACTGCCACTATTTTGTCTGCGAGAATTATTTCTCCTTTTCTGAGATTGCAACATTTCGACCACTGCTTACGATGCATGCACACTGAAATTCGAATGCAGATGTAAGAACTTACATTCTGTGGTGTACATACGTATATGTTTTTTGATATACAGTAGAACCTTGATTATCTGGGGTTCGATCAACCGGGTTTTTTTCTTCATCTATTCGTTTCTCCTTTAATTTTCCTGATCAATCGGGGATTTCCTTTTTTTCATATATGTATTCATTTTATCTTCAGTTTTCCAGCGTTGAAATTGAGTGTTATAACAAAATTTGAATGTACCTAAACGGTGAAGGAATAAATACTCGTACATATGAGAAATGAAACATTTTTGAAAAGTAATTATGTATGAACTTCTCGTGTTGATACTTCAAAAAAAATCCTCCGTTTAATGTTTACGTTTGACAATTCAGCGAAACTCTTCCCCTAAAGTTTTACGTCTTAAGATCTTATTTCAGTGTTGTTCAATAATTTGAACTGTACGCATCGAAAATGTCGACAAAACGTAAGCATACCGTTTTATCACTCGAAAAAAAAATTGAAAATATAAATCGCGTTGATAATAAAGGTGAAAGTCTAAAAAAATCGCCATAGAATATGGAATTGGCGAACAAAATTGTCCGGGATTTCATAAAAAAATTGGAAAGACATTCTGCAATTCGTTTGTTCGGCGGAATCAACTGCTTCTTGTTCTTCTCGGAAAACTTTGAAGACATCAAGAATGGTAGAACTCGATAGAACCGTTTACCAGTGATTCAAGCAACGGCTAGAAGGACCTCCCATTTCCAGACCGCTGATAAGCGAGAAAGCTTTATGGTTTTATAAAGAGTTAAAAATGGATGAGCCTTTCTCCGCTTCGTAAGGTTGGCTTAGTTATTTTTAAAAACGCCACGGTATTAGGCAACTCGGGATTCAAGGGGCGAGTCTGAGCGGCGATATTGTTGCTGCAACATTTTTTAATGAAAACTTTACCGCTTTAAAAGACGAATTTCATTAGTGTGAAGAACAAATTTATAATGCCGACGAAACCTGTTTATTTTGAAAGATGCTGCCTTCTAAAACACTAGCTTTACAAAAGGAATAATCAGCCCTCGGTCATGAGTCCAACAAAGAGAGATTTACAGTTTTAACCTGTTCCAACGCAACTGGGACACACAAATTAAAGTTAGCTGTAATAGGAAAAGCTAAAAAACCACGGTCAGTTAAGTGAACCAAAATGAAGAGTCTTCCCTGTGATTACTACAAATTTGTGCCTTCCGTGCGTGTTCATTTGAGAAATAAGGGCTTCCTCAGAAAGCTGTACTACTTCTTGACAACGCTCCTTCCAATCCTGGTCAGTCAATTTTGAAATCTGATGATAACTCGATGTTCGTTCATTTCTTACCCGCAAATGTTACTTCACTGATTCAACCTATGGACCAGGGAGTTATTTCTAGTTTAAGTAGACGATACAAAGAAATATATTTACGATTTCTCCTTGAAGTGGCAGAAGAAGAAAGTCTTTGAAAAAATGGGCCATGTTTGCTATTTGTAAAGCTTGAAATGATTTACCGAATTCGACACTAAAATTGGCATTGGCCAAATTTTTCCACCCTGAACTAGATCAGTCTTCTACTGACCATACACTAGAAGCTTTGGCAGCTGAAAAACAAGTTGACGAGTTTTTAGCTTATGGCTCAATCAGTTCCAGCTTTCACTGCTGTTGATCAGGCGGACATGAGTGGCTAATGTAGATGAAAATTTGGAAGGATATGAAAAATTAAGTGATATGAAAATAGCTGAGTTGAATACAAGTGGCACTTCTACATTGGAACCAGAATCATACAGTGAAGAAGAAATCTTAATAGCGACGAACAAAGAAAAAAATGCCTACTAAATTATTTTGAAAAAAGCTAATTACACAAAAATATAAGAATTACAAGACATGAGAGGAGAGTTCAGAAATAAAATGATGAAGAAACAAACCAAAATTTTGGATTTTTTTTTGTTTTACTGAAAAATAAGATTTAATTATCTGTAAATTTGTTATTTTATAAAAATTTTCATGTAATATAAACACATAAACATATAATTTCATTATAATTTTGTATCTATACATATGTAGAAATCGTTTTTTCTAATAAATATAAATTTTGTATTGTCATAAATTATGATTTTTCTTGCATGCCCATAAACCATAAGTAAATATGTAAACAAATTCGATTATCCGTACACCTCCCTCCTTATCACTATCCCGAATAATCAAGGTTCTACTGTGTATGTGTTTGAAAAGAATCTAATACATATGGGACAGTTATTTTTAAGCAGATGTTCGAGCGCTTCAAGATAACGTTTACGATACGCAAACTTTCAGTTGTTCTTCAGTGACTTTTCATTAAAAATATAGAAAAAAGATGATATATCCAAAAACGTTATTCGCAGGTAGAATAACCCCTTAAAATAAATACACATTTTCACGGACGTTTTTTTTCCTACACGTTGTTTGAATCATTTGCGTATTCTTCGAATCAAACTTATTTCATCTCTCGTACAACACATATCGAGATTCATATCGAATTGGTCGCATAGTTTCACGCATTTACGAAAGAATCGTGATGCGATAAAATCAAACACATTCATTTATATTAATTACCATTCTCATGATGATTCTTTTGAGCATTTATCCACCAAAGCTTGACTAACTCTCTAACTACTGTAACTTTGTCTGCGCAAGCATAATGGCACGAATTTTAATCGGTGTTATAATTTTCGGATTATTTATGATTTACGTGATTCTGGTTAGTGTTTGTATCTTTCGATTTAAAATTAAATAAATTTGTTATTAAAAAAGTAAAAAAGGTTCGCAAGAAAAGTCTGCTAAAAGTTTTATGCCAAAATTTTCAAGTTATTAATTTAATAACGGTTGACTTTTCAATCATCATTCAAATTTAACTTTGATTTTTCCTGGCATTATCATATTCACTTCTACTTGAAGAGATTTTCTATAAAACTTTGGACCTTGTAGGCTTCTGAGTATGATATACGTTTGGAAAGGACCGAGCCGAAAATTGGCGACAAGGAAACGTTAATCGATTTCGACGAGTTTAAATCCATTCGCATTAAGAAGACACACTATTTAAATGGAAGCTGGACTCACTATGTCGATTTGGATGAAACATATCTGGTAGTCCTCATTATCTTACTATGAATTCAATATCTTGAAATCTTCTCTCAGGTTTCGGGTAGCATGGAATACAGTTCACGTGGCGATGGAAACTTTATCAAGCATCGTTATCAAGTGCCAAAGATTGGTGCTTGTGAATATTTCAACACAACTTATAAAAAATACACAATGCCTGCATACAGGGGACATTCAAATTTTCCAATTATTCCACCCGAAGGACTATGTCCCATTCCAAAGGTATGATTTTCAAATAAAACCAATTTAATAATTTGTATATTTTTGAATCATGTTCTACTTACAGGGTAAATACTATGTGAAAAATATTGAATACAATGACGATATGCTTCCACTGAATTTGCAAAATGGCATTTGGAAACTGAACGAATTTTATTATAACAAAGACAACGAAACGATTGGTGGAATCAGTATTTATTTACGAATACTGAACAAAAGCAGTTAAAAGTAAAGTAACATTTTTATACTTTCTTAATTGATTTGTGGTTGTTCAGCATGAACTTATCAAATTTATTGTAAAAACTTACGAGCTAAAATATTAATAAACTTGTCAGCAAAATTGCTTATAAAATAAATTTATTTGAACTCAATCAAAAAGCTTACGATTTTGCAATTCATGTCCTGAATTTACTCGTTCATTTCAAAGTCAAAACACAAAATAGATATAAAAATATCATTTCCAATGCTCTAAATAATACGGCATCTAAAATAAACATATTATATTCCTTATCTAAGATAATATTTTCACCATTTCTATTGCCTGTCGCTGTCCACGAAAAGGAACATTCGGTTGTGAACTTTTCCAAACTGTATGTCATCGAAGCGAATCTTAAGAAGATTTTCCGATTCGAACCCACACATATTTTTGAAGGGTTATCCTTATAATGCCATCAAAAGGACGGTTAGTCCCGAAAATTTTATTTCGTTTCATATATGCCAACATATCTATCTTTCAATGCCGCCAGGATAAGCTGAGTATCTGCAGAGAGACCCATTCTATATGTACTTAAATTTGCATTGGGGTTTCAAATGTAAATAATTCGGATTTGAATTTGAAATTTGACTAATGATCAAAGTGAAAACCGAACTGAGTCAATAAGCACCTAATTAAAAGGATCTATATTTTAATTGTGCTGAAAGGATGAGTGTTTGTTTAAAATCGCGATGGTTTGTTATTTATTTGGAATTTTGTTATGGTTTTAGCATAGTTCCTGATGAAATTCATTTGTATAAGAAATTCGAACTTTAAAATTCGGTAAGTGGTCCGTTTTCTCTTCCTGACTTAAAACCAGTTTTCTTGCAGTGATTCCTTTTTGCGTACTACATTTTAGATTAAAAAAATCACGAATAATCAAACGCTTGCTAGTAACAAGAAATCACAGGAAGCACTTTTTGAAAATAAAATGGATCCTCAGCAGGCGTTTTCTGAAGACCTACCTGGCAAATTTTATCTAGGGTACTGGCTGCAGATCATTCCATATCCTATTTAAAACTAGTCGTTGAACTTATATAATAAAGTGGGCTATCAATGCTCAACGCCTGGTTAGACGGTATCAACGACCGCAGGTATTTGCTTTGCTCTGCTTAACACGTGTATTTTGTATGCCTGTTTCGCAAAGATCTGTCCTAAAATTTAATTTCTTGACAGCAAGTTTTCCCCTGTATATTCAATACAGTCACGCACAACAAACAATTCTGACAGATCAAAAGCGTCAGATAACAATGTCAGCCAGCACTAGCCAACCCAGAGAAATCATGCAACAACAAAATGCTTCTCGTCAAAATCATCAAAGAGTTCAAATGCCTCTCCGAAAAAAGTTTTCAAATAAATTTTATTTCGATTTTATAAAAAGAGCTAGCTTGTACTTCCTTTTTGTGTGATGAATGCCAGCCACAGGTGAGTTAAAAATTACGAAAGTGTGTGACCTTGAAAAGCGTATTTTTTGAGTAATTTTTCGTTTTTGTGAGATGAACAACGACCACAGAGATGTTCTTTGATATTACGGACGATAAATTAGGCCAAAGGGGAAGCCAGCTGACCGATCACGCTGTTCAGAACTTTTAATGAAATTTAAAGGTCGAGTGCGCTAAGCATTTGGTAAGTTTGTGTACAATAATCGTACAGTGTGCAGACGAGGTGGTTCGTTTGCAAAAGAACCGAAGCAACAGCAATAGAAGCAGATGCGACAAATACGGAACAAATAGTAGCTGTGTTAGTGTGACGCTTAAGTTTTTTAATACTGATTATAAATAAAAGCTTATTTGTAATTTTCCATTATCTAGAGAAATTATTTTAGTTGTTCCGAAAATAGAAACCAAAATTTTCAATATATTTTTACGTTTCAAAGGTATTTGGAATATTTTTAAAGAATTTTTGGGAATATGAAAGTTCATAGCCAATTCTTTCTAGAATGATATCTCACGAAGGCAACGTCACTACGACTTCGTTGAGGTGTCATCCAAAACATATTAGCAATAAGACGAGTCAATTAGATTTTGACAAAATTCACTTCGGCATTTTTTTTTGTTTTAACACATTCAAGGTCATTTCTATCACGCACAATATTTCGCGAACATTATATTAATTTCACTTGTATAAGGGGCACAAGAAAGCGTATTAAATTTTTTATAATTTCCTCAAGTTTTCAAATAATTTAGCTATGTTTTTTTTTTAATTTAGGCAAAAAATTGCAAGAAGATAGATTTTTTTTTCATTTTCTCGTGAGATAAGTGGTTTGGGCAATCAAAAATTTGAAAAAACAAATGCTTTAAAGAGTTTTCATCGAATGAAAAATTCATAACATTTTTCAAATTACAAAAGTGTTCACATATATTTATGTATAAACAATAAACATTTGTAGTGAATAGTAAAACGACTCGAAAAATATTACCCGATTTTACTTGCTCCATTGACTTCGTATCATTATTATTAATTATATTTTGATGAATATTATTACTTTTTTACTGTAATTTTGTTCATCTGAACCTCCAGGGACGAGTGACAAATTTAAATTCAAGGGAAACTGTTTTTTTTGGTTTCTATAAGAAAATTGTTTCTTTCAGATGTTCAATTTACATCCCCAATTTTTTCCCCCTTTTTAGATTTGGCTGCTCCTGTAGTCTCGGCGTCCCTTATAGTTTCGGCTTTTCGTATAGTCTCGCCACTAAAAAGAAAACCCTCTCACTTTTTTAACTTCCCAGTTCCCTATGGGAAGTTATTGTAATGGGGTCGATTTTGCGAATCCCAAATTTTGACATATCTCCACGTTTTAAGGTCTCTAGAATCCAAATCCATCGTTTTTAGAGAGATGTCTGTGAGTGTGTATGTACGTATGTGCGTATGTGCGTATGTGCGGATGTGCGTATGTGCGGATGTGCGTATGCGCGTATGTACGTATGTGCGTTCGGAATAATTTTTCCTCTTGATTATCTCGAGAACCAAAGATTGGATTGACGTGGGATTGGTTTCATATGACGCGTAATCACGTAACTTAGAATTGAATGACTTTTCAGCAAAATCGGTTGAGCCGTTTTTTATTTAGGATGAAAAAGCTGAAAAAACGACAAAAAATTGCTTATTCGTGCAGATACCAAATACCTTCATAGTAATGTTTTTATTATTGTGCGTTTTAGCAAAATTGTGATCAAATTTGTAAAAAATGTTATTTAAAAAAAAAGATTAATTTATAAAATTGCAAACTTATATTATCAGGTTTGGGTGAATGGGAGTAGAGACACTAATGCAGTTAATAATTGGATATTGTTATAAATAATTTAATATTGTTAATAACAATCAAAGAATATTAGTTATAATTTGATATTGTATATATAAAGTCAATTATAATTATTCAGTAACAGTCAAACATTCTTAATAACGAATGATTATTTTAAACAATAATTAAATACCCTCAATAATGGTTGTGAATTCCCAGGCCGAGATGGAGAACGAGGTTGAGGACGAAGTGGAGGACAACAAGGATGACGAGTACGAAGAGGACGAGGTTGCCGAGGCTTTGGTAGAGGATGACCAGGTGGTGGAGACGTCTACCTTTACCAAAGCTTTTATGGTTAGATAAAAAATTGATAAAAATAATAAAAGTAATTATATTAGTTTAGAATAATAATGTTTAATAATAGTAATTATTAATAATAGTAATTAATAATAAAAGCAAATTATAGCTTTTTATTCATTCCACTGGGAAGTTAGTCGTGTGGGCCTCAAGGGTCGCACTTAGACCACATTTTCTTTTTTCGTGGCTGATTGCCGGACGAGACTACCCACTTCGTGGTTCTGGGGCCAAAAGTGCGTGTAAAAAGGCTTCACTATTCACCAATCCTTTCTCTTGATACATATGGTTTTCAAGAATTCGATTTTGATCATAGCTTGATAATTAGAAATGTAATTACAGAAGTACATCTTCGTGAAAAATGAATCTATCTCACTTTAACAATGGTTAATAAAAGGTGAACCATATTATTATCGAATAACATTTCATAAAACATTTTATTTTATGTCCTACATCTAATAAGTCCAAAGGTAAATATATTAAAACATTAATGTCATGTCTGCTCGACATATCTGGAAATATCCTTTTAAATGGAAAAAATCCCTGACTCAATCAATAATTCATGGCAAGCAACATGTTCCTCATCAATAGTTAACATTTTCCCCTTCATTATACCAATCTGGCCGAGAATGTCGTCAACTCATCACCTGTTCCACCACCATGCAAGGATGTATGCTAGCGCATGTAATCCCTTGGAAAACTCGGAAAAGTTTCGTTTACATACATGCTTGCGACAAAATGGCTTCAACTGATAGCTGAAGCAGGATCTGTTTGTTATACAAACAACAAGCAAATCTATGTAGATATGTGATGTGATGTTCAAATTAATTTTTCGAAATGTAAGAGACGATAAACACATTACTAATGAGACCCATGGACAGTGATGTCATTATGCAGACATTGGATGGCGTCATTTTCGAGTTGTAGGACAATATATGTAATTAGGGTGGACGTTTACATTGAAATATGGGCAGGCTTTTGGGGTTGTGAGGAAAGAGTCGAAAGGTTCACATGGTTTGATTAAAGTTGTTTTGGTTTTAAGAACGGTTGTTATGGGGTATTTCTTTGCTGAGGTTTTATTCATTAGGCAGATGTTGGATTATTGTAAATTTTTCTTGGTTCAATCATTCAAAATTAACGAGTTAAATGGCGATCTTAAGTTGTGAATTGGACTTTGAGAATTATTTATTCATGTGATGATTGATGTTTTGTTTTATGGAGAGAAAAAATGTCTTCTTTCGCCACAAATTACGAACCAACAAAAATGATAATTGAATCAACTTTATCATAAACAGTTATATTGGTTTAATCCTTAGAAAATATTATTAAATATTTTATTAGTTTTTTTCCAAACTACCTGAATAAATCACTAAAAATTGTTGATAGCCTGATATTTCCATCGTAAATTTAATCAAAACAATTGTATTCTCATTTTCTATTCAACAAAAAAGAATATCCGCTAAGCCATTGCATATAAATGTCTAGTCTTCTTCAGGAAAGCAAAGCAACTACAATACGATATGGTATAACGCCTTTTATCTGAAATAGAAGAAATATCTCTTTAGTGGGTGTCTGCTGGTATGCTGGATAAGAAGGATTAGTTTGATCAACGTTTTGTTCTTCTTGGGCTTGTTTCTGAACGGAAGTTTTCCTTGTTGTCGCCAACCAGATAAAATGATTTTATTCAGGGGATAAACTAAATTTCGATAAGGATTACACTGGACACATTCAATCGAAATCTCAACAAGATTTGAATACTGATTCGATTCACGCCGTGTTAACGTAGAATGATAAATGAGTGGGCTTTGTTTTCGTAAAGATATACGATAAAAATTTAAGTGGAAGTGTTTCGGATAAAATTAAAGAAAATTTGTTATTTTTTAATTTACAAATTTTGAAACAGTACAATATAGATATTATGCAACTGTTAGTTTGATTCTTCAGAATCCGCCCATATCGTGTTCGGGCCGTTACTAAAATATACTTTCCTAACGAACTTTCTGACATACATATTTCTTAACGTCTATTCATCAGACTACCAGAATTCGATTACTCTAAGACTGTGTACCAAATAGCTGAACACGATTAATCGTATATAATTATCAGTCAGTAAGTCGCCAGGATATATGGAGAGCTTTCCATCTATAACGTCAATCAAAATTAATTACGACGATATGCCCGAGTAATGCCATCAATTAATACAATGCATGCTTGTGATATAGCTTCCCCAAAAGGATAATATCGTATAACTGTCACTCATAAATATAGAAAGGCTTGAATATGGAAGCAGTGCTTTAGATTCAATGGCGTGTGAAAATGGCTTGATGTGATGCAGCTTTTAATGACGATAACTTTCATATTGGTAAATATCGAATTGAATACAAGCAAAGAAATCTAGTGAATATTATAGTTAATGTGACCTATTTGTTTATACAAGAACTGTAACATATGTTACATGTACATGTTAGTCATGATAAGCAATTGTAGTTTTAAGTAATTAAAATTGTGTTTTCAATATTTAAATAAATACTCCTTGGTTTAAGGGGGCAGCCTGGGTCTATTAAAAAAAATCGATATTCTAAAAACATCATTTTTGGATACTACATACATGTAGAATTAGTATTCAAACTATTATTTTGGTCGGCAGAACCGAGAATTATCTATACACAGCGATACAATAGAGCGTGTGTGAGTGCGCTCAACAGGCGCTTAAACTTTAAACGCGTTTTTCTCAAAACAACGTTTTTTGACCTGGTTGACACGATTTTGCAAAAACTGTTTAACCGATCGAGCTGACACTTTTAGGGGATATTCATCACATATATGGTTATAGCCCGTAGTAGAATCATAAATATCCGTTGTCATTTGACCACCTTTTTAAACAACATAACCTCAAAATAATTGGTCGAAAACTCGAAAAGTCCGCCATTTTGTTATTTTTCATTTAAAGTTTTTGATTTTGGTACGAGGTATAGCGACTTACTTATACTTAAATATGCATGTTGAATTTTTGATTTTAGAGGGTCCTGAGTCGAGAAATCATGTCAACCAGGAAAAAAGGCACGGTTTGTGGCAACCATATCTGGGCCATATTGGATTATAAAACTTCAAAAAAAATTTACAATTTAATATGTATTTTTGCATTTGTGGAAAAATTTTAGTTTAATTATAAAATTTACTGTGAAAAAAATTCTTTAAAATATGTGCAAAAGACTAGAGATGTCCCCTCAAGTATTTTCTAAGTGTTTCGGATTAACGAATTTGGTGCTAACTCTGCATAGACAATTAAGGTACATACATATGTGTAAATGTTACTTCATTTATAATAAATGGAAAATGTTCTCTAAAAATACAAAATTTTACCAATTTTCCAATTTCGTTGAAATCTTGAAAGCTAGTTTCATCACCGATCGCTATTTATTTGCGGCAACGAAGGCGCATGGATAAGTTTAAAATATATTATATATATATTTAATATTTCACGCTTTTGTGCGTAAACAAATTGAACTAGTTTCAAAATGTTAAGTTTCATTTTTCCATGGAGTTTTTAAAGGGAAAATTTTAAATTTTAAATAAAAACCAGCCGTGAACTATGAACTCCTTTTCATTTGTCATACGACCGCCTCCATAGGTTAGTTTAATAAACAATAAGTGTCTCACAAATCTCTTTAATACTTTGAAATTAACAGCAAGAAATTACACGAAGAATACCGAACGTCATACGGGAATCACGTCATCCAATGCCTATCGTTACAATGTGCAATCCAAACACACTGTTTTCATATATAAGACTAGCATGTCTCCATTTTGTATTGAAATTTACTCAAAATGCTTACCCAAAAATATTTCAGACTATATACTACTATCTAATGAATTTACGAGCGAAAAATTTAACAAAGGCACGAGCCACTATTTGCCACCACGTGAAACACAAACATTATATTAGAAGATAATGTATTGAATCATGCCAACACTTGTATAAAATACAAAGAAAGAAAGTTCGGAGGAAGAAATGATTTGAGCAAAGAAAGGACTGAAAATGAAGAAAGCAACTGGAAAAGATGACATGAAATCGGATGCTTTCAAAATAGCAAATTAAAGAACAAAAGGTCAAACTGCTCCGGTGTATAACAAAATACGATTATCGAAGAAAAAACCAGACGACTGGAAAGAGGGTGTGATTTGGGCAATCCACCAAAAAGTTGATGTAGACCAAGCGGAGAACTCTCCTGAATGCAGGATACTAGCTTTTTGCAACAATAATATAAACATGGCTTCAACAAGAAATCAACAAAAGTTTGAACAGATGTCATATATGGCGCTTCCGTGGTATCGAAAGACAAGAGTTGAAATTTGACTAACAGCTAGATTCGTAAGTAAAAACATCGAAACAAATAGGAACGATTAGAGCGAATCTGAATCTACGAAACAGATGAGGACGATGGGTAAAAAAGTGCAAAATGTGATAAACTTTGTGTAAAAGTGGATAAAATTCTAAGAGACGATGGACAAGACTTCTAAGGGCTAACACTCGGAAATGTTCTCAAAAGATTGAAGGAAATAAAATAAAACTTAATTCAAAGTAAAAATTTCAAACTGTGCTAAGTAATCTAAAGCAAGTTCTTTTTCGTTTTTGCTCAAGTCTCTAAATACTTAATAAGCTCAATAGTTTTACTTTTTATTTTAAGTGGTACACTTTTGGAGGACTTTAATATAGGCCCAAAAATTCATGCTATAAGTTTGTTGAATATCATGAAAATCAATGAAAGTAGAGAAAGTGAACTGAAGTGATTCTTACGAAAGATTAATTGGAATTAAACGATATTTTGGATGTAGCAAAAGCTGATATTTTACTTTGGTCTCAAATTCATAAAGTGAATAATAAACAAGTTGTTTCTTAGCTGTTCACAATAAGAGGCTTACTAAACAGCTTTTAACATTAAGTCCTACTCACATCATACAAATTTATGTGCTGTGTAAGAACAAACGTTGACTGCTTTTGGATGAATGCCTTTCTTGTGCAAGAGACACTTGTATTGGAAACTTTAAATATATTTTGAGATTTTAATTCAAATCCTTCTTGTACAACCTAATTTGATGTACTAGCTCCCTGTTCATTATCTATAACAGTCTGTTAACATTTCAAAACACACTTCTCACTTAGAAAATAAATAAATAATGTTCCATAAAATTTCTACACAAAAATCCTTTCACTTCGTACTTAGTCTGAGCATTTGTCCACAAACTTTTATAGTCTTTGATTTTTTTTTCAATCAATCGATTTAAATACAAATGTGACCATTAATCCAAACGCTAAGCTGAACAACCATTTCTAAATGCAAGATTTCTGTTTTATTAACCCTTTAAAACCAGGGAACATTTAACTGATACATGTTTCAAAGTAATAAAAAAACCATGAACATATTTTTGCGTAGCAAATTAAAGAAATTACGCGAGTCCCGCAGCGATACATACACTTTTTGAACGAACCAGCTTAACACATTAACCCTTACGCAAAGCTCTACAGATAAGAGTATAATTTCTTAGATGTCTCCAAGGACTCAATTCCATAACGGCTTGGTTGGATTATTTTAGATACAAAAGCCGTTTCGTACCAAGGATAAGATAGGCAAACTTGCGTAATAGACAACGAAAGGAGATTTTCTTTCGTTGATATCATTCCATTGTTCCTTTATACAGCCAACATGAATGGGGAATTACGTATTCGAATCACTAAGATTTAGATGTCCTGGGATTTCGTAAGATATATCATCCTTTTGATTTCGTTTGTGTTGATCCTGAGATATGTCTTTATTTCACGGTTGATAAATGGACCAAAAATAGAAGGACGATAGTCAAATTCGGTTGTGTGTAGAACATGAAAGTGGTTTTATTTGTTTGTTTAC
Source organism: Oxycera nigricornis (assembly GCA_963942545.1). Taxonomy (NCBI): domain Eukaryota; kingdom Metazoa; phylum Arthropoda; class Insecta; order Diptera; family Stratiomyidae; genus Oxycera; species Oxycera nigricornis. The sequence goes on along the minus strand of OZ012659.1, from coordinate 112,539,392 downwards.
TGTTTTCTTTGTTAGTAGAAAATACGGTTTGAAAAAAATTTATGGATAAGAGAACCGACTGAATCATGCATAAGATAAATTTGCACTACAGTTGATGAATTGAATCCTTTCGGGAGGAGCCTTTATTCAAGGATTTTCAATTTTTATAGACGAAAATATCACTTTAGGGAGAGACGCAAGGTGAACAATTTTTCCAGTATTTCTTTCGTCAATGCAAGGTAGAAACCCAAAAAAAAAATTGATCAGCTCCTGATTCTCGACATGCCGGAATGAGAGGTTTTGGTCAAAAGTGTTTGCGTTTCTACAGTATATGTTTATTAGTTTTTTTGTTGTTTTGTGGAATCCAATTTTATTGTCAAATATGGAGCCATGCATTAGTGAGAGAATTTGCAGTATTTATCAACATTTAAATGGAAATCAGCCATCTTCAATGGCAATATCCGATTGTTGCGGCTGTTCAGCATTTGAATTTTACTCTAGAAACCAAAAAGTTTCAGCAAGGTGTAAAAACCCCTAATAAATACCTTTATTGTTACTCAATTTTGATGAGTTCAATTCGCCATAAAATATATATGTCAACAACATCCACTATTTGCCGTCAAGGGATCAATCTTTATTTTGGCATACCCCAGCAATACTTCTCATTACGAATCCTTTTTCAGTGAATAGATAAATTTTAATTGTTGCATTTCAAAATTACAATTAGTTTTCTGCTTTATTTTAATCGCAGTTATCTATTAGATACTTTTTCTATAGTACCAGTTTCTAGTCAACTTTAAATGCAAAAAGACGAAGCTAATTTCGAAGTCCTTGAATGGCACAAAACTATCATGTGAGAGCAACCACTAGTCGTCATTGAATTGTCCTTAATGCTTTCTTTTTCCATAGATTTTACAATACCCTAGTTTTCTAATTTACATAATTGCTGAGGCATCTGAATTTCAGTTTTACGAAATTCAATGCAAAAAGGCTGAACGCTATTTAAAACAAGCAAAGCAAAATACAAAAAGCTACTTTGAAACTAGCATGAACATGGATTCGTGAATACTAAAATATATGTTCAGTTTGTCCCTGTAAGCTTGTAAGAGATGAAGGGAGTGAATGATAAAAAGGATGCTTATAGTGCTCTGTAGGAACGAGCGGTATTTAATGTAAGTGATGCGACAACTTTATATTCAAATCGCCGCCCGGAGATTCAACCATTAAAATTTTCAGGATATCATTAAAACTTTTTAGAAACACCATTGGGAGTCTATTTTTCTTCTTAACTATCTTCATGCTTTGCGTACTGATGACTAAATATCCTTGTAACAAGTATTTGTACAGATTGTGCTGAAATTTATCCAGCTTTGCTTTGATAACATGATTAACGTTGAGGACCATTTTAGAATTATTTATTTTTCTAAATATAAACTTGAAGATGATTGGACAACTTTGAGTCCTAGCAAAATTGTTTATTCAAATAATAGAAAACTGTCAATGCGTACTTTTTTGAGTTTGACTGAACTGCTCGACAACTGGAACTTTTTTAAGCATTATGCATGGCTACTGATTTTTTAGCTTTATCATTTGACTTTCTTAATTTTAATCACATTAATTACAATGTTGAAATTTGAAGCTAGTTTCCTTCTTTTTGACTTGATTTCGAACAAGAAAAGAGAAGGAACTGCACCATCTCTAATTAAAATGCGCCACAAACAATGATGCAATTATCACAGCTCAAATATCAATGAATTAAATGAAAAAAGGTCAGAAAACTTTTAAGGGTAAATGGTTTTCTTGTACAATCGATGATTGTACACCATACCACAATCAAATTGCTTCGGTTTAAAATTTTATAAATGTGCCCTGATTATTTCACACCGCAAAATTGCAAAAATTTTATTATTATTGAAATAATTTTTTTAAATATTGTCATAATTATTAAATTATCATCATAAAGTTGTATTGTCATCGGGATTGAGTACGCATTCAAAGTTTCATAAGAATTGATTAAGTAGAAACAGTTTAAATATAAATCAGAAGATGTTAAGTTAAATAAAATGTTTAAAAATTCAACATAATTTTTAAAAAATAAACATTTCCCACATTTTTTGATCATGTGGTCAATTTTTAGTAGCTCCCGTATCAATGGTGACGGAACTGAATTTGAAATTTTATTTAAAAGTATAATATTAAAGCTTTTCTTAAGGGGGTAAAGACTCTGTTAAAACGGCGAAAATGGATTTCTTTTTCAAATGTATATTAAATATAAGCTATTAAAGATTTTGACTTCAAATTTGAAACTCAAATATATAAATATTGAAAATTAAGATTCAAATTAACAAAATAAATTAAAAAGCAAAATTTTGGCCGTCCAGACCAAGCGCATGAGCAGTGCCAAACAAAAATAGTGGATTGCGCCTCTTAGAACCCTAAGAAAAATATCCATATTTGGCCATATATAAAAAAAATAATTGGGCTCGAGTGTAAACTACTGCCCAAATTTGGGGCCATATGTAAGTTTTTCATTATTTGATGTGCGTTTGAATATACGTGTAATGATTTTTGACTTTTTTCGATTGAAAAACGTTTTCTAGAATCGACAATCGTCAATAAGTATGTGTGGAAGATTTCAAATAAATCTACGACGCACATACGAAAAGAATGTTTTGAGAAAAACGAGTTAAAATTTTCTTTGTTTTACGAGGATTATCTCACCTTTTTCGACTTGAAAGCATTTTCAATCAACACTTTTGAGGTTTACACTGTGAAATTCGAATATGCACTAACTTAGACTATACTTTATATCTTGTATGTATTGAATAGTTACATAGCGGCATATGTAAGGGCACTCAAAAGTATAGTAGGACAGAGGAAGACTACGAGCGCTATAGAATGAAAACCAGCTTAGATAAGGATATAAAATTGTGTATACGTGTTTTTAAGGTATTTTTTTAACGAAATATTCCAAAAATTGTTTTTTTTTGTTTTTTTAACAGACAGAGTACTCCCTCCTTAAATTTTTTGTTCCAAAAACATTCTGAGGATGTATCTTCCTATGGACTAATTTCCTAACTAACATAAGCGAATTCAAATCAAAGTTTGAATTATGGATGGTAAGTTCACCATAATTTATTTATTACATCATATTTTATAAGGTTCAATGATGCTTTAAGGTTCAATGATGTTTTTATGTAACTCTTACGATGTTGTCATAAATTAATACTAAATTCAAGTATTTTTTCACTAAAATATTTTCAATAATTTATAAGATAATTCGATTTCTAAACGTATCATCTAAGAAAAGCTTCTGGTAAAATTGTACTAATCATTGTTACTACATATTTTAGTTATCAATATTTCGTAAAATTTCATGGAAGCATGCTTTCGAAATGCATATCCTAAATTGAAGTAGCTGGATAAATAACTACAATCATAACATTGTCTCAGAAAACGAATCAAAGTTCACTTCTAACTTCTGAGCAGATAATGCTCGGTATGTCTAAAAAAATGTACGAACAAAAGCACATGAGTGTTGTGGAAATAACGGAATTTTCCACAAGAATTGGTAGCATATTGCGATAAATTTATTCTTTCGATTTCTTATATTGGTTATCGTCTACAAATTTTGAAAATCGGTTTTTCAAAGAGGTTAAAATTATTGTGTTTATTTTTTAAAAAAGAAAAACTTACTTTTAATTTTGTGTATCTTTATTTGGATTCGTAATCGATTTTCGACCGTAATCGTTCGGTCTTCCTAAGCGATCGCTGTCAAAAATCGATTACGAATCCAAATAAAGATACACAAAATTAAAAGAAAGTTCTTCATTTTTAAAAAATAAACACACGTAGTATTTTGTGAATATGAAATCAATTACTAATATTAAAATTCTTGTTCAAAACCACCTTATCTAAATTGTCAAACCTTACTTTGGATAGATTTTTAATGAAATTGAATCAAAACAGTTCAAGACTTCATTGAATAATTCTTGAAGAAATCCTAAAATGAGTTATTTTTGAGTATAGAGGTTCTCAGTGGCGTATACTGTAAGCAGCGCTAGCTTCGCAAAGAAAAACATGGCTGCGCACTCCTTCTCATTTTCATTCAAAGACTGTTCACCATGTATCGGCATTGCTTTGACGGAAAGCACGGTTTATACATTATAGGGTGATAAAATCTCACTGATACAATGTCACCATCCCCTGAGCTTTATAATAGATCGCAGCCTCTGCATTCTACGCCACACTATGGATGGCTACCGCTCACATGGGGCGTCCTTTCGTGCCTCGGTTTGATGCCATATCGTGATTTAATATTGAAAGTCATTTCACGCCGCTCTAATGATATTATTATCCATGTCCTGAGACTCATAGGCCAAATGACTTTGCACTATATATTACCCAATGGCAGCGAAACTCGATGACGACGGCAGGATATCATCGTCGGGAACCATACGTACGTTCTCACCGGTATCTTTTGTATGTCCTGGCATGTGAAGCAGCCTCCAGCTCCTGGTTCAGCCAGCTAATTGGATTCATGAGTAATAGAAATCAAAACATTGGATGGCAGGCAAAAAAAGGATTGCTTGGATACTTTTTGTATGGTTTGGCGTAAGCGTGAGAGAGATTCAGGAAATAATTGAGGCTTCAAGTGGTTACATTCACATTATGGATGGAATGATGAAGCCGTTACTTTTGATGGTCGAAGCGGTGAACGATGAACATTTGAATCGCTTCTCCCAGATTAATCTCACAACAAAAGGAATAATGAATGTGACTGAATGATTATGGAATATTTTCGATGAATGAACGTATAGCAATGACAAAAACTATAACACCACGACTATCATTAATCAAATTAAAACCCACCAGATCATTGGTTTTTAGATTTTCTGATAAAAAGCACCTAAAATTTTGTCAATTCAAGAGCTTAGTTATTTAATTTCCAATAAACTTTAATGGAAAGAAATGAATGAAATTCCAGCAATAAGCTGATCTTTTTTGAGTTTAATTTTTTTTACCCTCATTAATGGCTGCGGTGGACTAAATGTTTTGCAAGTTAAGGGGAGAAATTAAATAAGGAGCCCTTTTTTTTCATACGTATCATGATTCTTTAGAAGAGGAAAATCTGATTAGAACTAGAATGTAATTAATAAACTATTTCACTCATTTCTTTAACTACATTTCATAATTTTTTCAAGTGATTATCTTCAAAATCTCTTCACGGATGTCTGTCGTGCAAGTCTTTCATCGTCGTGCATGCTGAAGTCCACGAATTTAAGGGGCAACCTATTTTAGACGCTAGAAAAAGGTGTCATTTTTATGATTTTTTTAGCGATTGCAATACAATATTCAATGTAATCTTTTTTGGTAACATATAAACACGCTTTAATTATAATAATTTTGTTTCCTTTTTGGTTTTTCATGGGTTTTTTTATACAAAAAGCGGTTTTGAAAAGAATGTATTGATGGTGCCGATGATTTTATGGAAATGGCTTACTTAAAAAAAATATCTAACGGCATCATGATTGCTGTGACAATGGGTATCGTTCGCTTCATAAATATAAATTTTCATTACCAAAGTGGGTGATGTTCATCCAAAATTTTGAGAAAAATGTTATTTTTTAGGGTAATTTGATACCGAAAAATTCATATTTTAAAAATTATGATTTTTTTTCAAGTTCGGACTATAGCTTTTAATGTGTGGAATATGTGATTAAAGTTTCGTATGGATTGGTTAAGTAGTTTCTTCAAAAAGTACAGCACCGTAAAAAATGTTGTTTGAAAAAAAACGGGTTCGAAGTTATTTTTAATGAAAAAAAGGTAATTAATCATACCCAATGTCAATCTGCGCTGCCAGCAGCATAACGTTTTCTTTTAGTTGCTTCAAACATGTCACTTTCTTCAGGACGAGCTGTTCTACATTGAATTTTGATTTCCTGTTGAAGCTTCAGAGCTGCGACGGTCAATATGATATATGCTCGACGAGTCTTGCAAATGTTCAAAATTCATGGCACTTCGATCGATTTTTACTTCCATTTTCTCCATAATTTTGAGAATTGGTGCATATCCCTCATTTTACATACAAACTGCAATTTTAGTTGCAGTTTCAACGATGTACTTTCCACAAAACATATTTTTTGGAGCTCCTCTTTTAATAAATCTTCTTATATATGTTTCAAGATTTCTTCGACATCTTTTGCAAGAGGCGGTGGGTGTTTATAGCCTTTTACCTTTTTTTAGCCTCAAATGTTAGATACTCACAAAAGTAGTCAAATACTTCTGGACAATATGAATGCTTCAGATTTTCATCGGTTGACATTTTTTGATAAATTTGAAATTTCCAGGGAACATTTTTGAACACTCATACTTTATGAAAATGCAATGAGAAAATTTGATTTTTTTTTGAAAGTAGGTTGCCCCAAGCATTTTCTTCATACTATCTATATGTATGACTACTTGTTCAATCAGTTGTTGAGTGAAAATTTTAAAAATTGAAAATTTGTGACCCGTTTGAATAAAGAAATTGAAAACTTTCGTGCTTTTTTGAAAAAAAAATCTACATCGAAATTTTTTATCCTTATTTCAGTTCAGTTATACACAAATTTAATAGGAATCTAAAAAAATCTATGGTTTTTGATGATCGGTCAAAAATTCGCTGAGACACAAGACGGAAAAACGTGCTTCGAGAAAAACTCATTTAAAAACAAACTACCAAAAACTGGGTTTTGAAGTGACTTGTGTATTATTCCTATTTACACAAGGATACCAGGAGAAATCCAACTTCTTGTTTGTAATATCTGCTCCAATACATACAAAGTGAGGTAGATTCGTAGAAAGATAGGCAGTGTGTTATTCTTGAGTGCGCTTCGTTTTTTGCCGCGAAAATTTTAGAAGGACTGCGAATTGCTAAGTTTTTTAATTTTTGTAATAAAAAAGTCGATTTTTTGAACCGCCTGATGTGATTTACCCCCTTCAATGAAACTTTTTAGTTTAACATAGCTCATTCGAATTATTGCAGTTGCTCTTTTTTCTAAAATAAACATGTACCTCAGTCTCTGATCAATGGGTGAAGCTGCTTTCTCTATGAGAAACGGCTTCCATGATTTATTACTCAAAGCACCATGAAAAAACTAATTACAATTTTTAAAAATTTGATGATTTAAGTTCCGGAAAGGAAACTCTGAACTACCCTTTTATTCACCATCAATATTTTCAAGTTAATATCAACGCCTGTTAACATTGTACCACTTCCGCTCCACTTTCATATCCACACTTTTATTTCGTGTCTTGCCACCGAGCAAACACTTTATAGTGCATTGATTACGAGCATTCATTGGCAATTTAGCGAGGCAAGCGCCAGTTGATTACAGGAAATTGAATGATGATGCTGCAAAGCTAAGCGTTAATCCTGCCGATGAAAGGAACAGGATCGATGCGGAACAGGCACCCGAAAATTGAATCCAATTGAAAATCAAGTGTCCTGAAGGCAAGTTGGCCTAATTGAGAGAGCGGGAATTGATTCAATTCACCTAGCGCCGAGCTTCAAATTGCTATCGTGAAGGATTATCGCCGGTCGGAAGTGTCGGTTTTCGATTGAATACGATTCAGAAGTAATTAATTGATTGAGCCGTGCAACCTGTTCTTAGGTTTTACAGGATTTAATGAAGCATGATGCTATGGTGGACATTAGTTTCAATGTTAATAGTAATAGTTGAGAATGTGTAAAATACAGGATAATAAACATATTTAGTTTTGGGCGTCACTTTACTGACTTACTCACTATACCCAGTATCAAACCATAAATGAGAAAGGGTTCTAAGAATTTGACTTTTTCGAGATACTTCATAGCTATGCAAACAAACAAATCCCTACTTTAAGAAAGTATAAAAAAATTAGCTCATTTTACTTAGGCTTTAACGATTTCATCGATTTCTGTTTTAAGTCCAACAAACACCAGATCACTTTTCTTTGGGTCCCTACCATCATTACTTATCCTTTTGCTGATTTTTTCATTCCCATCGGGGTCGACTCCGCAGCTTAACGTCTCAACTTGCGGCCGCCATTCAGAGTATAAGAATGCAAGTCGCTATCGGCCACCGCTTATTTTGAATTTGTCTTACAAACCTCTAACCGTTGCTGCCGCGTAAACGAAAAATCAAGAAAGTCAAAAATTTGTTGCTGATCGCAAAAAAAAACGAGCGGTTTCAGCCACTTCAATTTATCAACTTCGAAAGTAACTTTTTATTCTGCTATCATTTTTGTGGCTGATTAAACTTCATCGTGACTAAAAGTAATTTAATCGAGAAGCCATCTTACTGGAGAGAAATACTGCCCCTCCAGCCTTATAAGTGCCCTCGTCAAATTTCAGCTTTCAAGAAAGTTTTTGGTCGAACATGAGACCGAGGTATAAGGTGCAATTTGTGAAAGCTAGCTCCAACACCATTTTCTTAGAAATGGAACTTTCAGTGAAAGCTTCTGCTTTCTAGTAAAAAGGATCACGGTGGTCTCTGTGGGGTTTATATGTAACATTTCGGCTGAGTATCATCTATGAGCAGGATTTATTGTATTCACTCACTGCCAATGGCGTCATTCTTACCTCAAACCAAGACTACTAGTTAGTCTGCCTACTCACAGACATCAAAGCCATCCCGAAATAGTCCGGTCAGCAATCATCAGTACTATTGCAGAGGTGATAGTCACCTCCTTGAGGACAATTGTCGCCTGATGTGACGGTTTATGTTTCTGTGCCTAACTTTAGAGCAATAATTTGGTTTATCAACGATACCATAATCCAAGCTAACATTGCTGGTAAGGAAAGTCTATTCTCGCAAGTGCTTCACTGGTAGATTACATTGGTATATTGGGGGATACTTTTCCAACGTCAATAAATGCGCATAGTGCTGTCTCTTTGTACTTCAGTTTCCTGGTTAGACTGTTTACTGCAGAGACTATAAACTTATCACTTTGTTAAGACTTCAAATATTTACCCAGAGAGAACTTGATTAAAAACTTGTCCCTCATGAAGTTGTGGATAACTTTTTCCACCGATTTTCGAAGAAACGATGAAAGACTAATAGGTAGGATCTGTCTTTAGTGCTTCGTCGCATACCAGCCAAGGGTATGAACCTCACTTTGACACCCTTTTACAGCTTGGAAATATATGCTCAAAAAAGTTCGTACAAAATATAGCTAGCAAATCCTTTATTACAGGACAGGGTATATTCTAATAACTTCTGAAGATGTCTAGGGTTTGAAGGAATTAATTTAGAAGCGAGTATGCGGGCTTCATATCACAATGGGCCTATAGTGGCCTAAGTGAGCCACTTTTGGATGAAGAAGGCTGCCACTATAACCATGCTTCATATCCTGATTCCACAGACATCAGCGCTGTACCATGGATACCAATGAGTTTGGAGCCTAAAAAGTGAGTGCCAAAAAGCACTTTCAACATCACAAAAATACATTTTGTTTTAAATCCGGTTGCCTTAGGATCGAAGCGATTCACTATCGTATAGATTAGCCTCCAAATAAATCTTGAAGCTTTCAAATTCAGATTCCAGATATAATTAATTGAGTACTTCTTCACTAAATTGTTTAAATTAATTCTGGGCGCTAACTTTCTCTTGTTTATATAAAATCGAATTTACTCTTACATCTAACTAATTTGAGAATCCAATCATATTTACAAACTTGATAATTCAGCTATTTTATTATCTACTTTGCGAGCCTCTCCGGTGATAAAAATTTCCTTTTTGATCTAAACTGATTTAGTGAGTGGCAAAGACACAGGGTCTTTGCGAGATATAGTATTTAGTAGTTGGTAAAACTTAACTTCAATCGAAATTTTACGCTGATTGAAAACTAAGAAAGGATTCAAGCTGGAACAACAATACCAAGTGGAAAGATTAAAAATCATCATTCGAAACTTAATATCGTTGGAATCAGAGCTGTATCATACTGTATTCTCAAGTGAGATAAAATTTAATCTGGAAGGTTCTGATAGTTTCTAGAATCGGATGAATAATCAGCTCGAAGAAATTGCATTAAAATCTGTTTTAGTTATTTAAGTAATTGAAATTCTTGCGAAAACTAATCATCTTCGTTTATTTCAAACCAAGTTTTGTCTTTAGAAACCAAATAACTAATGTTGATACATTTACAGAAAGATTTCTAAAAAAAAGAAATGTACCTGTGTTATACGTGGAAGCCTACCTAAAGGGGGTTTAATTCCACGGTCCACGTGACAACGGACAACTACAATGCGGCTCCCAGAGCCCTCCCACCACCACTTGGGAGTACCAGTTTGCCGACTGAGTGCAGGCTCAGTGACCTTACTGGTGGAAGCGAGGCCTACCTAATCCTCAGCCGATCTCGCGGTCTCGGCACCGGGCTACCTCGTAACTCCACGCCGAGCCCCCAGAGATGCTGCAGAAGTCTTCTTGCTCGGAAACATGAGGACTTCAAAGCGCATCCAAGTGAGCTCTATCCGCATATGGGTCTTAACCAGCAGCCATCACGTTCACACCCCGCTATAGGAGGTCCTCACCGCGACCGAAGGGAAGATTTTCCTCCTTGGGCCCCGGTTCCTGCAGTATCAGATTGACCCCTGGTAAGGCTTCGTGGACTTGAGCCCCTGTCAAGCCCACTTCGATTGTGTCGGACTGCAGACACTGGACTGATCACCAACCTAAGGTACACGGGGACGGCACTCCCCGAAGGCTGCGCTGGAATCGTCCAAGGACTTTGACCAGTGCTGATGACCCTGCACCACTTCCTTGCGTTTATACCCCAGATAGAACTACCATGCGGCTCGCTAGGGCAAATCACTGATGGGAACTATCCCGCAGACTGCAGCAGGTGTCTGCGCGAAGCAAAACCTTCGCGAGCATATGCATTCAACCTAACAAAATCATCACCTCATGACAGAAAGTCATGCAAATCTTGCACAGCAGGGAGAAAAATTCTATAACGCATGCTGGAGTACACCGGACAGTCAAATAGGACATACTTCCAGTCTTCCTCAACGGGCTGACATGCAGGACACAAAGATTTATCTACCAGATTCCTACTGTGCAAGAATACATATAGACTGTCATCTTAAAGAGACAATAGTTATTAATCAGAAGTAAAATACTCGTTTGTAGGCAACAAAACAAGACGTTACCCAATGACTGTTTCGTTTTTGTTACTTAAACCACTTCCAAACAAATATTTTATCGAAATAGATTTCGTAATAGCTAAAAACTGTTTTGCTTTCCACTTCTTGAAATTAGATATGCGTTGTGATATGTTAGATTTTTAACTAAATTAAAAATCAATTAATCATATTAAATCAAATACATAAATACATACATACTAAACTTTTAACCAATATAAAAAAAATGAAGAAACATGTTGAACTGAAAATTCCATTGCAGCAGCTTAAAGTTCACTGGATAGCAGATATTATCTTTCAAATCCACGCCAGTAAACTTGGTTTTTAATTCCTTGTTAATATATTATATATATCAAAATCAACTGTGTGTTACTTTAAACTTTCAAAGTAATTTACATTAAACCAACTCTCCATTATTCATACATATTCAGCATAAAATCCCAGTAAAAGGTCTTCCGTTCGAAAATAGCATAATTTATCTGGACGCTCGGGTTAAAATACTATTTCGTGAAATAAGCATGGCTATTATACTCACGAAAAGTAAGAATTAATATGGAACTAGATTAAACATGCTCTGCTCAGCTTTGAATAAATCCACACTGATGCATTCGTTGCAAGGATAATTACATCGCGATTTTCCGAGCATAATGCAGCAGTTGCTATTGACCGGAGTAGCAGCCACTTGCAGGAACAAGGCACATCCTTTCGAGCTACTGACACGAATATTCAGCTTTAATTTATGTAGACTACACACTGCCGGTGTCGAATATGGGGCATATTCATCATTTCCTGTGGAAATGAGCTCAACGTTTTCCCTGAAGCAATTAATAGGATCTGCTTTGATCAAGGATGAACTTAGTGGAAGGTATCGATGTGCTTTTTAAAGTATGAAATAAAATAATATACAGAACTGAGCTGTATGTGTATCGGAAAACAGCTTGGAAGCAATTATTATAGAGTTTCTTTTAACCAATCAAACCAAGAATGTGTTTGTAGATAAAATTTAACTTTTACTGTTTCAGTCATAATTATCACCAGAAAAAACTGTTGGTCTGAATCGGATATTGATTTATAAATGAACTAAAACCAATGAATTAAAATGTAAAAAAAAACTTCAAAACAGCCATAGATCTATCTTTGTCTGATTTTAACCCAATCCAAAAAATGTACAGGGTTATCTTCGAAACCTCACTAACAGTAATTTACAACATGATAAGAAAAAAACCACTAACGTAAAATTGTAAATATTTCCTTATTCCCCATATTTCATTTAAAGCGTAAATCTAGGATTCTCAAATCTTGAGAGTGAGTTCTATGTACTGAGTGTTGCGTCTGATCAAGAAACTGAAGACCATTTTTTCTTCTCAAGATTTATAGACTTATGATCGATTAAGTCTATAAATCTTGGGAAGAAAAAAGGGGTTTTAAGTTTCTTGATCCAAGTGGAATCAGAATGGAATCCGCATTAGCTGTTCTGCAAATAGGGTTAAAAAGCTTCGTTCATAATCAATATACTAGAATAGTCTGATTCTCAGAAATATTAACATTTGTTCCTAATTTTGGGGCCTTTTGTATTTTCAATCAAAAACAATTAAGAAAGGTTGGAAAGTGAAAATAACACACATGTGACTAAGGAAATTGCTTCAAAATTGTCTTCGTCCTGTGAAGAGATACGAATTTGATTGAAAATCAAGTGAAAAATTATATTTACCTTAAAAGATTTCAGTAAGAAATGCAAGCACCTAAAAGTGAAATATCGAAAGCAAGAATAAGGATCAAAGATACTTTTTGAAACACTGAAGTATTTCAGAGGCTTTAAATTTTTAGTGCAGGAAAGTTCAAGTATGAAGGATACAAAACACTGAAGAAGGCTGCAAGTAGCAACCGAAATACGTATTTGAATAAATACTAAATATTTTGGTAAAAAGCAACAACACGACTTTTTAATAATTTTGAAGGATAACAGCTTGAAGATTCAACAAAGCAATAAATTCCGACTCATCCAAATCCCATATCCTTTCCAAATATTATTACAACCCTACTTCCAACAACAATCCATCACAATATGTTGCTATCCAATACAAAATTTATGCTCCACTATGCATTCAATAAATTACGAAAACAATTAATTTTATCGATTCACAACGAACGGGCGAAACCCATTCAAAAAGAATTGTTTTAATTATAATTGTTGACATATGCGAAACAATTTAATATGAAATATTATTATTGCAAAAGCACTATTGCTAGGAATTTATGATACAAAGATCAAGTAAGGTTAACTGCTTGCTAGGCAATTAAATTTCGCATAAAGCTATTATTCATTTGAATCGGAATTTTCTTTTCAAATTATTTCTAATTATGGTTTGGATTTTCTGCGAATTTTCGCAATTGTTTCTTTTAATTGGAAGGCATAAATTAAAACTTTGTACTGCCAAACAAACAATTGTTGCCACTGTAATAGTTGAAAGCGTTTTTGGGTTAATACTGTAGTAAAAAACGAAGCGACATTAAAACAGATTATTTTATTCCTTTTTTAAAAGTCAAAATGCGTTACTAAAAAATTGAAGAAAAAAGTCAAAAGAATGAAAAATGGCAAAACAACACATTGAGAGAAAATAGGAAAATACCAATTTTTGAATTATATTATTGTTTTTTCTCATTTACCAACTATTGTTTGCTATTGTTCAAATAAATTTCAAGAGTTACGTAAAAAAAATTATTTAACTGATGCCATCTATTGCAAAATTCTTAATTAAATGTAATTAGCTTCCCCTTTGATTTTCGTCTTTGTACTTATGAAGAAGAGATCTCAGGGTCTCAGTTTTTTTGATCCTTATAAACGAGTAGATGATGCAACATATTTCATTTCATATTTTTTTTGTAGATAAGAGGTTGAGTCGGAGATAGCGTGTAAGTAATTTTTCTTATATTATCATTTTATTTATTTATTTATTTATTTATTTATTTCATCTTACAGACGGGAAGTCCAATTACAAGACAAAAAAAAGAAAATAAAACAGAAGAAAGTTAATTAAATAAAATGCGCTTTAAATGTAGCTTAAAAGTAGAAAGTGAGTGAGGAAACGGACCAAGTTGCAAATTATTATGATTACGGGGGAGCCGCAACATAGGTGAATGGTAAAAAGTTTCTGTCCTCGCAAATGGAACTGCAAATGCGTTAGCAGATCTGGCGGGTCGTTCTGAAATACGATAACTTAAGCAGTTACGCAGGATAGAATTTAAATGACGGTGATGAAGCCGAAACAGAAAACATTCATCTAAGAGGAGTCTACGGGAATTCAAAGTGGGAAGTTGAAGCATGGAAAGTCGCTCAGTATAAGGTATATAAGCAAAATTAAATTTAAACATAAGAAAACGAGTGAATTTGTGCTGTGCGGATTCAAGGAGAGAGTGTAAATAATGGAAATGTGGAGACCATACTTGCGAACAATATTCGAGGATAGGTCTAACGAGACTAGTATATAGGTTAACTGAGGAGGAAATGTCAGTAAACAAGTGGGAGTTTCTTAATACGAACCCGGAGACACGAGAAGCGCGAGCGTATGATATGACTGTACATGAGTGTATTTTGTAATGATATGTGGCCGAATTTAGGCTGTCACGCCATTGATGATGATACAACTGACTACCATCAGTGCTGCAGCGAAAAAAATTCAAATGAACGAAATGAAAAAAGAAACATTCGAGCAAGTGTTAAAAATTTGTCAAATTGAGTCAGTGAACCACAGAATACGGCCAAATTGAAAAGAATAATGCATTAAGTATGTAAATGTGACAGCATCCTTGTGAAACCTTCTTCATTTTCGAGTTTCCAGTATGTGAGACCTGATTGTGATGATGAATGTAGGACCTAGTCGCGCAGAACATGTGATACCGCATGGGAAAGGCCATGATAAGGTGGGCCCAGTCAAGTTGGTCCATACTTGGCAGGTTCCGTGAGACAAGTACGGGCAACCAAGGGTTTGTTTGCTCCTACGAGAATTTTTTGTTCTTGATTCAATTGATCATTTTTTCGATTAGAGTAACTTGATTCTTAGTACCTTGAGTAATGTCATGATTCAATAAGCATACATTATGCGCCAAACTGAGCTAGTCTGCCAGCATTCATCAAAAATTATCTTGTCTGCACAACATAAAATCTCCAATGGTTCGTCCTTTGGAATGAATGTCTGTAAAGTTAATGGGACGGAAGTTTCGTTGACTCTTAACTTACGTCCTCGTGACTCAATCTGTGGCCAAAAGTGATGATGTCGAATTTTTAATTTTACCCTAACTTTTCTTAATAATTACAATTTTGTCTTCAATAGAAATTATATAAGTTTGAATGTGTAAAGGGCAGAAAAATTTCAGTCATAGTAGACTCGCATTTACGTTGTCGTTAAATGGGAAAATAAGATGCGAAATTGTTGTGATTGCCGATCATATAAATAAGGATATATTTCGGTCTGATACTTTATTTTTGGGATGAAAATAACATATACATTGTAAAAATATCCAATCCTTGTTTCGAATGCGCTTCAACCAAAGTTCTCCTGTGTATTGACGAATGATCTTTGAAAGTACAGTTGTACTTTGTATTGACCTGCTGAAGGAACGTTATCATCCATTACTAATCGAAAATGTTTGTGATAATTAGGATAATTGTTTTTGCAGGTCCTAGGTGAGCATAGGACCATATGGACATTCTTGGGAATATTTTATGGACCGCAAAGAGTTAAATTTAACTTAATAAGCAAAAAGTGCACGTTGGAGAGTCCTAATGCCTATGGATAACTTATGAAGGCTAGACATACTAGGTTTCAAACCTGCCTATAATTTTCGTATGGACTTCTTTGTTCACTAGAAACACGTAAACTCGTTTCCTAATCAAGTAACAGAAGGAAAGAATTATGGATTTGAGGTTTATTTACAGATGAAATTTCCATGTGAGGATAAACTGTAGTATCTGGATGAACGGAAGAACCACTAAAAGCAAAAGGAACAAACCAAACTAAAATCTAACACACTTTACTTAGGCCTTGGAAAGGGTGCCGCCCTTACATTATCCAAAAGATGGTGATAGATTCTGTGCTGGCACTTGAGACGCAATTGAAGTGATAACACGGTAATTCCCATCTATTAGCATACGAAGCCTTCAACAGCAATGGTCAGGACACTTAAATGGGTGTATATGCAAAGGATAGTGATTTCTGCGTCGAGTATAATTGCATATAAGTACAGCTAAAAACTGGTAAACCTAATTTTTAATCATCATTCTGTAGCGCATCAATACAAATATCGGCAAAAATTCTGGGTGGGCCTTCTTTTGACCAGTAAATATTAATGAGCCAACTCATTCATGGTAAAATTGGAAACTATCCCTGCACAGTTAGGGTAATCTTCTCCATAAATGTAGTACACCCGCGTCCTAATGTTGAAACCTCAGGTTATGCCTTTATATTCAACAACAAGAACCTTAGACTAGAAGTCTGGGTCTGAATTATTAATCATGGATTAGCCAACAAACCAATTGCTCGTGGCTTAGTGATTATGTTAGTCGTTGAAGGAAGGTTCTTTGTTTTGAGACTAAATTTAGCTTTTTTCTAAAGATGCGTCAAGTCATCATATCTTGAAATAAACTTTCCTGAAATAGTTCGTTTTCCTCAAATGATATGTATATAGTCTTCTGTTTCTTTTCTACAGTTGCCGAAGCAACGGATCAAATTGAAGAACATAGTCACAATCGTCTTTCATCATGAACAATTATAATCAAATACAAACAAAGATTCTATTTCTAATATGTAAACGCTCTTTGCATCACGAATGACTCGCAAGATTATTATACAAAAAAATACTCTGTAACAATTGATGGATGATAGCATTTTTAATAGCTGAAATACATTATGTTGATGAACAATTTATTTACTGTCTACAGAATGGCCTCTCAAGAAAGTGGTTACATTACCAATATCAATATTTAACGAAGTCACTTATATTACAGCCATTTAGAATGCTTGATATACATATATTCACTAAGAACGATAAAGGCAATCGATCTTGGAAACTAATTGTTATATGAAGGTCCTTGAAACGGGATAGTGAAGTATTGTTTCTCTTTAAGGAGTTCAATATTGAATGTGCTCTTGATTTGAATACACATAATGTGTAAATAATGGTGAGATAGTAGTGTATAGTAAATCATATAGACAACCAGGTAGTCTCTTCCGAAGCTGCAATGACATAGTGTGTTCCAGGACTTATGACATGTTGCCCAGTAGGAATTTCAGCAACACTTTGCGGCAAACAAGATGTGATTTTCCTGCTGGGTAACACGTAAAAACACGGAACAAATAGATGATATGCCTTTTGAATGTTCTTTAGAGAATATTTGTTGGTTCCATAAGTTTTTATATTGACCACAGTTCACATTCGTTTTCGTTGACGATTTTCTAATGGGTTTACTTCTACAGTCTATCTATCTTAAGTGTATAGTATGTATTGCTTCTATTCTGTTTATTCAACTTACTCACCGGTTCCACCATTATATCTACTTGTATACTCTCTCAAAGGCCGTGGACCCAACGTGAAATTAACCTGTGGGATCTGGGACGCATTTCAACTTGATGTTATGACCAACACGCAACTTTCAGCAGGATGCAGATTTCAGTGCTGGGAAAGCATCGAACCTGAATGTCGAACTCTTTAGATCATTCCAATCAAATGCTTTTGGCCTTTAAACTAATCATTTCGAAAAATAAAAACCGAACAGCCTTCAAGATATATACTCCATACGACGATTTTGGACAAATAATTGTATATAATCATTTTATTTTGGATTTTGAACCTCCGTGTCTAGTCGACAACACCATCCACTAGTGTGCTTTTGGTTCGCAACGATGGGTACCAGCCAAAAAACGAACCTCCAATAATGTTCAAAAATAGTGTTAGCAAAGTTGCAAACCAAAAGCACACTAGTGGGCGGTGTTGTCGACTAGACACGGAGGTTCAAAACCCAAAATAAACTGATTATATAGAATTGCTACGTATGCATAATATACGCTAACGAAAAATTGACAGCCATTATACTGCGCGGATACAAACTAACCTAACCGTGGTCGTGCTGTCTGGTGGCGGATAGTAAATGACAGCAGCTGAAGAGGATGCCGTCCGTCAACCCGAAACCACGCTTCCAAATAATTGTAATTTGAAATAAATTGTTTGCTTTGAAAATATTATTTGGCCAATCATACTCAACCCTTCCATTTGATTTTCTATTTTTATGTACAAAATATGCTGTGATGGATGTAGGATGATTCCTCAAGTAAAGTTTTTGAGGTTTTATTATCAAAACACCTATTAGCAATACACCATTCGTAACATTCAGTGTAACTTTGATACACAAGCGCATCTATTTTTTAAATAACTTTATTTTAAACGATTTTGATTACAGAAAAATATATTCCACTATCAATAAATATTCCAAGGATACACCCAATGGTAAATTACGGATTGCAGACTCCTTCAATAAAAAAACAAAAGTCAACTCCTCATGTAGCACTCAACTAATCATATTAAGGACATCCCCCGTCCGAATTAGATTTCCACTCTAGCAATTTTATGTCCCGACAGTTTTTGTATGTCCGAAGTCCATGAGTGAATGTCCTGCTGAGTTAATTGATTCAATATAACCTAATAACAATAACTGTATTCTCATTTTCTTTATGCTAGTGAAGTCTCTACGGAAATATTATGATATATTGAAATATCTCATTAAAAATATGAGCATTGAATTTAAAGGAATTAATAAGAGGGTCGCGTTGAGCTAAAAAAGGTATTATTACCGACGAAATTGAATAACTATCGTGTAAGAAATATACTATCCATTTTTATCAAAATCATTAGCCATGAATATCATCTCAAGGTCCTTGCCAAACTTGAGCTGTTGCGGCTTCGATTAGTACTATTCTTAGTCATTCATTAAACAACAGACGGTATAAAAATGAATCGATAAATTTCTAATTTCCAACTCTAAATGTATACTATTCTTCATCCTTTAGCTTTAATTAATATTCCAACAATCTAAGCCCATCCAATATCGATTGCATGATAGGATCCTCGAAATTTTTAAAAGATACTATCTTATTTGATCAAACTTAATTTCCATCCAAGGAAATTCATTTCGCAACAGCTAGCGGCTAATTGTATTTCGCTTAGTCTGCGCCACGCTAATTGGAAGAATGATAGCTCACGTAAATGAGTGATTTCTTGCTAATTAATTTAATTAATTAAGCGAAAATGAGTTTATGTACGTTTTAATCAATAAGACGGAGTTGACTAATCAATTTGCTTTGACTACTGAAGCCGATTTAATAGTTCGTAGTGTGATTTTGATATGGGGTCCTTGCATCAAAACAATGTTCCTGGCTTCGAGTTGAAAAAATTACTTTGTATCTATATAATTTGTGGTTTTTGTTGTATTTTATTGCATTTTTATTGATAATTCAGACTCACTGTTATTTTAGATAAAATTTTCAATGAGTACAAATGCACCAGTGCAGTATAATCCATAGCAGAATCTGAATATCAAATTTCTCCGAATTATTCAAATTGATTGCTAGATTGCCCGGGGATTCAGGGGAGTCGTAGATTCTGGGGATTGGGGATTCTGGAGGATTGGGGATTTTAAGGGATTGGGGCTTCTGAGGATTGGAGGATTCTGGCGGATTGGGGGATTTCGGAAAATCGTTACGTGAAAATGTTTAACTTCCCAGTATATGAGAAGTTCTCGTTTTGTAGTTTTCAAACTATAATTTTTTAAATAATGCAAATGCACAAGAAAGGTTCCTTGAATTTTTTTGACCGATTATTATACATATCTATCAATTTTATTTGAATAGTTTTTCTGTAAATAAATTATTTCACGAGATACAATAAATTATTGTATAGGTCAATTTACGGGTGCGCGCGCACGTCCATTAAATCGAATTTTTTATCGTTCAATTAAAGAATTAATAATTTGAAGTTTTTTACTACTCGAAAAAATAAACAAAGTTATCTTAAATGTTGAGAAAGAGTTTAACTTTCAAACGAATATATTTTCAAGTTTGAAAAAATACGTTATCAAACTGTAATTTTACAGTTTTCTATTTATTTATGGGGGGAAAAAGTCCTGAAAAGACAATAAACTATTTCAAATAATAATTATTTATTAATTATTGCAGTGAAAATTCCTTTTCAATTTTATGTTTTTATTGTTAATGTAACATTATTGTTACAAAAAAATAGCATGAATATCATAAAAAAACAATCGCTTGCTGGAATTCTGGTTTTTGACATGTTAATTTTATTTGTGATTTTTAGAATTGATTTCTTTTTTTTTATAAATTAATGTATTTTAATGAAATTTATTTATAAACACTTCGAAGTACATACTTTCCAAATTATTATACGGTTATTATAAACGTTACATTTTTCAAATAAATCACATTTATTTTTAATTCTTACAAAAAATTGTCAGTTTTTAGAAAATATAATATAACTTTATTTTAATATGAATATTATTACCTTAACCTTTCTTAATTTGGAAATACATAAATATTTAAAAAAACATAAATATAATATAAAAAACCATTTTCACTTACCTAAAAATTAATTTTCACAACTTTTATATTTTTGCGAAATTTTAAAACAAATGTGTCCACTTTTACTATATTTATTTTCTGCCTACCAACCATGAAGTCTATAAAAAATTAATCCAAAGTTAAAACTACTATGGAAAACTTTTACATCGCAATTCAATTTTTTTCTACAATTTTTTTTAGCAAAAATTTAGAGCCTACGAATCGTCGTCATTTGTGATAGTAATTGGTAACAGTAGGACATCAGACAATAAATATAATGCTGATCCTAGCTTATACATCAGGAGACTGGTAGACATGTGCTGTTATAGATACTCAAAAAACGTAACCAATTTTACTAAAAACAAAATCCCTCAACAATTTTTGGAGATAATTACTTAGAGTTTATTGATAAAGATGAAAGATTGTTGAACACACTATGAGACGGTTTATCAAATGTCTAGGCTCATAATGCAAGAACCAAGCAAAATCGGATTCCTTTTATTTATTGATATTAACTTCTTCATAGAATGACTCCATTTACCAGCAATTAAAATTGAAGTTTTTTTGTTTCATCAACTTTTACAGCCTGGAGCTGACTTTTTTCAGAAAACTTTTATGTATTTTCATGAAAAGATAAAAAACGTTTTCATCAAAACCAAAATACTTTTCTCATGAGTATCGTGCACAAAACTGTTCAAAGTATCAAAGCTAAAAACTTTTTTGAAACAATTTATTTTTCTCGAATACGTTAAAAAACATGCTTATCGTGTATCAAAAGTATCTTCTTCTGGACCATAATACGTTCTCCCTGAGGCGCCATATCTTTATTTGTACAATATAATTGGTTTCAATGTTTCTTCTCCTTTTATTCCAGTCCTGTCCTCACGCAAAGCTCCAAATCTCGCTCCCAAAAGCAACCATCCCGATCAGCTTCAAATTTGTCCGGGAATTGGATTCTCATTATCTTTATCTCAGGATGTAATCGAAAAATAAAAGGACAGAAAATAAAATAAAGACCTTGCGTAACGCACAACAAACAAACAGACAACATGTATAGTATCCTCGTCCTTCAGAATGTTCGAGTATAATAAAATAAGGACAATATGTTGTGTTAGAATGGGGTCGGCAACATATTATCCAGGGAACGGCTTTAATGCTCCGTAACAAGAGCAATTACATAAATTTTCTTCGGGGTGACATTAATGGGACTTTCTAAATTCGCAACATGAAAAACTGTTAAACAAGCACCGAATAAATGTGGCGAATCTTCATTTTTGGTGGAGAAAATATGGCCTACATACGTACAGCTTTGAATCATTCTTGTGTGCACATGCGTACGGGTTTCTTGCTATTTGGGTTTTATTAGAAATGTTCAATGTCTTGCAAATATTTATTCGGTTGAAAAGTGTTTAGAAAACGTGATTAATTCGGTATGATTGTACTTTTTTCTCTTAAAATTGTTTTAACCTCTCAATTGGATTTTTGGGAAATGATTCTGATCACATTCTATATGCGCATCATAAATTGATTGAATTACTGTTGCAAAAGATATCACCACCCAAAAAGCGATCGATTTTATCACTACTAAAACCTCTGAAAATAAAAAGAGACGAAAAAATGTAATTTTGCGGCATATCGTACCTAAATCTTCATTATTAATGACACAGTATCCCAAATCTTGACCTCCGGAAAACATTGCACCCAGGACTCACGTCTTTGTTTTCTAAATAAGCGATTGGCTAGCAACCAATCCTTTTTTCGCATAGCGTTTGCTAACTTTAAACGGTGGATGGCTATCAATGGATGGGTCTTTCCTGAAGAAGCTCACAAATAGGGTTGCCAGATTTTTTTGCTCGTATAAGGGACGGGGTTAGAACCTCCTGGTCTATTCGACAACTTTCGTCTCTTAGTGTGCTTTTTGGTTAACGACTTGCTAACACTATTGTTGCACATTAGTGGAGGTTCTTGTTTCCAGGCTGAAGAGGAGCCACTCGTTACGCCGAAACCACACTTCCCATTTAACAATGGTACGGGCCAAAGCCTGGAAACAAGAACCTCCACTAATGTGCAACAATAGTGTTAGCAAGTCGTTAACCAAAAAGCACACTAAGAGACGAAAGTTGTCGAATAGACCAGGAGGTTCTAACCCATGATAAAAACTTAAATAATGAAAAAGCTACGTAGGCAGACATACGAAACACATTGACAGTCGTTATAATTCACACATGTAAAAATTATAAATAGTTGAAATATAGCGAGCTTGATCCATCAACAAGCCAGCGGTGGTAGTGCTGTCTCGTACCGAGTGGCTAAAAGGCAGCACCTGAAGAGGAGCCACTCGTTACGCCGAAACCACACTTCCCATTTAACAATGGTACGGGCCAAAGCCTGGAAACAAGAACCTCCACTAATGTGCAACAATAGTGTTAGCAAGTCGTTAACCAAAAAGCACACTAAGAGACGAAAGTTGTCGAATAGACCAGGAGGTTCTAACCCATGATAAAAACTTAAATAATGTATTTTACGTTGTTTTTATTGCTAGTTAATAGTCGACACCGAGTAAATTTTAACATATCTATGTTTGATTTTACATATTTGTAAAATTCAATGCAGCTATAATCACAGTTGGAAACGGTCATGTTTCCATGTCTCATGTCTCCATCAAATCCGGAGTACATTTGTTGGGCACATCAGTCCATTTTAATGCCATCTGCGGAAAAATCCTCTCTACAAAGCAGTTGGAACTAGGGTACTAAAAATAATCGGTATAGTTAGAAAAATGTTAGTTGATTTCACTCCTGGAAAATCCGTCCATCATTTTCTTCCACTTTTCAATAGCACTCATGTTTTTGTCATCAAAAGACGGTGAAAGAGAATTCGATTTTTTTTGAAACATGCTGTTATATTCAGATCCTTTTTGAGTTCCGTTGAAAACTTAAAAAGCTACTTTATATTTTGCTGAGAGCAGGCGTCAGACGAATAACGACATAATCTGTTTTCATTATTGAGTTTCAGCATTTGCTGCAAATTTATTGCATTGCAAATCATTGTTGTTCTAATTATAACAGTCAACTAAACGTCCAACTTCTGCATACGTATGATCCTCTGCAAACATTTATTGAATAATTTTCCGTTTTACGGGACTAAAAAATTTCCGAACTATGATTCAATGGCGGCCCGTGTAAATTTTGGCTGTGGGTTCTGTATCTTATCTGTTAGGTTTGCTTCCATTGACATTTTCTAAGAGTAATACATAATATAAGCAAAAGGTACAAATCTATTTGACTGATTCCACACACTTCGTGTATAGTTCGTATCATTTATAAAGTACATCTAAGGTACATAGCATTCATGAAATGAATATGGAATGTACTCACGTTTCATAATCAACCAACTTTCTCAATCCCCAATCACCCAAATACCAAATCCTAAATTCCCCGAAACCCCCAGAACCCCCATTTCCCCAGCTCAAAAATCCTCCAAATCTAGCAACTTTTACGTACAAAACCTGCCAGCAACGCTTTCTAGCAACATTTTCCAGCAATATTTTCCAGCCACATTTTTCAGCAACATTTTCTAACATTTTCTAGCAATTTTTCTGGCAACATTTTGCAGCAATTTTTCTGGCAACATTTACCTGCAACATTTTCTATCAACATTCTAGCAACATTTTCCACAAACATGCTGGAAATGGTGTCAGAAAATGTTGCGTTATAGTTGCTGCAAAATGTTGCTAGAAAATGTTGTTGGAAAATGATGCTGGAAAATGTGACTGAAATCCTTTAAATCTGCCATATCCTAAATCCCAAAATCCTCCGGATGCTAGAACCTTCACATCCTAAATTCCCCAAAACCCCAGATCTTAAATCGCCCAAACCCAAAATCCTCTAAATCCTCCTGGAAGATTCGGGACTCTCGAATCACTATCCCCCCTATCAGCAATCCGCCGAATTCTCAAATCCAAATTACCTAGAATCCCCCAGAATCCATCAATCCCCCAGAATTCCCCAGAGTCCTCAATCCTCCAGAATCTCAAATCCCACAACCCTCCAATCCCTCAGAATCCCCCGATCCCTCAGAATATCCCGATCCCCCAGAATCCTCAATCCTCCAATCCCCCAGAACACCCAATCCCCAGAACCCCCTGATCACTAAGAATCCCTCATCCCCCAGAATCCCACAGAATCCCAAATCTCCCAGAATCCTCGATCCTCCAGAATCCTCAATTCCCCAGAATCCCCGATCCCCCAGAATCCCAAATTTCCCAGAACCCCGATCCCCCAGAATCCTCCAATCCTCCGATCCCCCAGAACCCCCGACCACCGGGATCACCAAATTCCCCAGAATCCCCGAATCCCCCAGAATCCCAAATCTTCCAAAACCCCCGATCCCCCAGAATCCCCGATCCGATTTTCTTCTAGACAACTAGCGATTCTTCCAAAGTGGATCTCGAAAAAAGGATACAATATTTGCTGACTATTCACAATTATTTATTGATTCAACTGATTTCAGTTGCAGCAAAAATCAAATTCTCTGCGAAAAGTCATTCAAAAGATACTGAAATACAAAACCCCCGGCAAAATGTCATGACTCCCCCGGGAAAACTGATTTTTTTTCTGGACAACTAGCGATGAGATCCCTAGAAAATGAGTCTCAAAAAACGGATACAATGTTTGCTAACTGTTTGTTTTGTTGTTTGTTTGTAGGTCAACGAAGCTAATTTGCTGGGGTAAGTTTCAAAACGAAGAAGCTAGGCAATCACAATGTGTTGCACTTGCCTGTTTTGATGGTCCTCATTTCGAAGGCTAGCTTCCACTTCTTCCAATCCTAACAACTTATCATTTTTCCACAGAGCATTGTTTCCTTAATGTAGTAGAGTTTTGGCCTGCAACATCGAAGCGAGTGAAAGTCTACCCATTCAGCATGCTCCATGGAAACTAGAAAGCATCTTCTATTTATATTCAAAACCAACCTTAGTATTATTTGGTGCCTAACTGGTAGTTACTTGTTATAATGTCGAGCATGTAGCAGACTTCATAAACAGTAACACCAGTCAGAAAATGTATTGCAGCTAAGAAGTATGTAATTTCATAGCTTAGTTTGTCAATTACTGACTAATTTTATAAGAATCTCCTGCAATATGAATGTTAAATTATTGCATCCATCTAGTCCTTCTAGAAACAAACTTTCGACGTCCAAATTTACCTTACCAAATTTTTTTATGGAAATCTTCCATTACTGAATGGCTGCGTTTCACGCGTGAATTTATCGCTCAGTAAAACAAGGTACTTTATGTTGTTTCTGAAATGTTCCAAGTATATTTGCGAGCAGCTTTTATGTGATGCCATCGCAACCAAAAACATCTAGAAAATCGTTTTCAATTCGGCTTTTTGGTGTCGTTAAATTATTCATATTGGAAAACCTGCAACGTGTTTACCTCTCTATTCCACCAAGCCAACAAAAATACACCATTTTTATGAGCGCGTTAGTACTTAGTATAAATCCCGGCGAAGTGATGTTCCTTCGTAGCATTAACTTTAATATTATGTTCACATATCATTCGATGAGCGTAGCCATAACACAACAAATTTATTATAATGCAAAAGATACGCCGTGGGTAATTTGTGTCATAAAAAATATGTCCTTTGCTCGAAACGATGTTCGATGTTGTAATGTTCGGCGGAAGTTTTTAATCACATGAAAAATTACGAGAATATTGTATTTCATGTATATTTTATTGTTGTTTATTGGAAATTCGAAAAGCTCTATTAATATTGTAATTTAAAAAGACGTTTTTAGCGCAATTTTCTACTTGGCACGACCTTTTTACATAATTTGGAAAAGGATGAAAATCCGTACGTTAACGTTAATAATCTCATTTTCATCATGTTCAAGAGATTTTATTTTTAATATCCCTTTCAGTTGTAAGTTTTTAAAATACAAAGGAACTAGGCCAAGGTTTATGATTTAAAGCTACAACAAAAAAGATTGCATCACTTTTTCGGTTCACATTTGGCTTTGAATAATTCACTCATGGCTCCTTTAAGAAGAACACGGGAGTTGGTTTTTAACCTCACTGAATATGGGAATTTTTTGTCTCATAAGGCTTTTGAATCATTTTGAATTAATTACTTATGTTATGATCCCGCCTACCTTTTACAGTGAGCTGAAGACTCTCTTAAAGATATTCAACAACCAGAGTACAGTTTGCTAATATTTGTTCAAATAATCGAGAAAATGCCTACAAATCTTTATTTTTGATCAATACATATTGTTGACCTGAAAGACACTTTGCATGAACTTTTAAGCAATTGCGGTACAATGTTTTTTTCATTAATATTTATAAATCCTTTCTGCATACATTAATCCAGAAATTTTCCAAAAAATATTAACTTTGTGTTGAACATTTCAATTTTCCTGGACGAATTTTTAAGATTCCATTATTGTGTATAAATGTGAATACTTAAAAAAATCAAAACAAAAATGTATCAAAAAATTGTTTATAAAAGTTTGAAGACGTTTTTTTTCTTTGGGTTGCCATTGCAGTACCAGCTTTTAGTGTTCTTTATATGATTTGATCATATATTGCAAATTTTTGTTGAATTGGATACTGAGGTTTTTTCGTTCGATCGTTTTTTAAACTTTCCGGAAAGTATTTCCACTGGCTATATTTGACAAATTCACTAAATAAATATTCTTTGTGCCATGGAAAATATTTACTAGAAACTTTTCAAGGAATTATTTAGTGTATGGAAGAGACATATTTGAAAAACTATATTTTTTGGTCCTTTTTCGCGTTTTATGTAGAATGCATCACTTTTACGGGGTGGCAAATTTTAAAGCCGAATTACGCACCCCCAAGAAACATAAAGGGCAATACCGAAAAACGCTACTATATTTATCCCCGTCAAATTACAATTTTAATGTACTTATGATTAATTTCGAATGATTTTAAATCAGCTAATGACTTTCCAAGCGGTTCATATCCAAATCTAAGCCTATCAACCGCATCCTTCGATTTTTATTTTATAAAATTGCTAAGTTGATCGTGGCGATCATGTCCTTTAAAATTTTGCTAACTTATCTATTGGTATTTTTCTATGAAATTATAACTTTTGCTCAGATATTTGTTGGTTTTTACATAAGGCAAATAAGAGTCATTGATTCAAAAAAATTATTTGCCAGAATTCTGTTTCTGAAATATTAAATGTTTTTTAAGTCATATCTTAAGTGGGTAAACAGGACAAAAAAACCTGCAGGACCATGATAATTTGCAGTAGCAGGTTCTTCTTGTAAGTCTAAGTCCTTCACAACGAAATTTTGAGTTTTTTGCGGTCTTGCCATAAGTATTGGATCGCTTTATTTGAATCTTTGTCGGATTGGTTGCTTCGAGTATCAGGTTTTTATTATGAGGTTTGATAAAGTGAATAAATTTTGTAAATATTTGTTATACTATACATTGAAATGATGGTCCACATGTTTGTTTGATAGAAATTAGCATCGAACTGCGAAACTGGGCAAATTTTGTTTATGCTCTATTTGAGAAAATAACAACTAAAGGTCAGAATTTTCGATATCATTCAATGGTATTTAATAGAAACATTAAGTTTTGTTGCATTATTTTTATAAATTTAATTTATTTGTGTTATTATAAAATTAAATTAAACTTAATATTTAATTGCACCTCCTTTTGCTCGGATTACCGCTTTAATTCTTCAAGGCATCGATTCGTAGTATTTTTCGAGCTCTTCTTGTGGTATTTCGTTATACCACACCATTTCAATTTCATCCTTTAGCCTTTGAAGGGTTGTCGGCTTCTTGTTTCTCAATTTCACTCCAATGAGGAACCAAAAATTTTCGATTAGGTTTAAATCAGGGCTATTTCTTGGCCACGGAAGGGAAATTATACCCAGCCGCTGCTTTAAATCTTGAATCTGGAAGTCAAAAATTACACCAATATTGAATTTAATGTTATTCAGCTTTTAAAAAACTTACCGAGCGCGCTCTATGACAAGGTGCCAAATCGTCCTGAAAGATGAGGCTATCGACATGTTGGGTTAGAGCTTCGATCGTCGGTATAAGCTGTTGCAATATTATTTTCTGGTATATTAGTGCATTGACCGAACTATCTAGGAGCTTTACTTCACCAAGTCTGTATGCGGTAATGGCTCCTCATACCATAAAATACGGAGAATGTTTGACGGTTGGTCTGATGCAATCGTCGCTATATCGTTCATCTTTTCGACGACGGACGTTCTGCTTTCCATCTTGCCCTAATAGGTTGAATTTGGACTCATCTGTAAAGGTGACCCTCCGCCAATCCTCAACTGTCCAGCTTTCATGGGCCTTTGCAAATTCAAGGCGATTTTTCCGCATTTTTGTCGTCAACAATGTTTTTTTGGCAGGCCTTTTGGATCTTAATCCAACTTCGTTGAGCCTTCTTTCGATGGTACGAATACTGACTCCATCGTAACTCGTTCCTTGCATCTCTCTTTTTAGTTCGGATGAACTTCTGAACCGATTTTGTAAGGTTGCCAATTTTAATCGGCGATCGTCGCGGCTAGTTGTTTTACGCGGCGGCCCACTTGCTTTTTTCCTCCTCACTGAACCAGTTTCCTGGACTTTCTGAAAAAGTTTTCGTATAGAACCTTCACTGTATCCTACTCTACGAGAAATATCTCTAAATGATTAACGCTCTTCCTTCAAAGCCATCGCAGCACCTCTTTCTTCATTCGACATTTGTCGTCTTGAGGACATTTTTCTATCGCGAAAACTTTGAGTACTTTTCAAGTTCAAATCCTGTACTAAACTGGAAAAAGTGAGGTGCTCTTTTACATCACTACCTTTAGTCATGGCTACCGTCATAAAATAATAAAATTTCTAAGATGTAAGCGTAAATAAGTAATTAGGACAAGCCATTTTAAAGATAGGTGGATATTATTACTGCGTACTTTTTATGTCGGTAGGTGTATATATACACACACACACATATATATATATGTGTGTGTGTGTTTTCCATACCTTTGTAAAAAAATATGCTTTGAAATGTACAAGTAAATGAACTCACCAATGAGCACATTTATTTCACTGCCTTTTTTTTAAATTGAAAATGAAATTTTTAATTGCTCCTGGTTCGGAGTTTGAAAAAAAATCCTAAGAAACCATACCGTGCTTAATAAGTATATCAAAATGAATCGGCCATCATGATATCTTCGAAAATTATCTGTTTTATATCTTCTTGTTTTTTGACTCAATTTTTTTGGAGAGGCCTACAAAGCTGAGATCCATATAAAAGAGAAATCATCCGCTTTCTAGGCCTCTTTAAAAAATATTGAACCAGGAAACGAAGCGAAATAAATTGATCTTCCAAGATATCACGATGGTACAGTTTCATATACTAATAAACTTAAGCCTAAATCTTTTTGTACCCATATTTAGAAACCGACATAATCTATGTAACAAGATTGAATTGTTTTCCAAATAAATTAAAAACGATTATGCATTTCTCTTCAATTCTATTTTCTACATATTCATTCGCTTAAGAGCCATTCAGCAATTTATAATACAAAATTCACTAAAAAAAATACTCCACTATCTTTCTAATTTCATCACATCCAAATCGACATGAAACGCATAACTCCTATAATGCATTCAAAAAAACTTTCGTTCAACTTCTGTTCAACCTCATAAGCCATCAATAATTTAATATAACTTTTCATATAAAGCTACTGGAAAAATCTGTGCACTTGTAAAATATTATTTTCAGACTGTACGAAGGGAGAAAAAAAAGTTTTCACAACTCAATCATTGTAAATTGCATGGAAACTGAACACTAAACTTTGTTTCGCTAAACTTGGCAACAATTTTCCTGTGGTCGAAACTTATCGCTCTCTCATAAGTTTTCAGGAAACGAGTATAGTTATGTGTGTGTGTGTGTGTTTGTGTATAGAAATATTTTCAGATGGTCATCAGTTGTTGCAATGTTCGTCACATAATAATTATTATCACACAAAGTTTGTAACGAAAAAGTTACGGAAATATATATGTTGCGAAAGATGTTTCAGATACAAGAAGTGGTGAAAGCAGGCCAGCAAGATTGGTGAGTTTGATTAAAAGTTTCATAGATGATTATTTTTGTAAGTTTTTGATATTTCAGCATTTGATTTATGAAAGCGATGCTTTTTGTAACATTGCTTTTTAATTAGGATGTATTGAATACTTGTTAAGATCCATGCATCTTTGTTGAAGATTTTTTTGGTGACTTGGAGGTCGCTGATCGTCTGATACCAAAGAAAATCTTCTGTCATCACCTTCAAATTAATGAAGACTACATATGTTGATATAAAACTACTCCCGACTTTCAAACCTTAAACTCATGAAAATGCTAAATCCAGAAAACGAAAAATATGCTCAGACATACATTCAAAAAGCGCGAAAATGAGCACTTAACTCAATTATTCCATTTCAGAGCCGTAATAATGGCTCGACAACTCACATCCATACGATTTCAAAATACCTCCATTCACACGTTATGAAGAGCTTTCGAGTTAATTACGTGTCATTTGCAAGGATACGACTGTTGACAACAACGAAGTACTTGATTTCTTACACTTACCAGCAACGGGAAGCAGTTTTGAGAGTCCTTGAAACGAATGTGTCAGAGGATTCCACCTTGCAGGCACAATGGAACGAGATATTGCATTCTTCTTTAATTGTTGTCGTCAGTTTTATTGGCAATTGTTGTACCAGTTAATGTAATTCATGGTGATATAAGAAATTAATTAAATAGCTTCCGGTTTGATTTTTTGGAGCGTGAACGAATATTTTAAAATCTTGCATATTAATGTACTATCTTCAGTAATTTGAAGCTTAAAATGTGAGGCAGCGTTAATGACAAAATTATTTTTGATTAAATGGCAAAAAAAATATTCTTAGTTTAATACATACCTGGGTGATTACTTTTTAAACTATAATAATTTTCCAGCAAATACACAATGAATAAACACCATATGATATTATTGGAAATTATCATGAGTAGTAGCTACTTCCGCACTCAACGATGCAGAAAAAACATTTTCAGGACTGTTTTCTATAAAAGTTGGTAACACGCCATATAGATTTAGGGGGTAGTACTGGTTATAATATTGAAAAAATCAATTTTTCGTTTTTGCATTTTTCAATTTACTATACCTTTAAAAATCACGTCTCAAATTTCTTTCAATATATTACTGCAGTTTGAGCGCGCATGCCTTTTCCGTTTTATAAGCGATATTTTCGGTAATCGAAATTTTCAAAGGGGTTTTTCAAAATGACGTTTTTCCAACTGCGGACACTTATTCTACGTATTGGTCGAACCAATTTAAATCAAATTTGGTGTAATATATAGGCCAAAAATCAATCCAAAAAAATTGGTAAGTAAAAAAAATCGATTTTTCGAAAAAATATTTCAAAAAACCGCCATTTTACATTTTTTGGTCTTTTTTTCAAAATATTGTAGTAGATGAATACGTAAGAAACATTCCTCTTTAAAAAGCGGTTTGGTTTTTTTATTTCAAATTCTTCATTCCTGCGATTTTCTGTCCGCAGTGGGAAAAGCCATTTCTCGAGACTGTGGGGATGTCTTACAATAACGAAATACTTTGTTTTATTGTATTACTACGCAAATGTTTATTTCTTAATTATCATTTACTAAATTCTAGGATATAAAAGGTTTACGATGATTTGACTCGCACCATGTGTCGCCCGGTCGGTGTCAGAATGTAGAGAGAGCTGTCGGCTATCTGCTTGTCGTTTGTGTCTTCGTGTGACATCAGCGCTGAGCTTCTATGGTGGTCGCTGGCAGGACTACATTGTTTGTTGCCAGTTGCCACAAGACATCCACTTTGGCGCCCTCTATCAATAAGTAGAAAGGCGAAAAAAGTAAGATTTTTTTGTAATCTTCAAAATGTGTATTTTACCCATGTAAATTTAAAAATTTATATACAATAACGGAGCTGAAAAAAATATTGAGAATGAAGCTGTTTTTCAGCATTCTTACCGGTACTACCCCCTTAAACCAACACTCAACACATATATTACCCAAAATAATCAGCACTGAAAATATGAAAAATATTTTCTAATAAATTTTTCAAAAATTTATTCATAGGTATAACAGCTAAATTTTACATCGGTACCAGCCCCTGATTGTCAACTGACACCCACATGTAACACATGCAGTCAAATAGTGGATGTTATTCTTTATTTTTGAATTTGCTTTGCTTGAGTATTAATTTGAGAACTCCTTGACTTCAGAGTTGCTGTTGCTTCCGATGTATGCATGACGTTTATGAGCAATTTTGTTTTAAAAATATCTTCCTTGCTAAAAAAATTTCTAATTTCCTTCGCTCTTTATATCAATTCCTATAATAAATTCGTATATACAACATTCCCTATAATTAAGATATTATAATTTGAATCTTTATTTTGTGAGTATATCAGTCTTTCATACTTCACTTCACTTCTATTGTTTCTCAAGGTTATTGGTGTTTAGTAATTTCCGCTCCGTGTAATTCCTTTTCAAGGCTTTTTATTAAGCCGTGATGAATAAAGAACCGTACAAACTTTTGAAAGCCCCAACCGCGCACATTACGCGGACTCGCACATCAAAATCTGTGAAAGAGTGGCCCCACGCAGTAACTGAAGCCACTTGGTCCTTGGAGAACTCACTCGAAAGATCAATATGTATTCGTAAACTTTTTTTCTTCTCCTTATTTGTGTACTTTCTTATCAGAATAGGTTTTTAATCGAATAAAATAATTGTTTTTTGCTCTCATTATGACCTTACTTTGTGACATGAAGTAATAAATTAATGTAGAAGGTACAACATTGATGATTGACTGAGGTTTTTGTAAAAGTGATTTTGTTATCGCATACTCAGTCATTTTCATGGTGATTATAATCACGTACTGAGATCGAGAAGACTATGAAGAACGAATTATGATCGAATTTCGGCTGAACTAAGTCATCTACCAGCAATCAACATCAGAGATTGAACGATTTCATCGTTAATCGAAAAACCAACTAGGAAAAAATTGATTTCTACAAACTCTGTCAACACTACAATAAAAGTTATCATCAAAATTTGAGTTAAAACTGGAATCAGAAACATATAATTGCTATTTTACATGTACAGCAAATGACTGCATTTCTCCATAAATCGAAAAAGGACCACTTTAGTATTTTCCCATTTTTGGAGAAGTGTTGAGGTCATATTTTAGGAGCAGCAGGAGTAAATACTTGACAACAAAAGTTAAAAATCGTTTAATTGACAGACTAAAAATTAACTGGAAATGAACACTCAAACGGAGCTCTGTTTTATTCAAAAAATTGGTTCCACCAACGAATCAATATGAGGATTATTTAGGATGGACTTTTTTTAAATATCGCTATAAACCTGGTAAGCAATGAAAAAGGAGCGTAAAATTATTTCGTTGTAAATGGAGAAAAATATCCCCCAATCCAAACAACAAAGATAATATTCTATTTTATGTACTTATCACTCCATTAAAACTCCGTTTTCCATTCAAATTCATTTTGGTTTCACTTCTGTAAATTTCCATTTACTCTTGTTTCCTGAAAGCTCTAAATAATTTTATTGATGCCACCTCCACCGAAGTTGCCCCAGATACTACATCACATCCTTGATCGTCGCCGCTATCATGGTTGTAAGCATTTGCTAGAGACCATTTTTCATTACCGAAATTATTATTATCTCCACAATAAAATGACCTCCTGAGTGTACATTAAAAACCTAATAATTCCACCGTAGATTGCTTTTTATTTCGCTTTCATGAATGAAAATTTCTCCGGAATTTTTCGTGATGTCGGCAAGGAACATTTTTATTACTCGCCCGCCATCGGTGGACATCATTTCTGTCCTTAAATAATAAAACTCGACAATTCAACGTAGCCTGTACTTCACTAGCGTCACATTCCTATCAAAAAAATTTGTACGTTCCTTCTTTGTCCTTTAGCTCATGGTCTCATAAATAAACCACTCACAACATTCACCCCAGATCCGGGAGGGGAAGGTGGACCCGCCACTTGACAAGGGGATAAAGTAATTTGTGAAACGCATGGTAGTGATAGACATTATCTCCTTGAGGAGATTGCCAGGATAAATGGGATCGTGACATTTTCGTCAAGAATAGGTTCTGCTTTCGCCTAAGCACTGGTCGGGATTGCTATTTTCCCATGTAGCATTGCAAGTACGCTGTAACATACTTGGCTATGTGTGCCGGGGGCGTGCAGGAGCCAAGGAAGGAATAGATGCTATTCCGTTTGGCAGAAAGAAGCGATTGTCAAGGCATATTTTATTGGAGTCAATAAAATGGTCATTTCAGGAATCGTGAAGTCCTCAGGCAGTTAAGCTGAAATTATTTTCACTTAAATGACGCGATGAAATATTAAGTTCCTTTGACGTTGGAGGAGAAGTGAAATGTACATGGACGACCATTCATGGCCTTGATAAATGAAAATAGAAAATTTAAAAGCTTTTTTTTAGATCTTCGGCGACATTAAGCATGTTTAATTTTGCATGAGACCTTGAAGAGCACTTTGCCGTATTATATGACTCTTCAATCTTTATTGAAGATTAAGGTGAAATTTTTAAGACTTTATGTTTTTACGATGTTCACGGTAGAGGTAAATAAACTTTTATTTGTATTTTGAAGGAATGAGTGATATGGAAAATACTCCATACATATTGGTTCACTGATTTACAAGTGCCCATAAAAAAATTCTGAGTTAATTAGAACTAGAAAGGGAGTTGTGCTACAAAATATTTTTTACGTTAGTGGCTTATTTCAAAGGGACGCTTGAAATACGTAAGCGTTAGGGAATATTTTGGTGAAACTGAGATTTACAGGTTATTGAATGCAGTTTTTATTTCTATGCTGACTGAACTAAGTTTTTCCGCGGGTGACCATTTATAGTAGTTGTGTCTAAAATTTTCATTAGTGCATAAAAAACACTGTATTTCAGCCATTTCTCATTTATAATTTAGAAAGACTAATAATCAATTCTAATTTTGCAGTTGATCCTAAAAATTCGATGACTGATTATACATTACTCGAGACCTAGACAAACTACACCGAGGAACAATTGTCATCTTTTATTAGTGATCTCCATTGAAAACACGATACCACTCCACTGAGGTCCGTAAGTAAATATTGGAGATATATCACTGTTGTATTCTTGAAATGATTAAATGTAAGGGTGAGTATTATTGTTTGGAGACTAGAACAGGACAAGCTCACCGCCACTCTTTGTGATGCAGAAAAATCAAGAAGCACTCAAGTAATTAATTATGACGAGATCTTTTGAAGTTGATTCGAAAATCGTTACAGCCCGAGTAGTGATGGCCGACAGATATGCATTTAATTATTTAAATTTAATAAAATTTCGACTGTTTCGTTCGGGCTCCCAATAAGAAGTGATCAGGGTTGACAAAACCGATTATGGTACATTTGTAAAGCCCAAAAGACGAGGGCAGCAACACTAGATGAAAATGAAAAGTCCTAATCGATAGGATTGTCAGAAAGAACATCTAAGAATCGCCTGGGGTCGCAAGTAACATTCAGTGCGTTTTGTCCACGGTGACTGTGGATGTGGGCCTCCACAAACGAAGAAAGAACCCGAAGAAAGCCGACTGCAAAACACAATATGTAAACAGAGCTGCCTACATTCATTACAAAGCCCATTCTCTTGGAAAAATTGCTCAAAGTGTTTGACAAAATTTAATTCAGGGATTAGATGACACCAGCCTATAATCGCCAGTGGACATGCCGGATCTAACAGCAGCAGTAAGAGTAGTGGTTAAAGTCGGATGACAATGGCAACATCGATCCACGACGTACAACTCCTTAGGGTCGATTCGCGGCCTACGATTCACGACACACAATTCCCAGCACACAGTTCCCAGCACACAGTTCCCACCAGATCGTGGATATGAACATAAACAACTTCAACGTTTCGGCACATGCAAAAACAACAATGGCCAGATATCTTGTCGGTTTCAATATTCGAACTGATCACAAAAACAGAAATCCTCCAAAAATGATGATATCACCGGTGATCAACTCAAGGGTAATTAACTTTCCAAAAAAATTTAAAAACTTTAGTTGGAATTGATAAATGCAAATGGTTTATCCCACTTACTTACTTTTTTTTGTGCGAGAACGAGGCCCACAGGTAGGTTGAAAGTGGTGAAAGGGTGAGACCCCGTTTGTATTTTCTTTTTTTTCTGCCAGAACGACGAGAAACACAGATTGCGCAGCGGGACGTCCAAAGCGCGCATCAATTTTTAACAGCTGAAGACCGACAGCAAAGATACTGGTCGTGGTTATAAATACAAGATTTGCTGATAGAATTGACATCAGCGGAAGCAGTTGAAAGTCGGTCAAAAAGTTAGCAGTGGCGTGGTTAGTGCGTTGCTAAGCCCAAAAGTAGTGACTAAATAGAAACGTAAGTAAATAGTTTAAGTTATTATTTTTAAATAGTATTGTAAAAGCCCTTAGTTGAACGTGTTGTTAGTTTTGATTTCTGTCGGCGTATTCCGTGAAGTTATTTATCCGAAGCGATTGCTATGCACTAGGAAAAATTATTTCCAATATTGGCTGTGAACCCCTTCTCAGTTAGGGTTCGGTGACCAATTAGTCTTAGCGCATAGCTTAGTGGCACCCAAAATCTAAATCAAGCCATATCTCTTCCCCGACGAGACTATCCACCTTGTGATGATTTGGGGCATCAGGGTGTAATGAAGAGCAAAAATTGCATCAAAAATTTAAAATCATTTTATTAAATGATGACGATTGTAACAATATCCTTGATCTCCTTAACAGCGAAGCGATATACGGATAAAGATATTTTCGAGTTGTTATTTTATTGATGTGTATTTGAATTTAGTTCATTTTCTAGGATCGAGAAAACTATTACTGAATGTCTTTCGTTTCATATAACACGGCAAACTGTTTCAAAAATTATGATGCATTTGGGAAAAATCATTTGAAAACATGTATTGCACATCGATCGGTATTTATTTTCGTTACTGTTTTTATCAAAACCACTTTCCTTCTTAAAGTGTTTTTGGAATGCATGCAAATTTACCTTGTTTTCATTTGAGAAAAGACAAAATCAAGACTAGTTTCAAAAATATGTGCTTTTAACAATCTAAATAGACTTGTTCGTCTTTTCTGGACTGGACTATTTTCCGACTTTCAACACATTCACCTTATTCTTAACACTCAATAGTGGAAGAATCTGATTTTAAATTCGAATTAAAGCAATTCATAGCCAACAAATGAAGGCCAGGACTTGTAAAAAGACATTTGATTTAATAATTCATATTAAAAAATGAACGATAAACTTTTTCGAACCATTAATATGAAATGCAACCCGTTCAAAACAGGATTATGAGTATAAGACCATAAATGTTTTACATGCTCCACTCTTTCCTTACAGCTCATTTTATCTGCGGACACTTTGTTAGCAATCAAGAGAATGCTTAACTATCCCTCATTAACTAAGAACAGCAGCAACCTTATTTGAACTACAAAGTAAAAATAGCAATGTGCGACTCATGTAAACATTTATAAAACATCCTTTCTATATTAATAAATTAGCATTTTATTCTTCCTGCCCTCATTCCCGAGCCAAGCTTCACTAGCATTACTTCAACATTACTTTTTGTAACTTTGCCCACCATCATAAATCCTTCCTTGACAACGCCTGCACTCACCTGGAATCGGAAAAACGCTAAGCCAGGACAATTCAAAGCCATCATAAGAAACTTGCGCTAAGATTAAGGAATTCGTTCGAATGAGTTACTCAACAGTTTTTCCATTTCAGGACAATGGCATAAGCCGGTCCAAGTATTTTATATACCTACCATTGTTTGTTTACTTGCCCCGGTTGTGGGTTTCCTTTCATTGCGGTTCTAATCGGAGCTCGCAATCAGTCCGAAAAGCCTTTATAGCATGTAGTACCGCAATGGAAAATAGGTAAGGGATGTAGAAGCTTAATGCTTTTGAAATGTTGCCTGAATTGCCTTGGCTTAATCACTATTTCGTTTTTCTGTTGCTTGCTGTTCAATGGTTTAAGTGAAATCCTTCGAGTCCTGTTGGTGTAAAGAAAACGTTGAGGACTTTGTTCGATGGCGTAGAAATGGCGATGAATGATATGAAGGTGTAATGAAGTCATTAGATTTTAAAGCATGACTTTTAGGTTGTAGTTTGTCACGAAATTATCTGGTTTTTAGGTCTTTAGTTCAGTTTTGTTTCCTGATGCAATTGTTAACATACGAAAAATATTGCGATGTTGTACACTATCAACTCTAAACAAAAGAATTTATTTCGAAAAACTTGAATATTAAATTATTATCTGTGAGTATGACTTGTTTTCGTTTAAGGAGACACACAATAAATAGTTCTGGTCTATAATGTTGAAATAATTCGAATAATAATAACCACTTTAAAAAGAATTATGTGTAAGTATTCCAAATTAAGATCAAATGTAATGCAGTTCAGTTTATTTGCTAGGTTGAGTATTTAAGTTAAATTAAATGTCTGAATGTGGGATACCTAATCTGCAATGAAATGATTTGTTTCTGTTTACAAAATTCAAGAAACGTTATGTCTTCTAGACTTCCATCCCAATAACAAACCAACAATCGTAAAGTTTCATCCAAAAATTTGTATGACTTCTCAAGGACTACAAAAAATGTCATTGTTGGTAAGTTACCACAGTTCGGTGGGAATTTGTTCCTGGGTTGTTTCGCCTCGTCATCATTTTTTATCTTTACCTGATTTAAATCAACGATCAATGCTCAAACGTGCTATTTTAGCCAATAAAAATTTCAACACAAAACACTGGCTTCTCCCACAAATACTCAAAACATTATTCTCTCACATGCTGACTTTACTTTCGTGAGACAAAACTGTTTTGAGGCAAAATTTCTCTTACATTACTTGATCCTAATCCATTTTCTTGAAAGAAAAAAATAAAGATAACGCGTGAACAACTTAACTTCGGGCGATCTCACGCTCTTTTTGTTCAATGAGCCTTCAGTTGACGTCACCGCTCATCTGAATCCACTCTTACATGACCTACTGCGTGCAAGTTTCCATATCATGCGTGGTTAGGTATCCTGGCGCCTTTTACTGTATTTTTAATATATATCGCCATATTTGATGCGTTTCGAGTGGTATTTCAATCATGATCTAAACGATTGGTAACCCTTGCTCTCCCACTTTAAGACGTATACTTCGAAATTAAATTTAAAATAAATGGTATTAGCCAGACTCGTATTTCTACGCATTCATCAATATTTGCTTTAAAATAATCGTAATATGAAAGTAACTGTTTCTAATATCTGTTTAAAATTGGTATAATTAAAGCTGTGAGTTTTACGAAGATCGATGAACACTTTTTATATTCATTAAGAAGTTGTCCATTTGTTTGTTCGCTCCGCGACTGCTGT
Organism: Oxycera nigricornis; assembly: GCA_963942545.1. Classification (NCBI taxonomy): domain Eukaryota; kingdom Metazoa; phylum Arthropoda; class Insecta; order Diptera; family Stratiomyidae; genus Oxycera; species Oxycera nigricornis. The sequence goes on along the minus strand of OZ012659.1, from coordinate 112,499,113 downwards.
ATTTTTAAGGAATCGTTTTTTAGCACCAAAATTTCCTTTCTCTGAACGCAAAACGAAATCAAAGAGAATAATCATGACTTTTTATAATTAAGAAATTGAATTCTTAACAGATTTATTCACTTTTCTTATAACAATAAGTTCGAAATAAATTTTCAACTGAACAGAAACTATACATTTTCATCAATGGATTCTCTACACAATTCACTCGGTATTAATCACCATGCCTTGTATTCTCGGCGGCTACTTTTTCCACCGGTACAAGAAGCTCCAATTGCTGGCAACTATTGTTTTCCAGACACCTCAGTGGTAAGTAAGGATCGCTCATAGTGCTTTCCCTGAGTTCACTTCACATTCTTTTAAGGCTTGAAATGAAAAAAATCCAATTAATTTCAGACACGCTTCAACAAAGTAAAATTGCTTTCCATTTATTTTCCATGCATTTATCGGACATGAAAACAACATATCTATGGCTTCTTTCCGGTTTAAAGCATCATCATGTTTATGTACCAAACTACGAGTATTTGGCTTCTTCACCCAAGCCATTTGAAAAATGCAAATATTCCAACAATATGAAACGCAACGTCTACATTCGTCCAAAGGACTTGCATAATTTCCAACTTCCCAGCCAATTCCATTTCATTTGTTTGGAATTTGAATTTTTTTCTGAAAATTTGCAACTGAAAATTTCATTTTTCCTTGTGTTTGCTGTGCCGAACGAGCCTTCTTTTGTAGCTACTTTTTCTGTTGGTAATATCTGTTGTGAGCCAACCCCGAGCGAAATATGCAATTGTTCTTGGAACATGAATAGGCACTTTTTCTCAACACTTCTATATCTCGAACACAGCTGGCAAAACAGAATACTTTCTGTTACGTTTCACAGGATGCAACCGTTGCATTAATGAAATCGAAAAGTGCTACCACCCTTAGTGATTCATTTAATAGTTTTATGATAGGCATGACTACTACCCCAAAAAAATTGGACTTGAACTCTTTTCTAGAGATTCGTATATCCTTTTAAAGGATCTTACCATGTTTGCAATTAAAAGTGACCTAGAAGTTTACAATGATTGCAATTCAGAGATAGCAAAATAAGAAACCAGAAAACTATAATGCAAGCTCTGAAAATGGTAACTCCACTCTAGGACGAAAGGCTCAGCTCGGTTAGAGGGAAAGAAAAGTTGTTCAAGCTCTTGTTGTTTTAGCTAAAAGTGTCATTGTTGAATTTTCATTTCTTCCGTTGGCAAAATATCGTCTCGCGACAAAGGATTCTCTAGGCAACCTAAAATACGATGGTGGCAGCTGTAAATAATGTTCCGCAGTCACTAATTTTAACTTAAGCATCCCTTGGAAATATTTACACTTCTTGTTTGCGGCAATAAAATCCTGATAAAAAGGAACTAAGTTAAGAACATCATGTGCATGTACATATCATTTGATTTTCGTACAATAGTGAAAGACAATTTCGCACGAGCAACTAGAACGTGTACAGTTTATTTTCCCACTCCACATCAAGGACGAAGATGATAGTTGGTTGCAATGGAAGACGTGCGATAATAGTGGAAATGTTCAGCTTCAAGAGAATGAAGGCTTCACTCTGCAGCTCTTTCCTTTCATGCAAATGTGAATAGCACAAGCTCATTTCTGTAAAAACAAATTATGACTCCAATTATCACATCATCATGATTCAATTGAAAATGATGCATGAAAACTTGTTGTAATAGCTTCACAAACACCCTCGTCTGCAATTTGCCTGGAAGACTTCTCATGATTTAAGTGAAGTCAATAATCTCCAGCTTACGTCCTCGCGCCAGAAAAGTAATTTATTTCGGAAATTAAACTTCAAGCTTATTACGATGTAGAAGTGATTACGGAAATTTTTAATTCACGATCTTAATTGCATTTCCTGGATTTTCAATTTAAAGTATTTCCACGTAATTAAAAGCCAATTTTCTATGCTTGTATCAAAACCCTATTAGTGAGATTCTTCCTGAATGATTATACAGGCACAACGTGTGGAGGGTGTGTAGGTCGGTGTCAATTCCATAGACATTTAATTAAATAGCTGTTACATTAACAATTATGGATTTGAAGGTTAAAAATACTTTTCGGTGAATAAAACTGCGATAATCATTGACATTAAAGAAGCGAATATTGACCGAATTCTTTAAAATATGATACATGGATATATTTTTGAATCGAAAATGAATCACTTCATCTGTTTTAAAAATCAATTTCATTTATTTAATTATGTTAAAACAACTTCGAACACACAACTAGCTTGTAACTCAATTAAAACGAAAAACATATTTTAATTCTACATCAAAAAAATGTTTTCATTCAATAATTTTTCAAACATATTCTTCACATTTATCACATAAAAAAATTGCAAAGTTGAATGTTCATTGTGTTGACATTTTTATCAGACGATTATTGACGATAAAATTTCTTCTCTGCTTTTTTTGAGTGTCTAGAAACGTTTCAAATAAGCAAAGTAATGTACATCTAAGCAAGAAAATCTTTATTTAACATAAAATAAAATATGTCGACCTACTCCGTTGAAAATTCTATTTTTTTAGTGAGTTTCATACCTTCAGTGTCTCAAAGAGCGGCTCAGGGTAAGATTCTTTAAGTATATATTATTTTAAAAAAAATTTTGTGTTTCAAAGTTGTTCTAGAGGAACTGAAAATCATTTCTCAAAATAAATTGACATTAAAAAAATTCAATTTTTCAATTGTTTCCAACATTGGAACGAAAATGCAAACCCGTTGTCTGCATTCTATTGTCATTTAAGGGGTAACACAACTCTAGAGACCCCCTTTTTCATGATTTTTCGTAAGTAAATAAATTAAAACACACCAAATCCGCTTATGGTAGTATATTGTATAACACAAAAAGTACAAAAAAACTATTTATTTTTTCAAAATCCTAAAGTAGTGTTACCGCTTAAAATAAAAAATATTCATTATAATTTGAAAATTACTAAAAGATTCTTAAGATATCAATTATAATACCACAAGGCAATTTTTTGGATCATTTAATTAAGGGGGAACACCACCGTAGAATTTTCAAAATTTCATTTTTTTTGTTGCTCTAAAGTACACCTTATTATCATAGAAATCATTTAGCAAAGTTTCATATAGTGAAAAAAATCTCTAAGTGTTCGAAATTTCAAATTAGCGCGACGCCTCTCACTGCTCTTTCGAAGCGCAATCCGCGCGTATCCCCGCGCACTGATGGTATTGAAATTTAGAACAATTTTAAATATAATTTTTTCAAAACTGTCCACGTGCTCTGTTAGTTGAACGTTAGTAGAGAACACTGAAGAACGTATTTTGCAGACTCGCAAGTACACAGTACTGTACCACGATATATCAAATTTATTCATGATTTTTCAATAACTTAAACCTTAAACGCGTTTATCTCGGAACAACGTTTTTGAAACTGGCCGGACTATTTTCTCGAAAAAATTTTGTTCGATTCACTTTAAATTTTTACAGTTTGTTTAAAACTAGTGTCTTCTAGGAAGTACGTTTTTTGTATGATGCATATTTCTATTGTTATTAACAATTTTCGAGGATTTTTTTTCGTTTGTTTACATTTTTTGTCAATAATCAATTTTTTAAAAAATCCTACGTATTTTTCTGGCTTTTATTATGCTTTATCGACAATTAATTCTTTGATAACCATTACCTTAACATTTCAGAAGAAAACGGCCCGGCTGCGATACCATGAAAAATAAAGCGTTTCTGGAGAAATGCTAGGGAGCCGCCATTTTGTTTTTTAAAATTCTGTAAAAATTCAAAGAGGATGCCAAATACTTGTACAATATAGATCTTTTTACCAAATTTCGATATATTGTTTGGTTTTTGAGGAAAAAATCCCAAAAAATGATTTTTTACCACTACAGTGATGTTCCCCCTTAAACGAAACGAACCTTTTAAGAATTTCATTCTTTTCACGTAAATTTTTCACCTTAGTTGTTAAGAAAAATTAAAATAAACAAAATATCAATGAAACGACTTCGGCAGAATAAAAAAAATACTAATAGAGATTTAATGCCAGAAAACAAAAGAAGTTTTCGGAACGTTCCGAGTCATTGTGCTGGTGTGCGTTTGAAATTCCACATAATTTCTGAATTTTTGTTTTTAATTTTTTTTTAAAGTTTACAGAATAATATTCAATGAAAAAATTGGTTCTTTGAAAGTTGTGGATGTATTTGACCTCTTAAAGAAGTATTACGGTAGCGAATCACCTCGCCACTACAATAAACATTGTAGCTTCGATGTCATTTAACAGAGGTCCTTAAACAAAATGGGTATCCGATTCCCGTTTGCCATGTGCTTATAGCCAAGATTAATATCATTTTACTATAAAAAAAAAACTTTATTATCCTCAACCAAACCAATATCATCATGTATGATTCGAATCTTTACATTTTTCAGAAGAGAATGCATAAATAAATGGAAAGCAGAATGAAATACTTGAAACATTTGTACTTTAGTACATAAATTGCGGAGGTCATGTTACAGAGGAGTTCATATTATTGGAAAAATTTCAAAGTGTTTAACAAATTGTAGCTCACAAAAGAGATTAGGGTATGCCAGCGCTCCACACAACATCTAGCAGCTGCTACTGAGGCTTAGCAAAAAGGATGCACCTACATTCTATTAGTTTCGAGGTAATTTTTTCAGTTTTTCTGTTTCCTCCTAGCCTGTCAGTGTTTATAATATTATTATCAACCGATGACTTCGAAGAAACAAAATTCTCATTATATAGACCAGGAAGAGCATATAAGTTTAAGTATAATTTTTCTATGGAAAATCTTTTAAGAAATCTTGAAACGCGTTTTTCTACTAATTTTCTTGGTTGGTAAGAAGTGCAACCGTAATTTTAAACAAACATTGAAACAATGAAAACATTATTTAGATTTCAGTTTTAGATTTACCTACATTTTTTAAGAAGTCCAACTCGACTCCAAAAACACAGTCAAAATACGATAAAATTTACCAATATTTTTTTCAAAACTCCAATGAAAACACAAACAACGATGTAAATATTCTATTTGATAACTGCCTAAATTTATTCTAAACATTCAATGTCTTAGCTATAAAGTTGTCTAAAGGAATTTGCGCTTATACCATTGTTCAAAACGTACAAAAGCTGTAAACTAAATGTTTTAAAAAGGTATTTTCAAGATGTGTTCAGTTTATAACAAAAGAACTTGCCACCCACTTTGATCTCATACATAACCGGGGTTTCATTTTAACATGTATGTTTATTCTTTTAACAACATTCAATAGGCATGTCCTTGCATTCCATGCATAAACAATTCAATCTTTGATCCAGGCAAAGGACTATAAATAATTACTAGTTGACATTCTGCAAATTAGCTACCTGCATAACATTAATCACCATGTATATCATTATTGGCCATTAATAACATCACATGCAAAATGGATAATTACAATAAAACAATGCATCTGTAAGTTAACCATGCCGGCACACTCATATGCATATCTGAAAGCTGTTGACAACCTAAATAATACAACAGTTTATTGTGTACGTGCAGTCATATAGCAAACTGTGTACTTCAATTATGGGACGCTAAATGATATCATTTATTGATTTAATAATTAGGGTCAAATCTGCTATGACTTCTACCATGTGGAGTATGAACAAGTTTACATTTGAATAGTACAGCATACACATCAAGTTTTTATGATTGTTTGATTTAACGTCTTTTTACGATAAATCATTAAGTCCTTACAAAACAATAGTAGCGAACAAATTATATTGGCTACAACTGCTCTAGTTTTTCAACTTAGTCTCCCTTTAACTTTATAAACTATGCTCACCATTTCTTCAACTTTTTCAAAAAGTCCAAAAAACTAAAATTTCAGAAGATCTTCAAAGTAAGTATCTGTTTTGACCACAACCTCTACATTCGACATGGATCTTTTGCCGGCAAGATATTGCTTCATTTTTGGGGAAAAAAGTCCTGGTGAGCCAAACATGTTGAATATGGGAAATGCGGCAACAATTTCCAAATTAATTGAGGCATTTCAATGGAAAAAGACAAGCATTAATTTTGTGTATCACTTACAAAATATTTATGTTAGATCCTTGTAAATTCAAATTAAAGTCATTCAAATTAAAAAGTTTACGACCACTCTATTAACATATAAGGACTCTTCTTAAATTTCAAGTCAACACAACTTTCAAGCCATGCATCAATATTTCTCCAACATAAATTTCACTTGAAGTTTTCGACACTTCAGCATTATAGTCCTTCATCGCGGCATTAATCAAATCGTCGAAATCGTTTTGATTCATGGCTTTGTTATGTTCCTTTTGATGGCCTCTTCGTTTTCGTTCAATATAAAAACGATTTCACGGATCATGACTCGAATGATAGCGTCACCAAGTCCCTTGGAAGGTATTGGACAGCACAGATATTGGATTTTTCTCGACATTTTTCAAATTTTCTATATTTTTCATTTTTCGCCAAGCGGTATGTTACGCGATGGGGAAAACAAACTTTTTCGAATGGTCAATAATGTATCGAACTTTTGGAAAAACGAGGCAACCAACAACATTTAATTATTGGTTTCCGTTCAAAAATGTGAAAATTGAGGGTGTCTTATGATTAACTGATTTTCTAAAATAAGTTTCTATTGGAATCAGGCTTTAGTGGATATTTCAGTAAGGAAACGCTAAATTACAGATTAAATTGAACTGAGACTACTGTTTTAGGCAATCACGTTCAGTTTGGTTTGTTCGGTTGTATGGCTTCGAAAAATTGCCCAGAAAATCAAAAGATTTCCAGATGTGCATTATCTTCGAAATCCATACAAGATGCATAATCCTTAATTTCCTTATCTCATCTTTAAACTATAACAGCCAATTTCCTCATTGTGGTCAAAAATTATGTGAAATATTTGTAAAAGCATTTCTATTATTTTAAAAATAAGATAGAACAATTTTCTTGTCTACTAAAACGAAAAATTTAATTTAACTCTCAACAAAGACGCTGTCAACTTTGTGATCTCTTCTGCGCCAAGTGTTAAATTTTTCTTCACCTCACTGGAAAAACCATACATGTCGTTACTGAAAAACGAAAAAGATAAAGCTTTACCATCGGGAATTCATCTACACCCATATCTTTCCCAAATGAATATCCTTTACACAACATGCAACGCACGAAATAGTATCTTTCCGAATTTTCAGCCATGGAAAAATCTACATAAATCAAATCTTCATATTTCATTCTAAAAATACAAGGGAACCTCTCTAGGTAAATCACAAAAATAGGGAGAATAGATTAAATATGCGCTTAGTCCTTCTTCACCTACGCATAAAGCCTTTTGAGTGACCATAAATCTTTAAATCTAAAGTGCCATCCGGTACGGCACAACACTGTCCCAAGTCTTCGTGGAAATCCAAAGCTTATATTTGAGCCGTTCATATCGAAACCTTTGGCAGTAGATTAGATACGTTTCTCGTTTTAATACTTTTCACCTTTTTTCTCATTTGAAGGATTTCAAATGGTCAGCAGCTTAAAGATATGGACTTTTGACCGTAGAGAATTTACAAAGATTCAGATGAATTTGTGGAAAAGGGTTCCGAAATCATTCAAGCGTAAATTGAGAAAAAGGTTTTTCACTGGAATTGATATAAATTGGCTGTTAATAATGTGAATTCATTTTGCACAATTTCAGTTGTTGACGCATTGATGTAAAAAAGTCATCTCTCAGTTAATTGTTGGCTTCAACGTATTTAATTTAAATTAATATTTAATGAATATTAAGTATTGGGACCTTGAATTAATAATGAGCGTTTTTTCGACATTTACGGATCTATTTAACAAAACCGGTTACAAATATATTATTGAAAGTATTGCCCATTGCTGGTCACTAATTTTGCCCATCTTTGTGGCAATTTTCGGATACCAGCTCGAAATAACGATTTTTTCTTTTGAGGTAATCATCAGGCCATGTGTCATCGACTGGAACAAGTGGTAGTCGGAAGCAGCGATATTTGAAGAATACGGCTGGTGAGGTAGGACTTTCCATTTAAGTGTTTGTAAGTAGATATTGACCGGTTTCGCCACATATGGTCGAGCGTTGTCATGCTACAAAATCACTTTGACGTGCCTTTCTTTAAATTCCGGCCCTTTTTGCTTTAGTGCGTCGCTCAAACACATGAGTTGAGTCCGATATCGTTCCCCGTGACCGTTTCATTCGGCTTGAGCAGGTCTTAATAGATCACGTCGCGCTGGTCCCACCAAATACAGAGCACATGCTCTGCTTCATGCTTTACGAAGGATATTGATTGCTGGCCGGGAAGAACTCATGACTTTTTGCGCTTGGGGTTGTCATAATGAATCCATTTTTCATCGCCAGTCACTATGCGATGCAAAAAGCCCTTCCTTTTTTGGCGTTCGAGGAGGAGTTCACAAGTGAAAAATCGCCTTTCAACGTCGCGTGGCTTCAACTCGTATGGCACCCAGTTTCCTTGTTTTTGAATCAACTACATGGCTTTTAGACGTTTGTTGACTTTTGACTAATCCACTTCCAATGAATCTGACATCTCCTGAAGCGTTTGACATTGGCCTACATGGAGTAATGATTCCAATTCTTCGCCTTCAAACTTTTTGGGTTGATTCGGCCGTTCCTTGTCTTCGAGCACAAAAACACCACTTTTAAAGCAACCAAACCATTTCCGATACGACCGTTCAGATAAAGCATGCGTCCCATAAACTTTCACTAAGATTCGATGGCTTTTGGCCGCACATTTCTTCATATTAAAGCAATGGAGAAGAAAGGACCAAATTCATATATTCCTCAAATGATGCAAAGTGTGTAGCAGTAAGTGTTGACAGATAAAATATCGAGCCATGAAGAATTTTAGGCTTGAAATTTGACCAAAAGAAAAAATTCACAAGTTATGACTTGATGGAAGCTTATGGAAAGCTTAAGGTAAAAAATCGCTTGTACATATTCCATATTGCCTTAAAATATAAATTGTACATATTCCAGTAACATCTAGTGAGAAAAATCTAAAATCTGACTTTTCTGCTTCTAAGGAAAACCAAAGACCACTTCACACGACCCGCTCTGCTATCAGCACTACAAACTGCATTCGCAACGTTATTGCTCGCTCATGGATACTATCGCGGCTGCAGTGAATAAACTCTTCCATGCAATCAACAAATGATCTGATACTGATACTCCGGTGCAAATCTTCTCACGATGTGATCATCAATACAGTGCAGTCAAATATAAGTTGACTCCTATTCACTACAAAGCGTAAAAAACAATATCAAACAAAGATGCTTATTTGATGCTCTAAACTGTAAAAGTGTCTCTATATTTTCTTGTGTTTTTCAATTGTCGCTGCGGTGCCGATTAACAGCTCTCCAGTGATGGAAATTGAAGTATCTTCTCATATATTTTGTGACATTTTCAGTTAGCCAAATGGTTTTGAAACTTATTAACCTTTATTAGAACAAAATCGATTTTGCTTTATTTACATTTCACAACGTTTCAGAACCCTTTTTACTTAAATATCGATTCAATCTAAAACGACATCATTTTGCTTCTTCTTACCAAACCAACGGGAAAACCATAGTCAATTCACCAGATAAAAGTTCCATCATCTTAACGATTTTCTCTGTCATCCCCTCATCGTTTTACGGTTTCAGGATTTTAAGTAGACATAAGTAGCTCATCCGTGAAAATACTCCAATGAACTGAAGCCACATCACATCACATACATACATATATGTACATATGAATCCTGTTCATTTAGGTTAAATTTGATGCATACGTGTTCAGTGAAAAGTGGTGTTTTGTGGTAAATCCTTTCATGGGTTAGACAGCAACATAAAATATTAACCACAAGAAATGTACATACGTTCGGCAAGCACGCAAGAATCATAAATGAGTTCACCCGTCAAATAATGCTCGCAGGATTCATTGATGGTCAAAGCTGTCATCAAAGTTAATGAAGCATTAATTTATGGTTTGCCGATTATGAAAAAAGCTAGTGTGAGATAATGGGTTTTAAGGATGAGAGTACAATTGAAAATTGAATCAAATTTTGCTTGACTTTAAAAATTGTGGTAATATAGCAATAACTGAGCTCAGGAAATGCTTTTTGATTATAGGATATACATGAAATATTTTAAATTAAAAATAGCAACCGAAAAACATCTAATTTTTTACCAACATTTAGTGACGAACATTGTAATTTATTTGAATCAATAAAAACTAGGGTTTCCGGATAAACGTACATTCTTTTCAACAAAAACTCAATCCCCATAAATTTCACTTCCTTGATGTTGATATAATATATTCTACATGTTCCCTTTCTGACAAGGGACAGAAAACCTGCATCAAATAACCATTTGTCTCTGCAAGTAACTCCAAAAGTAGAAATCCTTTCAAACCTATTATTTCAAAATCTTTCTTCAATCCTTTATACAAAATGAATAAATTCAACATGTTCTGTTGCACATCCGTAGGCTTTATTGGTTTTCGTATTGTACATTCTGTTTGCCTATCCCAAACATATCTGATCTTTTAGGTATCTTGTTTTTGCTTCTGACTCAAAATAAACGAAAGCTGAATAAGACTTTGGCCTATTTCAATATGTTTGCTTGGGTTGTGGTCATCATTTGTTGAACTGGAAATTTTTTCGTGCTTTTATGAGGGACTGGTTTTTTTAGTTTTGACGAATCTTGCCAAAGTCAAAAGAAAGAATAAAAAGTTTATAGATGGATATGATTGCTAATGTTTCATTCAATAAGAACATGTAATTATTAAAAATAAATAAAGCATTGATTAAAAAAAACCTGTTACGAACTTTACATTAATTACTTTATAGTTTTTTTGAGCTCAATTTTATTGTATGAACAATTATGATTTTCATAATATTATTATATTCACTTTATTCTGAATATCCATATTCAGCTCGAAGGACTATACAACTTTGACCCGGATTTTACCCTTCAAATTTCTTTGATATGATAACGAACCCCATTCTTTAGGATTAGTGAAAAAGGGGACGATTTTTCCAAAATGCATGAAGGACTAACTGAATATATTATTTACGGAAAATTTATGACTCGTGTTGAATATTGGAAAAACTGAATGTCGAAAAAAATGTGCTGCTTGTAGTTAACCGAAAAGAAACAAAGTGACAATAAAAATAGTTTTCTGTTGTATTAAAACTGTGAAATAGTGAATATTAAGAAAATATCACAAACGCAAAAGTCATATGAACACAAAAATATTTATGGGAATTCTATGCAGCTAATATGTAAGTAATAAGTCTGCTTCCATGTTTGGGTAGATCCACGTTATGAGATATCTCAATAGGCTTATTGTGGCCTGAGTGAGCCATCTTTTAATAAACAGGGCTGCCGCTTCAACGAACGTTTTGAAATTAATCTGTAAAAATCTCGGGTTGAAATCCTAAAATACATTCGATTTTATAGCTACTTTAGTTTGAGCATCACTGCACTTCTCCGGAAATATTACCTGTTTTGAATGATTCTTTCCCAAAGCATGGCATTTTTAACACTAAGTAAGTAGAATTAAAACTATGATCATCAAAATCAATAATAGTAAAACTAAAGCCTAAATCCCTCTTCATTAATTGAGAGCGTCCACTGTCTATTGAAAATAAGCTTATCGTGAACCAAAATGTGTTTCAACTGACCTTACTATGTATATGATACATTTGTCTTAGGATCCTGTGCGATTTCACATATTAAATAGTTCCAAATAGAGCAAAGGAAAGTTTTAAAAATATTATTCGGTTGATCCGGATTTACATATTTTAAAACACACATAAAATTCAATAAAAAATTTAATTTTGTTTCTTTCAACGTTCAATAGATATGTTTTAAAAAATTTTGAGGAAAAGTCATCATTTCGGATGCATGTCCCTATGTTAAGTAGAATACCAGTCGAAAAGGTCCTTTGAAAATGCCAAAAAGAAATGTAGCGACTGTTGTGATCTTGAAAAAATCCGTTGAAAAGATACACCCCGATTTTCGAAAAATACTTAAAGACACTGCTTCTCAATATACCTCAGTTGTACGCTGGTGTAAGGATCTTAAGCTGATTGGAGCTCAGAAAGATGAATGTCATAAAGAATGACCATCCACGCCCCCTCCCAAACCAAGGATAACGATAAAAGAGGCAGTCCGAAGAGGGACCATCAGAAATCTAAATCTCATAGTATTCCTAGGATTCTTACAAACAAACTGCATATGAAAAATATCTGCCCAAATTGACCACCGAAAATGTTAACCGAAAATCAAAAAAAAACACATGAGCAGACATTTCAATGGAAAATCTTCAAAAAAATGTTTGTCGAAGTTTTCTATTATGAACGAAACTAGGATCCATCACTATGATTCTTACTCTAAATAAATATTGATGATCCTTTCTGCTCCAGTTACTATGCTTTTGGTTGGAGTGCAAATTAAAATTTCAGCGCAGATAGTGGATTGCTTTGTTTTCTGCTTGGTACTATTACCCTATGGAAAACCTGGAGTCCGCGACCAATTGGAAGCAGCAGAACCATTTTCATCTGGCTCGAAATAAGGACAACGGAGTATCGAAATCTTGGAAAAATAGCAGAAGCGGGCGAGTTTGAAGAATTGAAAGTGGTGCATCTACGGTTTAGCGGCTGCAACAGTAAAAGCGTACCTGCTAGTATACTCGAGTGTCTAGTGGATTGCTTTATCTTATACCTTCATGCCTTCTTCTGTTTGTGTAATGTTGCTACTAAAGTTAAAACTACTCTTACTCTATTAAAAACATGGGGCTAAAACCAAAATACCTTTATGAGGGCGAGTATGATATGCAGCAAAAGTCTAGATGTGAACATAGTATGCTTTGTGGGACCTCAAGTAACTATCTTAAACAAACTATTTTGAATCCCTCTTTTTTAGAAGTAGTAAATTCAAAAGAGGTAGTTATTATGAGGATATTGGAAAGTCCGAGGTACATCTTGCGAGCCACCAGCTAATCTGAATTTTAAAAAACCGTTTGAGCAACCTCAAGAATCAAATGAAAAAAATGGTCATGATTCAGGACTCAGCAAACGCAGACAATGTGAAGGGGAGTCGAGACCAAAACAGATTCAAAGCAGATCCCTTAAGGTTTACCAATTCGTCATGATTTTCCACACCGACATATATCACCGATTGGTGTGAACATTAAATATTTAGTCTTATAAGTTTTTATTGTTCTTCCAGAAATTTTACAGTCGAACGAGGGTTTCAGCGAATTTTAAATAAACTTAATCCTGTCAGTGTTTTCAATACAAAATGAGTTCATTGTGTCTAAAACGCTATATTTTGGAAGTTATCTGTAACTCGTACAGAAATTTCGCTTGTTTCCTTGTATTTTGAATATGTTCTCTTGTATAATTTTTTTTGGATATTTGGTCATATTATTTGTATATCATTTAGTTTACGATAACCCCCCCCCCTCTTCTGGGGACATACCCTTTAATTGTTTTGTGTATTTTATGGTTATATTATCAATGGAATAGAAGGAAAATTAGGTGTTTTAAGCCCAGTACCCCCTCACCCAATCTCAGCAGGTTTCGAACTGTTGGAGCACCAGCTATTTACTCAATAAAAGTCCCTACGGACTTATTTGTTTTCCTATGGCCCGGGAAACAGCTCAGAAGCAAGAAATTTAAAGACAATAGTGGGATGATAGCTGCTGGGAAAGGATTTCGGAAGAAGCATGGTGAAAAAGAGCTAAGTTTAGTATTTTGTTAGGCTGCCATGTAGAAAAATACATACAATTTGAAAACATGACCGTTCATGAACATATTTATTATCATTACTTGTGGAACAGTCCTTGTAGATTTGTCATTCTGTTTCAATTTGCTAGAGAAACCCCTTTAATTTCTTGTAGAATAGCTAGAATAATTGATGATTTTCTGCTCCAACTATTCCAATCTTTTCTTTTGTGCCTAAAACTAATTCAAAACTCTCTACTCTGCAAATATTAATTCTAATTTAGGTTAAAGTACTCATAAATTTAAGTACTCATTAACTGCTAAACTACGATTTTGTTGCCCGTTTTTTTCTTACAAAAAAGCAAAGATAAATTAGAATTGATTTCGTACTAGTTATACTAGCCTCTCTCTCTCCATTCAATTAATGAAAAACAAATAATATCGGGGCTTCCTAGTTTCTGAATTGCTCATCCATTCAACTCTTGTTAAATATTTGATATCCCTTTGTAATGATCATAGATTCGGGTGTAATTAGTTTTCGCATCATTATTACTTTTGCTAGAATATAACAAGCTCAACGGCAGGTAATGCGCTCTTTAGCCATGATAGTCTGAAAGAAAATACATTGATGATTTCTAAGGGACTAGTCAAACTTCTGCAACACTTTCTTCTTGCCAGTTTTTTGGCTTTACTTCGATGCTAAAATGTCCTCCATAATTTTAATTACAAACGTTCATTCGTCAAAAAGTAATCTCCTTCACTTGCAAAGATTCATTTCTAATTAGTCCTAAAAATATCCACGAAATGAGACGACAATTAGGTTTCTAAACTTTCCCATCATAATTACAATATCCCAACGTCAGTATCTTGATATCGCAATTAAAATAACGCCTTCTATATTTCAAACTTTCTTATAAATGATTCGTTTCCCGGGAGGAATCCTAACTACTTGAAATTTTACCAAATTTCAACATCGCCTTGCCTTGTAGTGGGCAGGTAAGTAAATGGATCCAACTTTATATAGCTCTTTCATCATTCCCATCATAAATAATTAAAACTTCTTTTGCAAGGATGTTTCTTCTTCAACATCAACCATCATCCACCAGTCGACCAACTTCTGCTTCTATTTGACATCAGTTCGAAAAATGCTGAGACTGTGGGCGCACATACCCCAAGGATGAATTCACGAGATTTTAGCTATTTTAATTACCAGCGAATTCATTACGTGGATTATTTCGTATCATAAAGATATCTTCTCACTCTTGTCGTCCAGAAGTTTGTAGTGAAATTCCAGCTAGTACGATTTTGGCTGAAAAACTGCCAGAACGTAAGCTTTCTATGTAGAAAGAAAAGCGCATCTCTCCTTAAGCTGCAAGTGAGAATGGTAAATTGCAGCAATAACACATGATATGTGAGTCTCATTTCATACGGTCAGCGGAGTTAATTTCACAGTTTCATGCATTTCAGGCAAACGACTGTGATGTGATTTCCTTTGAAAGCAAATTCTCGTGTCAGATCCTTTCTGATGGCATTCTATGGTAGCCATGGTAAAAGATAGAAGATACTGTTTTGCGTGGCAGCACTTGTGAAAATTGTGAAAAATTAGAGCGTGGCACAACATTCCTGTGAAAGCATTTCATATCCTCGACAGGAGCCTTGCATAGCGTTGCGTTGTCGTGTCTCTGAAGCGTTTTTCTTGCTTGAAATTTAATCTCCTTAAAAGCGTACTTTTGTATTTGCTTGTTTGTCTGAAAACAGTTTTTCTGTTCAGCTGAAATGCATAAATAACTGTTTGAATTGGCGAATGTTTTGCCGAGGACAAAGATGTACTTGTAACTCTTATTGGCACTAAACGGATTTACTAAATATGAATTTGAAACATGAAACTCATATGCAGAGAAACAGTACCGAATGAAGTTATATATTATGAAGTTGGTAAAAGTGTTTTTTTTTTATCAAAATTTCACAACAGACAAACCCATTTAATGTATTTAATTTTGAAAGGCTTCACTTTGGAAGATAATACCTTAAATAACGCTGAACTCTCTCTCTCACTCAGTATTAATGATTTTGTTTTGTTTAATATCCAGAAAGTATGGACAGGGATTCTTCTTCTCGAATGCAATAATGGTAGGTTATCTCATTTTTCTCTCAATTTTCCAAGTCAATTTGCAATGAAAAGCTGGCTTTCATCACTTTGAAATGTTTATATGTTTCAATGCGAGCAATGTTTGCAACAAATATTCCTATTTAAATATCATATATTGCCGAAAATAATTGATATTTTACAATATCTCAATATCACTCATTTAGTCATCAACGTAGGAACGTTGAGACTTTCATCTTTAAGAAAAGCATAACACAAAAAACCAAAAACAAAGAGTTAAAATGAGCCACAAATTCAAGAACTCTGAACTGAATTAAGTATATGATTAATATCCAGTTGTGTTTGAAATCTGTTGAAAGGGTCCAAAAGTCTCGGCGTTTTTAAATTTAAGATACATAAATTTTAGATACATAAATTTTAGATGCATAAATTTAAGATACATAAACAAACAAATTATTTTAATACCAATCGATTACACATTTTTTTAATTATCTACAATCACTTCCCACCTTTGTGATAATTTTTGAATCCCATCGGAATAAACATTCTTATCCTTTGAATTAAAAAATGTAGTTAAGCTTTTTTGTACATTATCTTTCTTTTGAAATACTTTTCCACCTAAAAACGACAGCAGGCTTCTAAACAATTGAAAATCGGTTGGATCAATGTTTGGAGATTTTGCTGGATGAGGCATAGTTTCCCAGTCAAATTCCTTCATTTTTTTCAAGATGACTTCTGCAATATGCGGTCAGGCGTTACCGTAATGAAAAATCGTCTTTCTATTCACTAAAGAAAAACATTTTTAATCAATTTTGCATTCAAAGTACTGAGTTAACCACAAAATACATCTGTATAATTAGGATCCAGCAATTCAAAATATAAAACTCCTTATATCGTAACAAACAGATAGAATAATGTTTTGTGGGTGCAGTCCTGATTTGGAAGTTGTTTCTTGTGTCTGATTTGCATCCACCCCTTGTCTTTCCGCATGACGTTGTTATACACTATCTACTTTTCGTCCTTTGATATAATTCAATTGAGAAAAGATGCAGTTTCATTGTGACGTAACAGATGCGAACAAATGTTCACTGTTTGCTGAAGATTTGAGTTTTTGTATCTGCACCAAATGCCGATGAATGGTTTCATGCGAAGACTTTAACCTCTTAGCATTCATATCCTCGTTTAAAATTTGTTTTGCCTTCGCCAGGTTTTTGAATGCCGTCTCGTCAAATTCAGTGGGACGTCTTGAGCGAGGTGCATCTTCTGCTGTAGTGCATCCACCCCGAAATTGTCTAAACCACTTCTGTACAATTCTTATGCAAATAGTGTTTCACCGTCATCCGTAATTATCTCTGCTGCCGCTGCTGTAGCATTTTTACCACTTTTAAAACAAAAGTGTGAAAATTGCCTTTTGTACTCGTTAGCATTTTCCATTTTGTTTCACTATAATTTTACATCCGCTCTTCTCAAAAGCTGATTATAAAATGAATAACTGTATATAGTTTCAGTGGTAAGGCAGTAAATAAAAAGGTGGTTTAACTACGAGGTGTGTGAGAAAAGTAATGAGACTGAAAAAACAAACTTTTTATTTTTTTCAAAAAACAATGTTATCCCCTTCAAAGTAGTTCCCTTGGACAGCTGTACATCGTCGAAGTCGTTGTTCTCACTCTTGGTAGCAGGACTGAAAGTCTTCAACTAGTATGGCTTTTAACTGGTCGGTCACAGTCGTTTGAATGTTCACCACAGTTTCACAATGAAGTCCTTTTAAGACATGTTTCAATTTCGGGATAAGGAAAAAGTCACAAGAATTCAAATCAGGTGGAAAAAGAGGTTAAGGAACAACAGAAATGCGTTTTGAGGTCAAAAATCACTGTAGAAATGGAAATGTTACAAGGTATTTGGGCATCATTTTAACACAAATCGTTTGCATGCCCAAATCGTCTGTTAAAATTTAATGTACGGTGAAAGTATTTAAATTTAACAGTTCACTCATCATCCTTATTGTTAAACGACGGTCTGACCTCACAAGAGCCCTCTTACGTTCAGTTTTTGAAGTTGAAGGTCTCTTTTGAGGTTGAAGGGTTGAACAAGGTTGATCTTCAACGTGGTTTTGACCTTCCAAAAATGATTTGTGTCAGCGGAAAACTTGTGTTCTTGAAAAGCAATGTTCCCCACACGGATTTACCAATTTTATCACAAAACTTGACTGCTCTAAACGCCGATGCTCCAGTTTTGTAACACACAACAAAATCACAAGTTCACTGATGGCGCCGTCAACAATAATGTGTCAGCTGTACAGAGTTGAAACTCGGACTGAGAATGTGGAAGGGATAATCAAATCAGTAGACACAATATAGCCAGATCGCCAGCAGTGTGTGAGAAAAGTAATGAAACTAGCAATACTTTTCTCACACACCTCGTACCTCTTTTCGAGCAAATATGACTCAACGCAGGAACTCATCGACTGACCTGATACAATGACTGAATTATATGTTTCTCAAAATCTCCAAGATATAAAACTGGAAAGCACAGAACACTTTTTGAAACAAAATACAAACAGAAGCAGCACATTTTACAAATTTATTTTAAAAAAAAATCCAAACAGTTGTCATGAATTCATTACAATGAACGTGCTTGATAAATTAACCCTTTTATTAAATTATCGTTTATTTGAGCCGTTTGAAAGTAAATTTAGTCGTATTATAAGAAGGCATCTGCTTACAAATTAATTTTGACACCCATCTCAAGTCGAAATAGAAGCTTTGCCACAGCCTTTATTTATTACTGAAGTATTCAATTGGACTATTCTTTCAATTGGTTGCAAGTTTTATTCCTTGAAGTATCAACAGAGATTTGTCACATTGAATAGTTTTTTAGCGGATTTGCGAGTAATGTGTATGTCTCGATTGGGGCTACATACAATTCATAGGTCTCAACATAGGTCATGAGAAAGCTGCAATATATCTTCATCTACAATAAATACAACACTTCAAGACTCAATAATATATGGACTCGATGTTTGACTCCTGCAACCAATTCTTCGCCAACATAATAATCTTTTCGATCAGCAGTATGAACTAAGGAACAAACGATGCAATAATGCCCCTTAAAGTTATTGCAATTGCTGTAAAAGATCCTTATGAAAGAAGGTTAATGTTCACATCAGTCATCCATAAGCATCACATCCTTGCTATGTGGTACAGCAGAACATACATACGAGCACACGTACTAATATGCTGGCCTGCGACTCTTCCAATATAATGTTGGGGCTAACTTGCTGCATATTAACCATGGACCAGGTCCATCAATCATTTTTGGCATTATTTTGCTTAACGTGTTCAGAAAATTGAATTTCATGAATAATTCACTGAACGAATGTTACCGTCAACTTTTCAGGACAATGTTTTATGTGACATGTGGAGCTTTTCTCAAGCATGTGTTGGGGGGTCTGTAGGATGACATGGAAAAGAATGTCGTTTGTAGTTATTAAATGAAGAATGACTTGACTGAATTTCAGGAATGATAACAGGCAGAATTTCACAAAAAATGGATTAAAGACCTTCTAGACCGTATCGTAGAAGCATTTTGATTGTGCGTTATACGTTAAAAGCTATATCTGCAATTAAGTAAGATGTCTAAGAGTATCAATTTTTGTTGACTTTGATACTTGAATTCGTATTTATTTTGTTTTGTTTTTGATTTGTTGATTTTTTTGAATTGAAAAAAGTCTCGCTTTTGCCATCATTCCCGCTACAAACAAGTCACAGAATAAAATCTATAGCATTAAGCATATCAGTCTGCAAATGGACCCAGCTGAAAAACTTATTCCATATATTCTCGGACTGACCGCAGCAGGCGTGTTTCAGTTCATAAATTTGGACCCAGTCAAATTTTCATTCACTTTCTAGCAAAAGCACACCATCCTAACCTACTGCTGAATATCCTGCCGAAAAGAGTATGAGGAGAAATAATTCACATCAAAATTTGTCATGCGCCATGAGTAACGAACTTTCTCCTTTGCAGGAGTAGAAAGCTATTTCTGGACTTCATCCATCAAACGATTCCTACTATCCCGAAGAATAAACCTTCACCTTTGCATGTACGATGTCCACTGACCAATAATTGACAATACCACGCAGTCCATAAAAAGTCCTAAATATCTCAAATAATAGGCATTTATAAAGCACTACATTTTTTCGACTTTATTAAAACGTATTCCCCAAACCTAATGAAAAATAACAGAAACAACATTCTCCTGGGAAATTTTCAAGAAATGCAACAAATTTTTCCTGTGTGTATTTTCACTTTGCATAAAAGAAATGGTTGAAATAGAAGCAAAAAATTCAGCGAAACAATGTCCTGTAGCAGAAATTCACCTTCAGTCCCGGAATTGTTTCCAAAGAATTTCAAGTCGTGATGGATGTTTGAAATTTCCCAAGATAAATAATGAGCTCGGAATGAGTTGCAGAAATTCCAGTTGTTTGTTTAAGCATATTTTTGAAGACATTATAACACCTTCGAGGAAAAATTGGATTGTATTGAACGAGAGAAAAAAAATGGAATTCACGATGACTGATGATTGTGGAAATTCCAGGTGTAGCATCCTCTATTTATATGTTAGTTCTTGGATCGTATCCAGTCCAGTATGTGTCCGAGTTATATTTAGTTTTATCTTAGCGTTTGAAGTTGAGCATCCTTTTTGGCTCAGCCACTTTAAATTATAATTTTTTTTTGTACAATGCGAACCTTCGACATCGCAATTATGGAGAAGTGAACAAATCTTACTGCTGCCTTAACTATTTTATATCACTCCTAAAACAAGCTGTAGGCTATCACTTACGACACTCACAGGACTACATTCAAAATATTGTGCACATTTTATTGATAATAATAATAATAATAATAATAATAATAATAGTGATTGCAATAATAATAATCCTACGCAATAATTGTGCTACGTCCGATTAAGGCATTTCTGCTCCATAAAGCCAACTCTATGTAGAATACAGCTTACTGTCTTTGTGAAACAAGCTAGCATGAAGCAAACCATAGAAATATTTTTAATATAAAACTACTTTCGTTTATAAAAAGAAAATCATCGTTCTTTTTCCCGATTGTTGCCTTTTTGTTGAACGTCTTTCAACCTGTCTTCTTTACAATCTTTACGGATAAAATCTTACGAAAAGACAGCATACTCACACTATTTACCATGTTCACAATTTTCTGTGCCCTTTTCAATTTTTTTTCTTTAGCCTACTATAAATACGCTCGAATAATTTATGGTAAATGTATGCTTGGTTCAAAGCTCCTATTAAAATATGCCTTCAAACACATCACACATAAAGACGGTAGAAACCATTTTAGCTCCTTTTCACTTACTTCCTAGTCGTCGTATCTTTTATGTTTGTGTTTACCGTGGGTACGTCGAGGATGTCGTGTTGAATGTCTAACGACAATTCACAATTTGCATAGCCTTCCTACTAAATAGTCCACAAGATGTTTTTAGCTTTTAATGTGACGAAGGATGTTTGTGCTACTTTTCATATCCTGACGAAGAAATTATGAGTTTGATGAAAAACAGCAACAAGTCATGTCCTGTAACGTTGAAAGTGTGTACGCAAATAGGGAAGTGTGCACGGTGCGTTAAATATCATGAATAGTAAATTTTATCGAGTGTCTTTTGACGGGAAAAACAAGCGGCTTGTTCCAGAAATATCTATTGATGAAGATAATTTTTCGAGATATTATAATATAAACGTAAATTTATAAGTTGATACAGAGCCGTTGCTTCCACGCCACTTAAATTAAAATTTTGCAGAGATTAGTAGTTACGTAGAGCCGTTTATACCTATGTTAGTTTATTTTTGAAGGTGCCATTAAACTCTTCAAATTGTTGTTCAGAGAATAAGTCTTCCAATGTTTTATGAAAAATAATTTTAATGAAATTGATGATATATTCATCCGCTACTTCATTTAAATTAATTTTCCGGTGAATTGTCGATTATTTTAGTCTCCTATCAAAAATAGCTCCACGGATATTTAAACGTTTTCACATGAAAAATAGTTCAACTTCATCAAATTGAAGTGGTACGATGGTCGCTTGAGGCGGGAAATACATTATGTGGTGAAAATAAATAGCTAAACATTCGAAAAGTCCATTGGTAAAGTTTCAAATACAAACTCACAGTCATTTCAAAGTTATTATATGTAAACGTGATTTATCGCACAACTTTGCCGACGCTCATCGAAGATTTTCCAAATGACATTTTTTAAGTTTAACGGAAACATAAAACTAAATGAATTTAAAGATCTAACTAGAATTGTGCATGCAACTCAATAACAATATTACCTTGAACTTTTATCTATTTTTCTCATGAAAATCATTTTTAAAAAGTAATTTTTTATAACAAAAACGAACTCAACATTTGGCAGTTTTCTTTCCAACTTTTGTCTTGACTTTTGCATATGGATCTTCAAAAACCAAACAATTATGCGCTTATATTTTTTAAAATCAATATTCAGGTCGTAGGATATCCTATGACCAATAAAAAGACGCGGCAACGATTTCATTGGTCAATGTTTAAAAAAAAATTAGACAGTATAATTGAGTAATACACCTCAAGCTTTTTGATTTTTCTCCTAAAAAATAATGATCGACATTTACTAATTTTTCGGCGTCTACTTTTGATTACCCCCTATAAAGGTGGATCCGTTTTTGCAAAGGAAAACAAACGAATTTTTAATTTAATTTTGTGTCGATGTTTGAAATCTTTTATAAATATAACTTTTTTTTAATATATAAAAGTGACGGCTGTTGCGGCACACAGCCTAACATTTCCTTCAGTAATTTGGAAAATCATAACTATTATTTTTAAGTTTTAAAGACTGTGGAGAAAATAATATAAAAAATGTCTTCTAAGTGCGACCCTTGAGGCCCACACGCCTAACTTCTCAGTGGGTGAATAAAAAAGCTATAGTTTGTTTTTATTATTAATTACTATTATTAATAATTATTATTCCTAGTTATTAAAAGTTTATTTTATTATTTTTATTAATTTTTTATCCAACCATCAACGCTTTGTTAGAGGAAAACGCCTCCACCACTTGGTCGCCCTCTACCAAAGTCTTGACATCCTCGTCTGTCTCCTCGTCATCCTCCTTGTGCTCCTCCTCGTCCACCTTCTCGTCACCTTCCTTGTCCTCCTCTTCGTCTTCCATCTCGGGGCCGGAATCCACAACCATTATTAAAGGTTTTTAATTATTATTTATAATAATCATTCGTTATTAAGAATGTTTGATCGTTACTGAATAATTATAATTGAGTTTATATTTCCAATATCAAATTACAACTGAAATAATTTGATAGTTATTAACAGTATTAAATTATTTATGAAAATATCCAATTATTATCTGCATTGGCATCACACATCCCAAACCTCAAAATATAAGTTTGGAATTCTATAAATTAATCTTGATTTGTTTTTAAATAACATTTTTTACAACATTGATCACAATTTTGCTAAAAAACACACGATAATAATGTTGTTATAAAGGTATTTGGGATCTGCACGAATTAATAGTGCGTTTCAACAGTTTCAAAATTAAGCAATTTTTGAGTGTTTTTTCAGTTTTTCCATCCTCAATAAAAAACAGCGTAACCAATTTTGCTGAAAACTCATTCAAGTTTAAGCTACATAATTACGAGTCGAATGAAACTAGTCCCTAGTCAATATGATATTTAATTCTTGAGCACATACGTACATACACACACACACAGACATTTCTCTACAAAGACGGATCTGGATTCTACTATTTCAAAATTTGGGATTCAAAAAATCGACCCCATCACAATTTATAAATGAATACAACAATTTTTATTTACTTAATTATTTTTAATTTTGGTGCCATCATACACGCTGATGGTCTTTATCATCTAAAAATCTTATTGACGCATTTTATGTGCACAACATACTCTTTTCACAGCATTATTATTCAAGGACTTTGGTAAAATTTTGTAATATATGCAATTAAAAAGTCTTGGCATCCATTCGAAATTTTCTTTAATTTATCACACTCGAAAAACAATCAATAAAACATAAGCTTTCACATAGTTTTTAAACTCAATAAAATGGCACACACTTAGTTACATACAACACTATATTCAGTGAAATTTTCACATGACCTCAATGGCATGTGTTCTTTCTTTATTTTC
This sequence comes from Oxycera nigricornis, assembly GCA_963942545.1. Classification (NCBI taxonomy): domain Eukaryota; kingdom Metazoa; phylum Arthropoda; class Insecta; order Diptera; family Stratiomyidae; genus Oxycera; species Oxycera nigricornis. Next base: position 112,475,023 of record OZ012659.1, on the reverse strand, counting down.
CCTGTTCTTGCTTTCATTCAAGAATCAAACTTTCAATAAAACGCTCAAAAGTTTTGTGAGTGAAAGTAGAAAAGTCGAAGAGCTGAATCCTTAACTGAAATGTTCCAAATTCACCTGCATTCGATCGAATCATCCCTGTTCTTAATACAAAAGAAACTTTTCACTAGTTCTATCCTTTTGCCGGAAAACTAGAAAAACTTTTTAAAAGAATTTCAATTTTTCCCGAGAAAAGTTCGAGCAGATGAAACTGACACGGAACAAAACATGACAACAGCTTCATTCCAATGAAATTTCTACCCACAATCCACCGATAATCGTCCTTTAGTGGCTTAACCTAACCTTTGAAAGAATTACAGACCATGATCGCAGCGAATAAGAAGCAAGCTGAAACGTAAGGACGACGGATTAGAGATGGATGTTACGGATTTCCGGCACGTTTCAGGAAGCCCATCAGAAGCAGGTCAAAATCAACCGAGAATTGGAAAATCTTCAAAAAAAAGTTCGTGGGTAAAACATTCACACAAGACTGCCATACATGAAACTACTCTTACTCTACCTTCTTGAACATTCTGCTCCTTTTTTCGAGGAGCCATCCTATGTGACCTCGTACACATGCTCGCTTCCATCTGCTGAAAACACACACCGTCTGAAGTTTGAAAATAATAAATAAATAAACGTTTTCAATTTATCTCCTGAGGCACAATTGAATGTGCTCAGGATGTACATGTTCAAAGGTAAAAGGTTCTAAGGGATTACGAAAGAACATGCAGCTATCACAAATGAATGTAGTCGATCCGATGCGAAACGAGGTTGTTTGTAGTAGGCATGTTATCCAGGTTGGAAAGTTTATAAATTCTGATGTTGTTTAAAGTTATTCTAGCGTAAGAGCTGTAAATTTCTAGCAAATGCTTCTGGAGACTATCGAACGAAGGACATCATGTTTGGCGATAGTCTTAGTAGAGAGATTCTAAAAGTTACAAATGGATTTCAGAAAAGTTTGCACACAGTAAACAACATTGGGAGCAATTTCGTCCTCGAAAACGAATAGCCTTTTAGTGACCAACTGCTTGGAAAATCCGCAAACATTATTGACAGGAAGCACTAGATTTCCGAATTGTTTCTTGAATTGGAAAACCTAGGTTAAATAACTAAATAACAAGTATCGATTTTACTTAATGATGATTTACAAAGCAAAAGAAGATTGAAAAAGTAAAGAGCCTCAGCCTGAAAGCCTACTCAGCGTTCTGACAAGTTTAAATTTTATGGTTGTACAATTTAAATCCGATGACCTGAAATATCTAACGCTCATTTGTCTAAAATTCTGTACAAATTAATGATTTCCAGATCAATTGTAAGTAACAAATTGAAATTCTTTTCAGTTTGATTTTTTCCCCATTAAATATAGTGTTAAATTAAGGAGACTTTATTAGACACTTCTATATTAACACATTCAGGCGATATTACATTCTTTTTTCAATTATTAATAGTAGATATCATTCCCTTTGATACATTTAATACGTGACGCTACTTCTCGACTCATATTTTCAACGTGCAGGATAACTCCATCCATCTCGCACTTAAAAATTCACTTTGTTACTCAATCTCGTCGTCTTAAAATTCAATTCAGATACTCATATCTAAAATACAATCCCAAAGTTTCACCCCATGAATTTACCTTTCAAAATTTTATCCAAAAGTATAATGTTACATTTTCCTGATTTTATCAGGCTTTGTATAACATTGTAATCCTTAAAGGACTTTAGCTCAAGCCGTGAGAACAGGATAACTGTAAAGTGGACAAAACTCCGTACAGCTTTTCTACAAAGTACAAGCTTCATCCTTTACAAAAGTTGCGCATAGCGGAAATCTCTGCATTGTCTTACCGTTCTCAACGCCAGCATCATCATCATAATACCAAAGTTTCATTTCACTATCCAAGCATTGCCAGGGAAATTATAACTGTGTCAAAAGGATCAGAGCTATCAGCGGATTAGATATGAATGGGTATGGAAAATTCTGAAAAAATGTGCATTTTTATTATAGTTTTACAGTGAAGAGTACAAGCAAAAAGTGGAAGGAAAATTTGTAGAAAGGATGATTTTGTTTGACAATTCTTTTTCAATTTGTTAACACTTTGTCGTTAAGAGTTTGGCTTCAGTTCATGTATCATGTAAGGGATTTTGTCCTAGTGAAAGGTTTAACTTGTAAGGGCTTTTATGTTACTAACTACCCATGGGTATAGCTATCAGCAGTAGCATCAGAAACAAGGTTGTTTTTGCCAAATAGGCGCCTCTGGTATACAGTTAGTGACACCTTTGAAATCAAAAACTATACAGAAACACAAAAACAAATTGTCTTTACTCAATTATTTTATTTTGTAAGATTTGATTGAATTTTAGCTGAACCAGTAGTAATTATAGATACTGAATTTTCGGTTTTAGTCGTTTTGGTTTTTCGTGATTTCAAGAGTGACAAATTTTTAACTAAAGCGATCGATCATTTAAAAACGACGAAAGATAATCAAAAATATAATCATACATATTTAATGAGACGCATCACATTTCTTTGGCATATTTGATCAACATTGAAGCGAAATAATTGCATAATTCGTAGCTATACACTAACAATATAAATGTTTCCCATTTAGTCAATTCACTAGAAAATACGTTTTTGAACACGCAACAAAAATCTCAAATCTTAAACGTGAATCAACGAGGAGAGGCTGAAAAGTTTTGCGCGAAGAGAATTAAAATACCGATAAAAATTTATAAAAAAATATTTTCAATCTAATCTCCTACTAATTGAATAAACTTCTTTCATATGCCAAATAGGAATTTAACTCACTAGGAGAGGCTCAGGTTATGGAATCGCAGATTTGGACGAAATTTGGCACATAAGTAGAAGACGTCAAGGATATTCGATCCTTAAAATATTAGAGCGCAACACTCCTCCGTTTTTGAGAAAAACGCCCTTAAAGCTTTTAGCGTTGCTAATGTATTATTAAGGTTTCACAACTGACAGAAGCGGTTCAGTGTAGGTAGCAGAGGTATTAGCACGCGATCAAGGGGTCGTGTGTTCGATCCCCGGGGTAAGTATTGTTTTTGCGAATAATTGTGAATGTAATTTTTTATGGTGAATCAGCAATGTTCACCTACAAATACATTTAATTTTACAAATCAGCAAACTGTTCGTTCATTTAGATATGTAAATTATTCTGAAAACTCATTTTCTCATTTCTCTTATTGCTACCCAATTACCCAATTTGGCACTGAGCACGGAGATAACAAAGACTGAATTCTAGGAACTAAGGCCTATATGATCATCCGGCAAGGATTTCGCTTCGAGCAATCCGAAATTATGAAACTGTTAAACAATTACGTCCCTAGTATCTACTATATGTCACAATTACTGACCACCATAGTATTTATGGCTAGCCACGTTGGGCGTCACTCTGGTTTATTGCTTCTTGCCGAGTTGGCTATGAGACACGAAGAGGGCGCAGGATTGATTCTAGGAACAAGGGATGATCCTACCGCCAACTATGATATTGCTCGATTACAACCGTTGTTTGATTGCACCGCAACCGTTCAACAATGAGTTGTCAGACCTAATGACATGAAACTCGGTATTTATACTACATAGGGTATCTATCTAGGCAATGCGAGACATCAATGACACTTAAAGGAGTCCAAGTTTCCGGAAGTGAGTGTTTCTTACAGTTATTATACCGACAAATAAGGTGTTCATATTTGGCTGGGTGACCTTAGTATTAACCTGCACTACCTGTTTTTAACTTTCACTTAAAATAAAGAATGAAACCATAAACATTGTCGTTAAGCGTGCGACTATAACTGAAATAATCAGACAACTGCAAGCCGGACTTACGTACTGAATTTTTCGCACCATGGAAAACGATTTCAACTATATACTGCATATTACATAGCGAGGGTCCTGTGCACAAAAACGGTAGAGGAACATATGAAAAACGATATTGTTTACTTATTTTCATAAGTTTTGTGTTATTATGATCATTTCAAGTTAAACATTCATTTTAAACACTGTTTTTATTGAAGAATAGAGGTTTTTAAATTGTATTCATTTTTTTAATTAAAAATATTGTTATTATAAGAAGATCTCCAAAACTAGAGCCAATTCGACAAATCTGATATGTTTTTCGTATTAAGAAGACTTAAATTACCTAAAATCAACACCTATAGCCGACGCCACAAAATTACTATTCTCCTGTGTAATAAGTGGATATAAAGCACCCACAAAAATCAAGATTTATAAGGTTTATTAGAATAAAAAAACCGTGAGAGCAGCGGGAAAAAAGATAGTGAAAAAGATTTTTGATTGATTTCCCAAGAACTAACCTTATGTGGCTTATAAAGTTCCTAAAATATGTTCAATGCAAATTTTCAACAAATTGCTAAGTCGTTCTTGTGCACTTGGTATTTTTTTAAAAAAATTTGAACTTAGAAAACGATATATAATGCTGCATTTGATAAATTCTCTCTTAACTGTCTAGATTAGACGAGCAGGTAAGATTGAGATACTCAAATTTCTGTTTGCAAGACATTTAAAATATTTCTGAAAACAAAAAATAATAATTTAAGCCTCAGCGTTGGCATCTTCGTCATATATTACTTCAAATAATATGCATGAAGAAAGACAACTAAGACGATTTCTATTGTCTATTTGGGTTCAGATAGAGTGCATCCTCCAGGTGACGATCAAAGCACGAAGTGTTCTGATTTTAATTTTTTTATATATATATTTGCAGAATTTTCGTAACATATGCATCATTTTTCTGAAGCATCTTCAGAAAAATGATGCATATGTTACGAATTATTTATTTCAAGAATTCATTTATTGTAGTAAATATTTGAAAATTGTTGTTTGGTAGCCAATTCGTATATAGCAATTTCTATTCGATTTAGGTGTTTTCCCATTCTAATTGGTGATTTTTCAAATCAAATAAATACTTTTCCAAATCAAATCAGCAATCATTTAATATAAATTAGATTAAAAACGCTTGAACTTGATGTATAAATGTGGCTATTTTATTCAAAATACAGTCAATTTCATTCGAAAAACACCCAAATCGAAGCGAAAATGCCATTGTTGGAAATTATTACATGCATTATTATTAAAATTGCGAAAGGTGCAAAGTGGTTCGCTTTAATGTGTATTGTCTTTAAGGAAGCATATGCATGTGTAATTGATAGTTACTCATATATTATTACCAACTTACCTATAAGCAACTCGCATGTTTGCTTGCAAAGAATATTTTTATAACAGTAATTTTCTTAGATACGTAAAAAAGTTAGATCAAAGTGAACAGAAAAACTGCTGTTAAAAATAAATATGCAACGATAAAAAAATTCTAAAGTATTTGGCCCTCTTTTGATGATGTCAGCATTGATGCTTTTTTCGTAGAAATCCATGGTAATTTATCTTAATTGGAAAACATGAAAATATTTTCCATATTCTGCGCAATTTCGACTTCATTTTCAGGTGCATTTAAATGGTGTTAGTGTATTCAAGAATACTTTAATGTTTCAAATAAATTTAACGATACAGTATTTATATCATGAATTAAACGAAAATTTCCAGTTGCTTGATTCTACACCTTTTTCAGACTTCAGAACTAAACTTACGATACGTACATGCAACATCATAATACCAACTAATTAAAACTCTCATCATCTTCTCATAGATGTAATTCATGAGAATCTTTACTCCAGTTCAAGTACTCTATTTATTCATGTAAATAGAGAAACTTTCAACAGCAAACTTAAATTTGATACTTCAACAACACCGCTCAGAAGATTCCTTATGGTTCGCTTACAATTAAATTATATGAATTTGCACTGAGCTTGGAGGATATTCATACTTAAATGTGCTTGTTTACTAAGTTGCTTGCCGTTTCCTTTGAATCCTGCCCGTCGCTTGCAGTGCCCAGTGAAAGGAAAAAACTTTAAATTTGCAACTACTCGTGCATTAGCAGAGTACTTTCTATTAGAAATTATTTCTATTATTTATATTTTAACAGTCATACAGGAAATGCTAATGAAATTGAAAAGTTTTCTTGGCAGCTTCATGATCCTGTTGAAGATATAGTTTTGTTGGATTAGTTTCTTTCGAGAGCACTTTATAATAGTCTTTTAGTAAGAATTGTGCCAGAGATGTTCAACATTTTTCGTAGTCCTTGAATGATTATTATTTCCAGTAGAGTCACTTGAAGTTATAAATGTTGACATAGTAACTGCAAACAAGTGTCGTTTTTGCTTGGATAACATTTAAGTTTTAATTGAACTTCATACGAACATTACAAGTAAATCTAAATGCGTTTTAAACATTACTAGAAGTACGAGCCATTTAGTTTTAGCTATTGTTGAATGACTCTCCGAGACAAAGATGCAAATAAAAAATTATATGAAATTAACTACCACATCTACAGTAGTAAAACCAAATCAAACCTTAAATATTCCCTAGCTAAGACTTAAATTTATAAACCCTTTTTCAATTACCATTTTCTCCAATCAAACTCACAAAATTATTCACAGTGTCAGTAATAATTCATTCAAAATCCTACAACCGAATTCGTAAAATAAAAAGAAACCAATTAACTTAGACAGGATGCTTCCATTTCAATATAACTCAATAATCCTTGAAGCTTCCGAGTATTCTTCAATTATTTTTCATCTTATTCAGATATCTTACGTCCAACGAAGCAAATAGTGTTAAATATTCAATGTCCTTATTGAAATATTACGACTAAGGGTTCATTTTCCATAACTACCCTCAAACTTTGGGTAAAACGGAACTTTGAATGGTTTGCATTACGAACGAAAGGATATTAAAATCTTTTAACTTCTTTGAATTTGCATAGACCGGAAAATTCCCTTTTTACGGTTTTAAGAATAAACGTTCGTGTAAATTTCAAATGAAAAATATTCAACTTTGCGTTTCCCATAACTTAGACAATTTGAGGAAGTTCTGAGAGATTTATCAATTGTAGGATGATGTTACAGAGTGTTGCAAAAATATCGACTATGAAGTTTTTATGGGAACAAAAATATAGTTTGGCTGTGATTCATTGAAATTATCTTTTGTAGACGCATCTCACAAATCCTTATTCCTGCTTACATGAACTCTACATTAACATAAAAGCAGGAATGTTATTTCTCGAGTATTGCCGAGAAGCCACACTCTGCCCTATCCAGGATCTGAAATAAGAGAGTATGATGTGATCTACTCTATATCTAGTACTTGTACTGTAAGTAATTTTAACGTAGCCTGAAAATTCTTTCTTTTTTAACTTGACTGGCCGTGCTGAGTGACAAACGTAGCACGTCTTTCCGTTGGTACAAAGAATAAGGTGACCAGACTGACTAAGTTGATCCGAACCTAGTTAAGATGGCTTCCACTGCATTTGTTACCAACTCCGCTTTCCGAAGGCAGAACTGTCCCAAGCCAGTGTATAAGAGGAGGGATTCTGACCGATCCTCAGAACAACATATTACAACATTGTTACTGAGGAGAAGGTGTGGCGAAAAAAAGGCGGCATATTAATAAATGAGGAGAAGCCCTCAAATAAGGTGATCAATCCAGAGCTATGCAAATGGGCTCAATTGAAGAGGTGGTGCATGTACTTCCTCCAAACCTCATCAGGGCTATACTGGTACCATGGGATTCGGGGCCCCAGGGACTTGCCCCTGCCGGTATCGGTGACAAACCTGGGGAAACTTGGTGGCTGTGGTTGACACCCAAAAGCGGGTACTTTCATTTCTAATATCTGCATTTGTAACCACTCTCGTAGCCATTGACGAAATAACAATGCCATATATGCGAGACCTAGTCAACGAGTTACTTATGAACACACACTATGCGTAAATCCAGCATAGATATTTTTCTTCTGATGAAGACTTAATAACAATGTCTAACAAAATTGTGTGGTCTATGGTGTTATAAGTACCTATGTTACGTTCGCTACGCAACGTGGTCGACCCGCAACCCAGAAGGGCAAAATTGGGGTCTGCCCTGTCCTTGAAGATCCCAAACCACCGTGCGGGTAAACGCCGTTTTTAAAGAAAATTGATGATGTTACGTTCGCCACTTCACCGAATCAGGCCAATTAATTAAATATTTTGTTATTAATGAATTATAGTGTTATTATTGAATTATATTGTTATTAATGAATTATATTGTAGGAAGTAGAGGTTTCAATTATATAGATGAAGAGAAGATGTAGGTATGTAAGGATATTGGATTAGGTAACTAAGTAGGTAGTAAGTTTGTTATGGAGGTTGTTCCTGACCGTGCGCGAGAGGCTGCGTAATTGAGATAAGTGGCCAACAATGACGGCAAAAAACAACGCTCACCTAATCGCCGCTATAGATCCAAATCCAGGCTCCGCCCGGTCTACGATGCGCCCAATGGAGTCTCCTATGCGCCAGTGATACCCACAACCATTGACACTTACAACTCACCATGGTTAACGACCACCACATTTATTTCACCAGATCAGTAGCAGTCACATCATTCCCCCCCGCACCGAAGTGCAACGCTCTGGCCAAACCCACGAAGCTCCGGTCGCCAGCTGATGTGCGTCGCCAAAAACCTGTTCAAAAGCTCGGAAAGCTGCGATGAGGTCAACTGCCCAGCTGAGTGGGCATTGACCGTCGACGCGGAAAAAACGGGACCGGGAAATCCCATATATAGGAGCGAATGTACAGCTGGCGGGGGCTTTTTGCTTTTGGGTGCTGATCGGGTCTGGTGACGAAAGTGCACAATTGGAGAGTCGTTTGGAGGCCGTTTTTACTGTTCAACGAAGTTTTTCGAGCAGTTGGTATAGGAATAAAGAAAGGCATAAAACTGTAAGTAGATTTAAGTATAGGTAGGGCGAGTCAGGCTGTTTAAAGTAATATAGTGCATTGAAGCTAAATAAGATTTTGTGTGAAGTAAATTTGACTTGGCTCAGCGAAGTGGCAAAGTGAACAATCGCGTCGGTTCCTCGCTTTCGACCTTTTGTTTTTGTACGGAAAATCCCTTTTCAATCGGGGGTTTGGTCGTCGCGGATCCTATTCCCGTTTCAGGGTTCGCGGACAAGGCAGTCCCGGTGCAGAAACGGGTGGCGGCCTTTTCTTTAAAATATCCCCACACCCCTCATCACGAGTGAAGCCGGGTGGGATTACCCAAACCGTGGCCAGGGTCGGCTACGGTGTAAGAGTGGGAACGTTGCGAAAAATATAGCCGTAAAACTTACTTTAAAATTAGCTGAAGTCAAAATTATCTGTGTTCACTTTTACGATAGATCAAAGAAATAATTGTGAGTTTTATTTAGATCCAAAGGTGTTCAACGGTCCTCCGCATTCGTTCAACTCAAGTAAGTGTGAAAAGTCAACAGTTTTATAATATTTTCTCATAGTATATGCAGCAATACTCATTTCATAATTTAATCTAACACTCAATCTACCAGAAGTGTCTCAACAAGCTTCTTAACGACCAGCGCTTGTTGAAAGTAAGCCAATGAATCAGTCTTTCGCTAGACATTATGTACTATCCTTTAATGAACACAAATGCTATGCATTGGCATGCAGTCAGTATTTATTTTAATAAATTTATTTGATTGTTAAGAATTCTCGTACAGTTTGAAATTAAATTCAACATAATTTCTTTTATTTATCTGAACCGAACCGGTATTACCATGTAATATTTAGATTGTTCGCTATAATATGTATTTTCTATTAATTTGGAAGCGAAAAGTAAAATGTTCTAATTGAATCCAGCTCTCTGTATAAAATTCCAAACTTATTCTCTTTACTATTTTATCACACACTGTACAAATCTCAAACAGCATTTCCTTATCCAAATCTAAACGGATATGATTAAGCCTATTGACTTGAAAAGGCCCCGAAATTCAGTTTGCCATTCAATTTCTTTTATACTCGCTTTTGTTTTACTTCCTTCCAGTCACGACGAGAATGCAAATCGCAAAAAGTTACCAAGTTTTTATTATAAAAGTTCTTCGCGAATATTCATTTCGGTCGAGTTGAAATCCAAGAAAGGACGAATAACGCACCCGTTTCAAAGCATTCACCGGATTTGCAATTTATTCAATAATCTCTTTGTGGAAAAGCGTATTGAAAAACTCTTTGCTTGGTCGTTTGAGGAAGAATGTTTGATTTCAGGAAATGGTTTTTCCCTTTTTTCTTTGTGAAACGGGATTCGTCAGCTTGAGAGAAAACCGACTGAAAAACAATTGACCCTTTCATGCTTTAATGAACTACACGAAGAATCGAACGAATTACTTTTGTGGAACTGCTACTAGCAATTCAATCCCCACAATCATCGACATTTTGATTTTGTCCCTTAAATTGTAGATCTCAGCATGATTTTTTTTATTAGCATTTGATTGAAAAGTCGTTTATGTTCGCTTTATTTCGATGAACGTGAAGGAATTGTATGTCACTTGGAAATTGTTGTGTCATGCTTTCGTTTATTTCAATTGAGTTTATTTGAAATCATGATCCTCTTCATTTCCTAAATAAATACATTTATTTAGGAAATGAAGAAATGACGAAAATAGATTTGAAATTCTTAATTATGGATTTCATTTGTAATTATTCATGGAAACAAAATTAAACCTATTCCGTATGGCTGCTCTTCGTTCAAATTATGTGTAATTTTGGATTTTCTAATATTTATTGTAATATATAATGTATAGGAATACGCAGGACACCAGAGACACCATATTATATACGTTTGAGGTATGCACGATGTCGATTTGTGGAAATGAAATATTTTGTGTTAATGATTGAAAAGAAAAAATGACCAAGGTCTGAAATGAATAAATGTTATGTATGTATGTGGGCCCATTGTTGATAGCTAGCCAAATAGTTTAGCATTCTAGTCAGAGCTCAAATTACTACACTCTGTGCCGAAATTGACTACAAGGTGAAACTTCTTTTCCCCAACTTTCCAAACAGAATTGTTTTTATTTCATACGAAATTTGTTCTTAAATATTGACTCCTAAACAAGAATTACAAACACTAATTTCTTACTTCTCTCCGCTCTAATTGACATACTATATCACGCAATCAAAAAGCGTTAGCCAAACTCCTCGAAAATTGACATAAAAACTTTTTAATAATATTGGTTCAATAAGTGTCATAATTTCCTTAAGTGAAAATTGTGCCATTATATACATAACGCAAACTTACCATCATTTTGTCGGGTGCTAAGTATTGGATGCATATTTCAAACGTTATAAAAATTAATTTCGTTCATCGCGACTCGACCAACAAACTATTTGGAACCAGTAGAAATAAAAAAATGCCACTGTAAAGAAAAATACGTTAAAAAAGAAACAAATAATTACATATTTACATAGAAGCGAATATACCAAAATGTGAGGGGCTACGATAGCCCCAGGGTCTTGGAGAATGTTTACTGTTTTATTTTCTGGCTATAACTAACAATTTTTTCTGCCCTAGAACGTTCACCCTCCTAATGCCAGCAATGGTAGGGTCAGACAACCTATGTTGACGAAATAACAGACCAAAAATTGGGTAGGATTTGGCGAACCCCATTGAAAGGGATAAATGTATGTATATTTTAAAATATAAATGCAAAAATTCACAACTTTCTCACGCTAGTGTTTTACCAACATATAATCTCATAAAATTGAAAATATATTCGAAATGGAAAAAATACAATCTGAAATAATAAAAATCAAAAATTTCAAACGAATCCCCAAAGCCATCTAATTTCAGAACTTTGTTTATTGTTTTTGTTTGATCGATTCACAGTATCAACAAATGTTCCAAAAAAAATATCGTAAAATCATGATACGTTAATTTTTTATAAGCAAAAATAGGTGGAGCCCCACTTGTGCTTAGTTACCAAAGTAAAATATCTCGATAATATTCACTTTAATTTTCCATTTGAAAAACTAGCTTTTACAAAAAGTATGCAACTATTCACCTATAAATTTTTGCACAACTAAATAAATGGCAATGGTATTGACATTTTTTTTAAAGTTTCCTCCCAGAATAATCAACTAGAAGATGGTTTCCACGAATAGGCAATCAATTTTTTTCCTTTGATCTATTTAGGGGTTTAAGCTTCAAAACCTTTCCTTGCGCACAGGCCTGATCCTTTAGTTTGAATTATAGGTTAAATGTTTAGTTTTTTAAACTTACATATTGTTTGAGAAAGATGAGAAGTAAAATATGTTTGCCTGTGAAAAAAGACACCCTTTTAGGAAGTGGAAAATTCAGATACAATATGGATCGATGCCGGTGCCTCAAGGGGGGAAATCAAATTAGACGACGCTTTCTTCGTGATTTTTTTTGGAAGAGAAAAAATGATTAGAACTAATTGACATTGATAGGCAATTTAATTCATATTTTGAACTACATCTCCTATTTTTTTCAAATGATTATCATCAAAATTCGCAAAGGTATAAGCTGTTCTTCATGGAGGTCTACGTCCGAGCCTCTCATTGTCGTGTATTCTGGAGTCCACAATTTTAATGTGGAAGCAATCTAAGCATACCATTCATTTATACCATTTTTATGTATAATTTCTAGATGAACCAAATTTTGAGTGAAAATTTGGAAAATTGAAAATTTGTGACGCGTTTCAAATTTTTTTCGCGCTTTTGTCATAAAAAACTTTAAATCAACTTTTTTTATCCCTTTTTTAAATTTCTTGCCCCAAAAATGTAGGAAGGACTTCAAATATCGGTCTACAACTATTTGATCACACTCTTGAATAGCTAAATTTTCAATTTCTGCAAAAAGTTGATTTTTGGACCGTGTAATGTGATCTCCCTCCCTAACTTTATCCATAGATTCTTTTGAATAACTCGGATTTATTGAAAATTGTGCATGGAACCTTCGAAAAAATAAGATTATTTATCAAAAACCGAAGATAATCTGCTGTTTTATTGTGCGTTGAATAGATTTTTTCATTTTAGATAGTATTCCAATCGGCTAAGTAAGTAAGTAAATAAGTGCCAAAACCTTAAAACAGCTTTAAATTATTTCAGCACAAACAGTGTAACTACTACTTTTCCTACAACGCATTTTAACTTTACCAACCACTCATTTCAATCATGTTCATCCTTTAAATAATTTTCATAATCCCATGCAAATCATTTGCAGTAAAATTAAATTCCTTCAGCCCAAAACTTGGCTAATTCACAAAGCAAACATCAAAAATTCAAAATTCTTCCAATAAATGTTTATGTTAATTACAATATGATGGTTGAAGACATAATTGCATTTTGTTTGCGATGCAAATTCCAAACTTTCCACTTCATTAAATATTAATTCAAATATTTACAGAAACGTTCCAACCTTAATCGGATTTCACTGATGCTTCTAATATTTCTAAGATTTCTATTATACTAAAGTACTTTCCATGAAGATTAGACATGCCGACGACTTAATAGGAAAGGCAATTTTCCTTTCAGTTCTTGTCAAGATGATGAGCTTAATCTGATTTTAATTACTAAATGAAAATATGTTTGTCATAATTATATATTTTTTTCACAAAATGAAACGTAAAGTGAGTGGTGGAGGTTGAAGGTGTTAATTAAAAATTTCGAAAGACTTTTAAATTGGATCACTAAGAAAAGTTAAAAGGCAAATTGCAAAAGGATATTAGGGATTAATTTACATAAAATTAAGTCTAGTTAATTTGGGTTGATTCTATGCCAAACAAATTTCGTGGCGAAAGAAAGTGCTGATTAGCTTGAAAAAACTTACTCGACACACGAGGGACCACTCAAAGTATTCTGAAAGCTATTTAGAAGTATTAAGTGAACAAATTAAAAGAAAGAACTATTTTTTTCTAGTAACGAGGACCAATTAATCCAACTTGTACACAGCTAAAAATTAAATTAGAACGTCCTTTTATATTAGGGATCATTGGAGTAATTTTGAAATTCGATCACGTACGCTTGTAGTTATGTCCGAGATACGTGAACAAGCATCCGGTCATGGGCAACACACGGTTGAGAGTTTGGTTCTTGGTAAATTAATTTCCCTTGGGTGGTGCTACCCTTGTGGTTGTTGAGTTTTGGGTGTTGGATGCTTCAAACGAAATACCCTTTCAAATTGATTGGGAGCAATTATGTAATAGGCGAGGGTTTTAACTTGACTTGGTTGTAAGTCCAAGGAGTGAGTGTTTATAGTAGGGATTTATAGATACAAGTTTATAAGATGAATGTATTGAATCGCAGTTAGTTTATGCAAACTCCGCAGTTTAGAAGGAAACAAAATATCTATCTATAATTTTTATTCATTTCAATTGATTATCGAAAAAATACCGCTAATTTCCAAAACGATTCAATAAAGTACAAACACAATTTTACATTGACTAAGAGTGTTATGATGCTAAGTCCATTTAAAAAAAGAATTTTGACCACCTATAACATCAATTTATTTATAATAAAAATTGTTCATACAATACAGAAAATTTCATATAGTTACACTACGTACGGAGTCAATCGAACGATGTGGTTTAGTACTCTTCAATATGTCCATTATTAGATTTATACGTTAAACCTCATCGCCCATCGTGAAATTTGTCAAAAGCGACTAATCTGGTTAACACTCTTAAATCATTCGTAAATAAACTAAATTTTTGCAATAATTTTGATCCCTAACATCATAGAACAACAACTCATCTTTAGGAAATGTCTGTGTAGTTTCCTCCGGAAAAAAGGAAATTATACAGGTACTTCAATATGAGGCTCCATACTATGAAATGTTTGAAGTCTTTTCAATGACACATTTTCACGGAATATCTTTCGTTTCATGTGAATTTAAATATCAAGACTCAGAAAAATTCACTCCAGATAAACGAAAGTTGACTGCAATTGGTATATGTTCTAAAAACACGATGTGTTCTTACATTTATGTAAATTTTAATGGTGGTTTTTAATAGATTTTATCATTTATACATTCACCCTCTACGAAAATTTTTGTTGCAGAATTATGCAAAAAAATAGACGGAAAACCTGGAACACTCCTATATATTTTTAACAAAGTTTAACTCAGTCCACTTCACTCGGCTAGAAAACCTCAATTTTCAATAGTTCATAGTTTCTCTTACGCAACACAACATCAACATTTAGAAACAATTTTGCGGAAACATTTTATAAATTCTCAATTATGTTTTTTCTTTCATCCGTGTATATGCTTTTATTGCACCCTTGAGCAAAATACCATGTTCCTGTGACTTAAATCCCTCGTGAAAAGCTGCTTGGAAATAAACACAACGCATTTTCAGCAATGAAGCTTATTCGCCATTGCAGGAATAATTTAAAAGGGTGGCAAATGGAAACAAACTGGGAAACATTAAGCTTACACAAATTAAAAGTGAGTCCCCTCGGGGGAGTCAGATATCCTTGCACTTGACTCTGTTGACGAGGGAAGCTATGTTAGCTTCGGGAAAATCCAAAGAAAACTCAACGTCCATTAAATTTAAGTTAGCACTGAACTGTAAAGGATTGAAATTAGCGTCGAGTGGTGGGTGGAAGTTATATTTTGATATTTTGATAAGTCGGCTTATTTTGCCGGTAATAATCATAATGTCAAAAAGTTATGCTACGATTCAATTCCAATGTTTTTGGATTGCGGCTGTTGCCATGGAATATTGTTTCTTGAATATGAATATAATCGAAACTCAATACTTTAAAAGACTTTCTATAAAGTAAATATTATTCTTAACTGAAAACTACACAGTCTTATCGTCTGATATTAGAATATTTCGAGTGTTGATTATATATATATTTTACGAAATCATGCATATTCCTTGCGCAAATCCTGATATCGAATATCTACTTTTTATTTCTTTTCATAAAGATGATTATCATGAGAGCCATGTAGCATAAGCTAAAAAAGATTTTTTCAAACCATATTAACATTTATTTATTTGATTAAATGTTGGGACAGAAACTTTCCTAGTAATAAATGCTGAAAAATGAAACTCTTTGAAGAAGACGTTTCATTGGATTTAGAAAATAGAAAACCAGTGCTAAAGGATCATCTCTTGAAGAAAAAATATTAACAAAGGCATGTTATAAGAAATTTTGCTGAACCGTTCAATGATAAATCGATTGACCTGACTTTTTGAGTTGAAATGATAAACCGCTTGATGTAGTCGCAATTTTTAATGTTTCAAATAAATTTCGCAAATGATGAGGAATAAAACCAATAAACGACAACAAAATGCGGTCATCGAACAATACATAATTTATTTCAGATGCCCTTCTGTTTAACTCCTTGCTCTAATGGAAATCGTTGAAATCATAAAGCAATTCATACACAGTACCAAGAATTAATTTTATACTATCATCACATCAAAGATATAATAAAACAAGCCGTGAGGTGCGACCCATGAGGTCCACACGGTCAACTTCCCAGTAATATCTACATATGTAGATATTAAAAATATTGAACACAATAATAGTTATGGAAATAATACTACTTTTAATAATAAATGTACTTCTCGTAAAAGTTATTGGAATGACTTAATATTAATCATAACATCTACGCGAGCGTCAATTGATTACGTAAGGATTTTGGTGCATAGGTTTGATTGATTATTCACGCGGATCAATCGGAGGGGGGACAGGTTACAAAGCAGTTTTTTAATTAAAGTTAAAACATGGTGCTGTGAATACTATTGAAAATCTGCTCAAATTTTGCAAATATTAATAAACTTTGATTGACTATACAACAATGTCTTTAGAATAGGAGATTTAAGGTATAATGATTCGAATGAACCCTTTTTACATGGTGACTTTGAATGATTTTATATTTGCAATTTAATTTTTTTTTGTACTCATGAGAAAAGTTTTTGCTGGTTTCTCTACAAAAATTGATAAAAGTTTACAAATTCTATAAACATTTATTATTACGATGTGCAAATCAGGTTAAAAATGATTTTTTTTATAAAAAACACACTACTTTTCCAATTTTTTTTAATGAATCAAAAAAACCGCTTTAACGATTTTTTTAGAATACAAGAACATCATAAAAATGATAATACGCGTTGGTTGACACCTTAACGATGCAAAGATTATATTTGGTTCTCGAGATATAATGAATGACGTAAATGACCTTAAACGTTTAATGATTTTTTATTTTTTATTTAATTTTTTACGTAATCATGAAAAAAACTTTTGCTGGTTTTTTCACAAAAACTATTTAAAGTATATAAATTATATAAACATTGATTACTTAGACTTGAAAATCAGGTTAAAAATTTTGTGTTTTTGAAAAAAAACCTAATTTTTGCACTTTTTTTGAAAAAATTAAAAAACGGCTTCAAGATTTTTTTTAAAAATTTGATAGAATCAAATAAATGTTAATACGCGTCAATTGACACCTTGTTCAAAAAAATCGTACGTTTGGTTCGTGAGATATAGCGCATAACATGGTTGATCTTCAAGGGGTGAAAACAGCAAACCCCCCCGACCGAAGTTTCCCAAAAACTAATCAGCTCTTAAGATTGCAAAGACGCTTCGATTGACACCTTAACAAAGTCGATACGACTTTGTTTACGTGAGTTATGCTCGTAGAAAAACTGCCTGCGAACGCACGTACGTACGTACGTGTGTACGTACGTACGTACATACACACACACACACACATACATACTTCTTTCTAAAAACACTTTATATATACTCTATAGACCTCAAAACGTAAAGAAAAGTTGAAAATTTCAATTTCGATTTTCGAGGCGATTACAAGAACTTCCCATATACTGGGAAGTTAATAAATTAGTTAGTCATAGTCTGCCTAACTGCCGCAGAGGCAAATATATGTGAATTAGTATTAACCAATAAGTTACTAAGAATTATTTTACTTATATTTGGGTGTTCAATCCTAAAATACTCGTAACACGGACTGAATCGATGCTAGTTGCAAGGTAAATTTAACTTTAATTGTTCAAAAATCATATCATTATTATAGGTAATCAATGAACAATGCTACAGCAGAAGGGAAAGAGCCCCACTAAAATCGTACAAAGAGATGGGAGATTAGAAAATTTCGAAAATTAACCTTTCATAATAAATTAATGAACCTACAATAGAAAAAAAATTGCTTTTCATTATTTTTTCTCGGAAAAAATTCTTGATTTATTTTTTCAATTTATAATATACACAATTTGTATTTAAAGATCATCTTAAGATTTAATTGAAAGAAAACTACTACTATTACCACTACTATTACTGAATTTGCCGCCTCTTTTATTACGCTTCTCTTTTTGGGAACCTTTTGGTGCCTATTGTAACTTAAATTTGGCGTGTGGAAAGATAAATTGTAATTAATGAAATAATTTATATTCCACTGACCGAAAGCTGAATTTTTTGAAAAATTGTTTTCCCACAATAGTTGGTTGAACAATAGAAAGCTTAATTTTTGTAGCAAGAAGTTAAGGCAAGTCACGTAAAAAATAGACAACTTCAACGAAATTTTCAAATTTTGTGAATAAATTATCTATAAATCTGATAAAATGTGATGTTTTCCCCTTGTTTATTTTATCGTTCAGCTGAAAAATTTCTCAAACGAATTTATTTCGAAAAAGGATATTTTTTGTTTATGACTTAGATGCAGTCAATTGAATCTAGAGTAATAAATGCCTTTCATAAATAATTTATGAATGGTTGGAATTTTTATAAAATTAATAAAAATGAATAAATAATTTTTTGGTTTAATTAAATGAGTGTACAAAGTTTTACATACATAATACTATGCATTGAAACTTTTTAATTAAAAACACTGAAAACCGACGATTTTTATTTTAGTCAAAAATGTTAACTGAAATTTATGATTTGTAGCCATTTTGATTGTTACGGTAGGCCTTCTAGGGGGAATCATGTGTAATCAACTGCGGTCGGCGTGTGGTTCTATTCCGCTAGTTAGATTATTTTGCGAAGTTAGAATGATAATATGCAAACAAGGATTAAAACATATTACTTACAGAAGTGGCCAAGCCTCATTGTAATTAGCTTTCGCAGATAAAATAGGAAAGCTAAGACTTCTTTAAATCTTTTTTACTGCTAAAAAGATGTAAGTTGCATTTACTGTCCCGAGCAAGGAAATACTTCTTGCTTTGTTCGTGTTCACTTTTTATATACTTAAGTATTTATCTCACCTTATTTTAATAAATATATGCATAATCTAAATTCTTAAAACTCACATGAGTTTTCGATCTTTATTCATGATAAGATGACTGTTGAACCCATGAACTACGAAACGAGTCTAGTACTGATCTAATCAACTACTTAAAGTGTAACTGGCGCATCCCAATCTCGCTCCGTTGTACTGCTATGCGACACTCATAAGCTTATGATGAAAACGATGAATAGTATGAAAAAATGAAGGTTTATATTATGAAACTTCAATTTGTATAAATTTTATTCGTATCATCAAGTGCATACGTATACACATTATTCACCGTGAATTGCGATTTCAGCCACAAATCCTTCAAATGTACTTTAAGGGGCTAGTTACACCTAAGGATATTGAAAGAAGATTAAGGTATTTTCATCAACAAAATTTTTTTCTCCAAAAATTATGTGCTATATCTCGTGTTGGTAGGTATTAGCATTTGAAAAAGAAATTTTCATAGAATTTTTCTGGAAAATATGACGGATAGATTTCATACTCTAAAAGGCATTCTGTGACGCAACCTTCTACATTAACCGTTATAAGTCTCTAACTTATAACTAAAATGACAATTTGAAACCCTTTACTATGAAAGATAAAAGTAGAAAGTTTTTGACGAAGCCGCTTTTGAAAAATCAAGTCTTTCGAAATATGGAATTAGGTATGAGATGCCACTTTAAAATGGATTTTTATTTATTTGTGACTTGTTTCCTTTTAATATTCATTTGAAAATATTTCTAACCCGCTATATTAGATAGAGAAAATATTTCAACTTGGGGAAAAATAAAAAAATATGTTTCAATTTAGGAAAAATTACAGAAATATATACTACTAGATAAAATTAAAAAAATATGCAAAGTTAAAAAATACTAAAATATTAACACTTTAGCGGCAATATTTTCAGCTGTATTTTGCGATTTACTTTGTGTTAAAAAGCTGGGGCTAATAACATCAATTGCTTTCCAATAGATATTACAAAAATTGATTAATTAAGTTTAATGTTTTTCTAAAGGTTTTTCCAGTTGTTTTGATAAGATATTTGTCTTCTGGACCAAAAACATAAGATTTTTTTCTAATTTATCAAAGTATCCGTACTAAACCTTCAAAATGTATTTCTAAT
Organism: Oxycera nigricornis; assembly: GCA_963942545.1. NCBI lineage: Eukaryota > Metazoa > Arthropoda > Insecta > Diptera > Stratiomyidae > Oxycera > Oxycera nigricornis. Next base: position 112,454,703 of record OZ012659.1, on the reverse strand, counting down.
ATAGATGGTGCGTGTTTACATACTAATGTAATCACCAAAGATAACAGCACTCACTTTTCATCCAACTCGCTTGACGTATGTTTCAGCAACTTAACTTACTTGCATTCAACTTTGTTCTTATCGAGTGTGTCAGGACTATAATTGCAATTAGAAAGTGGCAATCTTCTCTCATACTGCTCCCATGCCTTTTTGTTCGACTTGCCATTTGCTCCAGCAAAACTTTATAAAGTAATTACTTAAAGTGAATTAATTAGAGACTCTTTCTTCTGCTATGAAACTTTTAATCTGGAACGGAAGGAAAAAATGTTGAAAGCATGAATTACTTAAGTACCTAAAGATTTTGTTAATGAATCTTATCGAGATGTGCATGAAGTATTGCATTATTAAAATTAATAAGTTTTCATCAATAGTTTTGAATTTATCGAAAAAGTATTGAAAGCTTAGTAGATTAAACAATTAAAAATTAGTATTCAGTCTAAAGTTACTCAGCAAATATGTTTTAAAGATATTAACAACGTTCACTCAAAACCACAAGCTTCAAATAATTCTTTACACAAGGTTTCAGTTATGAAAATGGCCTAAAATAATCCGAAAAAGGAATGAAAGATTTAGAATAACTTTGAAACGGACCGTAAAGTTAAGGTTGAAGGAAAATTAGAAATTTTTCTATGCATTTTGAAATACTATGATAGCAATATTTTATTCAAAAAAAATTTATCGACTTTCTTCTTTACATTTTGCATTAAAAAGAGCGGTAAAAACTGAAGAGCAGGCACACATACATGAAAATAGTAGAGGAATCATAACTAGCCTAGGGAACGTAGAAATTTTGCTACAAGTATTTAAGAACCAGAGCTTTTCAAAGAGTTTAAGTAAAAGTCAGTTCATAATCTTGGTAGGAGTACCCAAGGTTGGCCAATTGGAGCATCCCTGGGCCATCCTTGGTATGCCAACGTTAGACCAAAGCTCGCCAAAGGATAAAATGTCAATACTTAATCAAACATGGGTGTGTGACCTTCGGCCTAAGTTTTAACCAGGCTGGAAAGTTATTATTCAATATTCGTCCGAAAATAACTTTTAGGCAGTTTTATCACCAAAAGTTTGCGGTATTGCTTGTTTCGATCACTGTACCATGTCGGGAATTATTGTGTCCCAAAGGGGCAAGTCATAGGAAGAAAGCATTTTAACACCTGTTTATCTGGTCCTAAAATGCTTTTTTCCTATGACTCTTGGGAATCCGATTATTTGGCCTAAAAACGGGTTTTTCACGCGACTTTCTCCCCTTTGGGATGGAATAACTCCCGTTAGTGTACAGTGATTGCAACAATCAATACCGCAAACGATTTGTGTCAAAATTGTCTTGGAAAAATATTAAAACGTATTTCGTGTTAAACGTGAAACTAAAAAAGATGTGGCGCCCGAAAGATGTTCCCCCCTTTTTGTGTGTGGTTTTTGGCTTGTAACTTTTTTATTATTGACCCAAGGTAAAATTGATGTATGAACGACTTGCTTTATTCTACGCAAGTTTTTCATACACAACTTTCTTGTGGTAGCCATGGTTTCGGAGATATTAGGGTGTCCCAACTTCTTTTGTTTTGAAGATGGAGCCCAAAGGACAGGAGCTGCGACCCCAGAAACTTGAACTTAAGCTATCTATACCATTGCCCACGCATAGCATTAAAAAAAATTCTGCCTACCCAAAATACACGGTTTACGTCAAAATTCGGACGCTTTGACTGTACTATTAATGGGTAATCATACTTGGATCAAACCACGCTGCAAATATTCACCCAAGCTGAACCAACCTTGGTACAAGCTTGGGCCATTCCTACCTGAGAAGTAACCTGAGAAGTTCCTACCTGAGAAGTTCCTACCTGAGAAGTAACTCTATCTTTAAATTTAATAAGATTCAATTTAATTCCTATACTGATCTCCTAGCATAAATGAAATTTACTGCAATAGCAGAGTATATGACTTTTATCCACTACCTGTTGATGTCGTATTTTTCATTAAATCATGGCTTCGTGAGTGAAAACCACAACTTTTCCATCACATCCATCTAAACCGTTGGACGCACGCTAGAAAATTCTCCTTCTATAGATCTGCATAGTATATGGCATCAACACTGTGGCTTACAACCAGCCAGTATGCGGGATTGATGTAAAAGGATAAAGCTTGCAGGTAAATGTTGAAACATTTATATTAGATGAGGTGTCTGGCAGGTGGTAAACCTTAATGCAACGATGGTCTATGAATAAAGTCGAACGTAGTCTGTTGCTTGTCTTTGATAGAAGTTTTCTTTCAGATTATAGAAATGGTTATTATGTTGGTTTTCCGGTGCAAAACGATAAAAATTTAGTTTGAAGATTAGTAGACGCAAACTATTGCCTTTTGAATATAATATGATGTGTATCCTGGTTTAAAATATGCGGGCTTAATTTTTTTATGAGTTTATTGACTAAGGATACTAAACAAAAGCAATGAAATAGCTTCACATGTACTGTTGAATAAACTTTTAAGAAATTGACGGAATGAATGGAAACTAGCGTAATATCTCATTCCAATTGGAATCCCTCAAAAATTATTGAATAAAGCATAGCAATGTAGTTTGATGTAAATTTTTTCTCAAGATTGAAAAGAACTAATGTTTAGGAAATGTATTTCTTCAGAAACCCTCTTGAAAACGTTGTCAATAATGTAAGAACGTCAAGCATATTCTTTGAAGTACTGACTTTTCTCACGGTTTTGTAAATAATGTCTTCCAGAGACTCTGGTTCTGAAAAGCGTTTTATTGGCTTTTGTTTATTTTATTTATTGAGAATATTTTCAAGAAATAGCTTTGAATTGATTTTGAATCATCTAGAAAGTTGCTCCTATAACGCCAAAAATTATTCAGAGAAGTTGCATTTTTTAAGCAAAACCTGAACAAATAAATCCAAGAATTGGAAAAAAACGAGGACCAATTCTCTTCAAAAGTATAATTAGAATTCAGCAAACACAACAATGAAAGACTCTTTCAAAAGAAATTCAGTAAAGTTTTGATAGCATTTGGTATTTTACTTCAAACACAGGTTGTTCTCCATACAAAACTCCTTGAAACATTTCGGTATAAAATATTGAGTGACTCTATCGCATTCCTTCACTGTCAACTGACTCATCAATCATATTTGCTAAAACCTTACTTCCATCTGAAGGGAAGCTACGAGTCATGAATTATTTAAGAAGCATCCACCACGGGACGTCTTCTTCCATTCTATCGTCTCGAAACAAAAAACAAATCCCACTGAAAGTATGATATTCCGAATAAATTCGTAATCATTGAATCAAATTTCATTGAAATTCAGGACAAGACTAGCTTCCTTGCAAAATACCTCTTTCATTTCATCCGATAAACAATGGACGAATAAAAGGCTCGTTTCTGGTATTTTCCTGAATTCATAGCACTGGAATTTATCCATGGATAGTAGATTCCTGTTTCCATCTAGGGACACGTTCTCATCTACTTTTCATACCACACGGGAAATCATTTAAGAACTCAATTGTGATTAGGACATTCATGCAAACGGAAATGGAATCGACCATGCTTATCCATTACCGTCCCATCCACGGGAAATCCTCTGGTTGCAAAACGAAAGTTTCAAATTCAATTCATTGTATTTGCAGAGAGCACATGGGACCTATGTACATAGATCCACATATGGTGCATTCAGTTTCACCTGCAAATGAATAGAATCGCGTCCACGTTGTAACAAATTGGTACCATTTAATGAACAGGATTTACACACATTACATCCTTCACGAAGAGAATTGTGTTACAGTTGAAAGGAGGATAAAACGGCAGATGGATTCTGAACATGGCTATTTGTGAAAATGTGAAATTCATGGCTGTAATGTAGGAAATGCATTCAGTGGATCACCCACCATTAACCAAAAAAATTGAAGCTAGCAAATATATCGTTCGATGGTTTCTGATTGATTGATGGTGACTCATGTATTCGTAAAATGAAAAGCTGTTTGTACTCAATTAACATAAAAACATTCCTTTTTATTGCCTTATATTTAGAAAAATTAAAGCAAAATCCAAGAGATGTCTGTTTTTACATTTACATATCCGAACTATGTTTCAATATCAAGAAAAGTTGCGTAAATAAACAGTATAAAATGAAGAAAAATATTTCAAATTAACATAGTGGAGGGGATTGAATCGATCCCATCGAAAATGGATGTAAATTATAAGCTCTTGCATTTTTTTGCATCCCCTGTGAAGAAGAAAATGCAAGGTGAGTCCAATCAAACAAATGCCCTACATAATAAGCTAAAATACACCTATTTGTCAATAGCTCCTAGAATATTTTTATTGCATCGTTAATATACAGTGTTATGTTTTTGTAACTAATTTTAATACATACTTGAAATATAAATAACATACTACATAAATCGAAATATATTCACTGCAATGACTTTGGTTTTTTGTTGCTGTTTTTTTTTTTGATAATAAAAATACCCTTCGGAGTAAAAATAATGTAATAATGAAGGCATCCTAAACAGTTCAGAGTTTCCTTGGAGATCCTTCTATTTGATTTTCTGCAGTTGAGAATCACCCCCGACTTAAATAAGCAATGGTGCGCCTAGTCGCGCTTAAAATGTGACATCGCTAGCAATAGGCCATCATATAGTGGGCTCAGCCAACAAGATCCATTCCTGCCAAGGGAAGCGAACGTTTAAGAGAGGGACGACCACCCGAGATATTGGTTGTTTGTGCGTAAAATTTTGTCGGTATGATTGGATGCTTTTGTTTCCGGATTTGTTAATTTTTCGAGTTAGTCTGGTCCGGATCGTGATTTTGTTTCGGTATACTTGCGTGATAATGGTGTAGAGTAAAGCAGAAAGTATAGCCTCCAAAGTGGATACTATTTGATGTTTGGATTGTAGTTCCTTTTCGTTGGTATTTTATAATTAAGACAATGAGGAAGGAACTAATGGGAAGGAAAATAAACACATTTCCAAATATGAGTTATTCGAAGCATCTACTGTCGGAATACGTAATGACAATTTGAAAGGCAAACATCGTCAATAGTTGGAGCATGACTCTAAAAGGTGCTAAATTTGAAAACTAATTATGCATCCGGAGAGATTTTGCTAAATAGGTTTCATAAAAGCTGAAAATAATTAACAGCAACGCAACCTTTTATCATACAAATAGATATTTATATATATATATATATATATATATATGTGTGTGTGTGTGTGTGTGTGTGTAAATAATATTTCACCTCCCTCATATTTTTTGCAAGCGAGCTTAGGACCGATTTAGACGGATTTAAGGTGCTGGCGCTGCTTGTCAAAATTTTTTTAATAGTTAAGTCGTTTCTCATAATTGCAGTTGTTTAGGATAAATACACCAAGTTCATTAGCACGTTTAATGATCATTTATGAATAAAGAAAATTTTATGAATTAGACCCACTCAAATCTATCTTCTGAACCGCTACTGAGCCATGAAATTTATAAACAAAACAGTAAACATCATTCTTCTGCGGTTTTTGCGTGGAATATATGACATATACTTGTAACGAGAACTATTAAGAAGACAATGTTTACTTTCCGGTGAAATGAAATGCTGACATGCTGAATATCAGGTAACGAAATTTGGAGCGTGTACTAGAAAAACTATTCAGGACACTATATACCAAACTCAGCCCAGACAATGCACCTCCAGTCTTAAAGACGGCGAACAAAAATTGTCTGCATGAATAAAAAAATGTTCGTTGCGTTGTCCGACAAAATTGCTTCTCAATTGGTTTTTTGTCCCGATTTGACCGCTGTCAGCTCCTAAATTAGTTTTAAAATATTTATAAATATTTTCAATATTATTTCTGTCCTTACCTTCAACTTCTTTATGAAAAACAAGGAAGTGTTTGAATAACTTCATGCACTTACGAATACGTTTATACATATCATTAATTTCTAATGCTTTTGGGATCTTAATGTGTTTCTCAACTTACTTTCGAGGAAACTACATTCACTAATTAGAAAAAAGTACATTTTCATTTCAGATATTTGCATTAAGTCATCTCATTATCTTAACCACTCCAGTTTTCCAATATTGTTTTACAAAATCAGCTCAAATTCAAGAGTGGTTTACCTCGGATTTCACTTTTGAATCTTCTTAACATGTCATAGCCATCAACCACACATCATCATCTCGACAATGTTTATCACATTCATATGAACAGCTTGTCATGCTTTTTAATTAAACTTGAAAATCTTCAAGTTTTCGTATTGAAAATTGTCTCAAGACTTTGCAAGGTTCTTATGTTCAATCATATATGAAGGATTTCTGTCTCCTCTTCTGTTACTGCTGTTGTTGTTAGGAATTTTCTTTGCAAATGCATCTGTTAGCGACAGTTGCCAGAATGAAACCGCAATTGTAAGACATGAGTCAACGAATTTTAACGTGAAAACGTTGACATGCTTGAAACCACTAAACATTGAGCATGATTGTTTTTCGAATTTTATGAAGCAGAATGTTTTCAAGAAAATATATCATAAGAATATTCTATATGGCCTAGAATAGCCGAGAAAGATTTCTATGGGTAACATAAAAAAATATGAAAATCTTTAAAAGTTATCTAATATGAAATATGGTCAGCTTCCTTCCAAGTATTCAATATAAATCTTAATGTTGGTTTTCCGACGTTCAAAGTTTACTTACGACCATGCTTTAATTTGAAAGTGCATATATGTCAGCACGGATAGTAAGAACACCATTATAAAGGTACTTTCTAGCAATCTTCACCAGCCAGGTGCTGCAAGTAAATGTGATTTATTAGGAATGTCTACCTGAATAGACAGACACCCAATGTTGTACACACGACAGCGTTTTCTAGAGCAATTTTCCAATCGAATGCTTTCACACAGTGTGAAAAATTGCAAATATGCATTGTCTGTGATAATGCACAAAAAATGTGAAAGCATTTGTCTGAGGTGAATTTATGATGCACGTGAAAAGCTTTTAAAAGAGGTATGTTTTCTATAAATTCAGATTAAAGTGTCTTTTCTGAAAGACATGAACGATAACGGAACAAAAATTGATCATTTTTTTAAAAGCAATTCTTCAATGTTAGTCATGTAATAAATGCCGTGAATCAATCGCGAATCTTCCACTTTATGAACAAGAAGTACAGATCTGTAACAGTTTAAGTTTAGAGACATGTAGAAATTTAATTCAAAGTTTATTATAAAGCCAGAGAAACACAAGGAAAACAAATTTGGAAACTAACAAGGATGAAGCCCAATTTATTGGAATATTCAACTTTTTTTTAATTGAAAAGTAAGTCAACCGTAGTGCATACACGTTGTACTCATATGCACTCTCAATTATTACTCACTTTAATGAGACAGTGACAATACGAAATATACATGTAAATTAATATTTCGCGCAAGCAGCTCATTGATCAGTTTACTAGCTACTATGTTATACTATGGCGTGTGTCACTGATTACTATTTGACACCACATGCAGCCCAAACAGTATGGTAAGGGCGAACATTGTGTCATGTGTGATGAATCCACTATACATCGTAACAATTTTTTTACTTTAAATCAGATTACACTTGAAACTATCTTATATTTGGTTTCACACCAATCAGACATTAAAAAATTATGATATAATACAATGATGATAATCACAACATAATAATCGTTCAATTTACGGAGAAAAAATTGTGTTATGATTTTGCAAAATCGAGTAAAAAAACGTAAAATTCTCTTCAATTCTTTCACTTTAAGGAGCTGGGTGGCTGCGGATTCAGACTAGTTTAACCATGCTTTCACCGATTGAATCCGCAGCCGCGAACCACTGTTTATTGCCAAGTTTAGCAAAAATTCGTGAGGCCGCCCTAATAATCAGATTTGAATTTTGTAAAATGCATTTGATAGCTGTTTTGTATGTGAAAAAAATTCAAACTTCTATATGCTTTCTGACTTGCAAGGTTTCAAAACTTTTGAATTTTTTGAAATAAATTTAGATTGCAAAATTGTTATTCAAGATCTACTGAATCGATTTTGAAAAAAATTAAATGCTGCTTTATTATGTTATAAAGATTTTTTAGATGAACTATGAAGGTCTTAAGTGCATTCTAAGTAGTAACAAGTTTTTTAAAAAAAATGCCTTTCCCCCTTTTTTATATTTATTGCTATTTTGAGGCAATGATAAAATGTTTTAAAGTTTTACGCCAACCATATCTTGTAGAAAATTTAATTACACAACTTTTATTTCCTCACAACTTTGCTCTAAAATGAATCGTTTTAAAGTTAAGAGTGAGAAAAGTAGGAAAAATTAGATTTTTTTTTATAATTTTTAAACATTTCGATTTTTTTATTATTGTTCCCGAGTTTTTTGAGAGGAAGGATACGCCAATTATTGTTATACGAGCTATTCCACAATATTTTCTGCAAAAGTCAATGTGCACTCCTCAACAGCCAACTGTAAACAGATCCGCCCTGGTCTATTTCAGTTTGAAAAATTTTCATTTTTCCTTCAGCAAGCAATATCGATTTAAGTTTTTTCATGCGCTCCGGGCAACCATCTAGTTTGAACGGTTCTTCTTCTGTAAAAGTTTAATTCAAGGATTATGCGTCTGAGTTCCAGTACAACTTTAAGTAATTTATGATTCATTTTAAGGTAGACCATTATCCGGAACATATTTATTTAGCAAATTCTAAATTTGTTTCGGACAAACGAGTTTGTTTTTAACCTTTTATTTGGTATTTTGGTTGTTAGTTTTATTTTGATTTAATGCATTTTGATTTTTGAAATTCATATAAAATATTTATTTAGATGCATACGATTTATAGTTTTTTGGAGGATTTTGTTTCGAATATATCAAGACGGATTTATTATTTTCGATTTCGTTTTTAATAAAAATATTATTATAATTTTTTATTATAGTTTCAAGTATATTTCACATCAATATAAACACTGATAAATGTGAACTCGTATGATGATGGCAAAAAGTCCACCGTTTAATTGTTGTTTCAGAAAAACCTTAATGTTGGCGAAACTTCATACCTGAGTCAAGTAAACACGATTCCAAAAGGTGTTCAAACGCTTTTAGACTATCACCTTATTTTCACTGCCACAAAACTACGCAGTTTTGACACCATTCGTGATTTTGACCATTATCAGGTTCAAAAATACGTATATTCCCATCAAAACAAACGTAATAATCGGTGTTACCCTATGCAATAGATGTCACTAATTGTCGGTCTTTTATTCACCACTCTGTTTAACACAATATGTCAAGCAAACACAGTGCTACTAACAAAAGTTTGTCCACTGCTCGAAAAATAAATCGAATACAAACAGTTGTGAATGCAAAGAACTGCTTCATATGTATTATAGTCGAGTTTTTATTTGATTTTCAGGGAGGATAATGACATTCCGGATGAAGATACTCAATCATAAGCGCTTTTATAAATATTAAGACATCCATCATTTTGAAACCGCAAATATTGAACAAGTTTTTCTGACAAACGAAACTATCTCAGTGCATTGTAAACGGTCCGACGCATTTCACAATGCGTCAATCATAAATACATACTTTCGAGGAGGTGAAAACAGGCTTTAGGTAAAAAGAGCTGCTAATATATTTTTAAATCAACTCAACATCAATCTGCAATGATTGATGAATCTATTGACTATATAAGATGGTGCTCAAAAATAAAAAGTCAATCGTGAAAATTCAAATTCAAATGAAAATCAGTTTTATTCATTATGATACAAGAAGTATGTGGATGATATATAATAAATATAAATAAAAAATAAAATGCCAATTTTTTGGTAGATTTTGACGTCGCTCTTGCATGGTTATAAAGTAATATTGTAAATTGAGGCTTATTTCCGAGATTCCCTCAAAAAATGAACAAGTAAACAAATTATGTTAATTGTCCTAGAAGAAATTCCAATCATGCTTTATTCAGAATTTCTCAATGAAAATTGTGCTTAACAAATTGCCATATTTAGATCTGACAATATTCTTTAAAAAGATACTATATAAAATTTTGCTGTTGTATATTTTAATACTTTAATACAACGTTCATACACTCAGAAGAATTTGCGCGACTGTGATATAGAAATTGAAAATTTATTTGCTTATTTGAAATTTTCTTTGATGTTGTAGAATATCTACTTAAAATTTGAAATCTTCCACAACTTTAGGTTACATCTATTGGAAATCTAAATCATTTTCAATTTCAGATTCGACATAAATCACAGTTTCTCCCCCATTCATTGACTGGTGAAAAAAAATTCGTCAAAGACAAATTTCCGATGCCCTTTTGTGACGTCAATATTTACTTGACCTATTGCCACCATCATCATCATCATCGAGTTCTTATTCCTGCAAACTTTTTTAGATGCCATCGGCACGGCACATTGATTTATGATTTTCATTTCGAAATTTTTCAAGAATTCAACATTTCTATATGAATTCACAGGATTCGGAATAATATAACGGATGCTGTTCGTCGCAAAGGACGAATGTCAACAAAAAAAGGTCACAAAAAACTATTGTTGCGTAGGAAAATAATAGATGTCAGTCGTTTGATAAATCTGATTCGGGCATGACGTGTCAATATTTCGACAATCAGTCATTTGAAGGTGCTTTTTTCGATCATGAATAAAAGTATGCGGAATGGATATCGATTCAGGGTATCTCATTCAGATAAATGATATGTAATGTCTGGAATCGACGCTGCAATACAAAAGATGACGAATGGATGGTAAAACTAAGTTGGAATTCTTTCGACAAGTAGAATATATATATATATATATGTATATAGTTGTCATAAACATTTCGTTGACAAATTATTTTCTAAATTTGCAGTTTCAATCTTTAAAAAATTGAAACAGTAAAATGTTTCATGGTAATTTTAATTCACAAAAACTGCAATGAACGTCTAGCAAACTAGAAAATCAATAACTGGGGTTAAAAAAATAAAAATCCCAGATTGTCTGTAGCATAACCCTACAAAAAAATTCTGTGGCGAAAAACATAGAATCTTGGGGAACGAATCACATCAACTAATCTCGAAACTAGACGTCCTAGAAATTTTTCGCGCCACAAAGCATGTCCTGTTGAAACCAAATATCCTCCAGATCTATATCTTCAATTTTAGGCCAGAAAAAATCAAAAATCATTGGACGGTATCATTGGACATTGATGGTAACAGTCACAACTTCATCATTTTCGAAAAAGTACGGACCAATGGCAAACAGTCTCTTTTTCAGTATACATTGGCCGGTTTTTCAAAGTCACTTGTGGACTTTCATTGCCTCAGGTATCACAATTTTGTTTGTTTACGTATCTATAGAGCGAAAAATTGACCCAATTGCAAAAAAAACATTTTGTTTTTAAAGCTTCAAATGGAAACTGAACCATGGTCAAGGGAGAGTGCGCGAGACGATACGAAACCTACACGTAAGTTGACACCAAGGAAGATCGCACAAGATGCCGGCCGGGTCGGAGAGGAGAGTCATCAACCAGTCCCACGAGGAGCCCCATCCACGCCACCACTAAGGAGGAGCATCATCCGTAGATCCAAAGTTCCTGATTCGCTTGCCAGATAAGCTTATACTTATCACCACTAATTCAATCTCACCGACCAAAACACTTAGCAAACAAAATTGGTTACCTATTCTTTATACTCCTGGGAAGGCGCCACAGTCCTTAATTCAGTATTCCAACCTCACTCCACGAACTTTACTCTGTAGAATACGCACACTGATAGTGACGCACCGATCCTAGCTGCAAGGATCACCTGTTAAGATCAGGCAAGTATTGCATGTATCGCATATGTGCGCAACAAGAGGTGTGAAATGCCATGCAGAAACGCTATTTTTGAACCAAGAACAAAACAGCAAGCCGGTTTCTTTCCTAGTTTCAAATGATATGTTTTCAGAATATGGGACTACATACGCGCATACAAGGACGCTACGCTACATTCCATATAAAAATCCAAAGCCATTTTTGTGCGTTTTGCGACGAGATTTTATTTGGGTCTTACATTTGACAGATGTCAACAAAATAGGGCTGTCAACTTTGTACCATAATATGAACAACCCTACATAAAGAAAAAAATTCCACATCTTCATTGAAATTTGGATAAAATGCATAGAAGAAACGCATTAAATGAATGATTGAATGAAATTTTAACAAAGGATGTCTTCCGAATGACTCTGCCAATCTATTGTGAAAACATTTTTTTTCCTTTTGAATTTTGTTAATTTTTCCCAATTATTTATGAATTTATTTATTTATTGCAATTGTATTTATTTATTAAAATGAATACAATTGCAATACTTCAATTGTATTTATTTTGATTTAATTGAAATGAATATTTTAATATCGTAAATAACTTCGTCATTTGATTATATTCACTAATTTCTCGTGTTTGATGTTTGTCTGTTCTCAATACGCATAGTTTATATCGAAATTGAAACTCGTTGCTCTATTAGATTTCATATATATATTTGGATAATTTATGATGGTATTCACAAAAGGCAGAAATGATGCGAATTTAAAACACGCGCTTATCTAAATTCATTCCACTGAATTCCAGTGACGAGTTTTCCACGAAATGATGCTTCTAGTGCAGTCACACGTTTCCACCAATTAAACACATTCACTGATAGCTTAAACTGCGTCATTAATGGATTCACTTAGCGCTACCATAATCGTAATAAATTATTCAGAAATCCTCGAATCGGATGCGTCCACCAGGACCTCGAGCCGAAGCGACTAGCATTAAAACATCGACCAAGCTTAATATACTCCATCCTGTCCGTGATAATTTATTCAAGTCAGAAGTGATTAATTTCTAAACTTTACGAGCACGATTGATAATGAATAGGCAACGGCCTGGAGGCAATTTGAAACAGGACGATTGGAAGGAGCTTTAATGCTTGTAAGAAGAACTTTAATTTTAAGGATGCAACGTACGAAGCGACAATGCCAGATTGCTATGAGATTTATTTTATAGGTAATATACTTTTTGATGATAAACTGGAAATATAAAAGCAACTCGATTTAATAAAAAAAAGTCTCTTAATATCCTTCGCCTGGCTGCCCATCAAATAACTTTACGAGAAAGAAACGCAACAACTTTGTCAACGTTATTGTGTTTTTCATTTTCTGCACAACAACCAACGCCTACACAATATTTCCAACATACTTTGGTAAACATTAACAAAAAAGGCTCCTGATCCATGTGTTTAGGATTGTAATATGATTTTCAATTGGTGGTGACTTCTACCACGACACTATCGAAATGTTGGTGAAGTTTAATAAAGGAAACTTACTACACAGGATGTTTCAAACTGCGATTATCGTGGAAAAGTTTCGTAAATGTTTCATGTTGTATTTGTTGATTTCAATTCTGGTTTCTAAGTTATCGGGAACCACAAGGACCTTCGGCTGCTGCGGCGAATTGTAATGGCAAATGTTCATAGGTCACTGGTTTTGTATTTTTCAAAGAAATGTGAAACTATTTTGACCTCGGTTGGAATGTGATATTTTCTTTCGCGCCAGAAATGTCGGTTTATTGTTATAAACTTTTGATTTGACATAACCCCACAGAAAAAGTCCAAAGGAGTTTAATCAGGACTGTGTGGAGGCCAGTTTATGTCGCCTCTCATGAAGATCAATTTGCCAGGGAAAATTTCACGTACTCTAAGCAGAGACATATTGGACGTCTGTGAAGTTACCCCGTCCTGCTGGAAACATGTTCTTTGGTTATAGCCAGAGAAGTTTTGCAGTTTTGGCACCAAGAAATTGTCTAACATTTCCACATAACGCTCTTAAAATAAATGTTAAATTTCTTTTGAGGCACCCTGTACTTTTCCTCGGTTAATATTACTTTTATACGGTGTATTGATCCAACACCAAAGCACGAAAAAAATCTCCAAACATTGATGAAGCTATCACTGTACTTACCAACAGTTGAAGTGTAACGAAGGTTGAGCTTCTTGGTCGTCGTACATATCTCCTGCCTATGGAGCCAATTCGATTTATTTTTATTTCGTCACTCCAATGGAAGAATTTTCACTCATTTTTCCAGGATGAAGTCCATCCTTTTCTTGCGATTAGTTGTCGGCTTTTACAAGACGTATTTTCAATGTTCTTATGGAAATATCGCTTTTTTGTCCCGAAAATCTGTTTACTTCCCTCAATTTTGATTGAATTACTTGATTCCACCTAAGGCAAATGAGTTATATCGAAGAATTCATTGGTGAATTGGGTTTTTTTAGTAAGCAACAAGTGCTTCCAATTATAAGTCCGCAGTTGTATATATCAAGACTTAAATTGATTTTTCAATTTCATTAAAATAAATTGAAGCAAAAACTGTTTGAAACTAGTAAGATGTCTCCATGTTCATTACTTTAGCCAATTACACTTATACTTTTTATCAAAATTGAGCCTATTAATTCTCTCATATTTTATTCTTGCAATCATTTCAGACTCACCGTAATATGCCACACATATCATAGTTTGGTCAAAATAAAACTGAAATTCATCTCTGTCCAAATGTCGTAAAAAAATTCACGAGATCCTACACAATTTTCTGATATTGTCCAAAGGACTTGTACACTATCATCTTCACCTAAAGGACATACATATGTAAGTATGAGTAACTTTTCTACGTATATGTAAGGTATCTGTCTTTTGCTTGTCATATTATGGACAAGTTAAGTGATTCATAGCACTTTTTTCTCTGCAACAAGGATTTATTTAAGTTGAATAGCAAATCATTTGATTTCTATGAAATATTTTGGTATTGTATAAAAATAACTGGATGAATAGAATGATATATGCATTCTGCCAGTGAAAGTTTAGGAGAAAATATTTCAAAAGTATGGGAAAAACTTTGATGATGAATGCTGAGACTGTAGATTTATGAATCAGATATACATACCCATATTATTGTGGTGAGTTTGGTGCTATACCTGCTCCGTGCAGGTGAGGGTTCCGATTTCTATACTCATCTATAGAGATGATGAGTTTCTTCCTGTAGAAATACAGACTTTAGTTTTGGGAAGGAGGAGGAACAATTGGAACCTACGAGCAATCTTTGGATTGCATCATGTTTGGCGCTGAGCAATGCTCGTGCAGCCGATATGTACCGAGTTAAAGGTTGCTAATGTAGAAGCAACACTTTGCCACTGTGAGGCAAGGGTTTTATTTTGCCGATGATAGGCAAATTATCGCAAGGGGTGAGGCTGCCGATAACAAGGCAGGTATTAAATTAATCAACACACTTCTTGCGAGGTCTAAAAAGACTGTCTTTATTTTCTTAATTCTTTTCCTTTTATACAATTTAAACTTACTCCCTACTCTAAAATCTATAACACAAATTTCCAATACTTAATAGAAATTCCCTTACTTTACATTTTAATATCTACAAACAATCCAACACTTATCATATGGGTTCTCATGAATACAATTGCCCTAATTAAAACTCATGTTACTTTGTCGAGGGCATTACTCTAGAATTTATCGTTACTAGTATTCATGATTCATATCCATTGTAGGATCATATTCATTTCATTGATAACCATTAGAGCTAAATATGACAGTGTAATGAATAGATCGGTTCGTGTACGTGTTAAAAGCTTTAGCTCAATGCATTGTTTGTGTACATGCTACAAAACTTTGTGTGTTCATTTACCGATGGTTTATGACCATACTACATTATGAAAGATCACAAACAATTGTGTTTCCAAACAGAACGCCTGGATTTTTGGTTTGGAAAGTAATTATCCACAATAGCATCCTTATCAACTATTGGATACATTTTTAAATGTTAAAAAACTATCAAAACTATGTCCTAGATCCATTTAAAGCAGCCATCTACGACCATAGAATACCATATTTATGGCAACGATACTCAATATCAAAAGAAAACTATCACTACATCTACTATGAAAATAGTGCCTTCCTTAGCTTGCTTATGAAAACTCTTTAAAACATTATACTTTCCATTTTAAATCATCGCAAAAAAGGTATTGCAATGTAGAGGATGCTTTTAGAGGTACACAACTTTCAATAGGGATATCTGTCATTTTAGTGTTAAATTTCTTTGTCATTTTAATATTATGTTTAATTTACCCGGCCAAAGTATCATGCAAAGACTTACACCCGAAAAACGTATCAAAATAGTGGAAATTTTCTTCCGCTTTTCACGCTTCGACCAATTTATAGTGCTCATAATCGTCCAACTGAAAAGCTCATACGCAATACGAGGGCAAGATTTTTGTCCACGTATACGCAATGTTCATCCAATACGAGCTCGTACAGTGCGTACTGAGGTGGCTATCACTGCTGTAGAGGGTCGTGTGACGACGGATTAATCGATTCGACGCCGTTCTCAGCAACTTGGCTTCTGGCCGTCCACTACATGGAAAATTTTCAGAAAAAATATTGAACTTAGACTAAAACCCTATAAGATCTAAATAGTGCAGGAATTGAACCCATTTGACCATCGTTTACGTCATACGTTCAGCAAATGGGCTGAGAATGAGAATTGAATTTATTAATCAGTTTGTCGATTAAAGTATATTTTTACTGTTAAGACAACATACATTTTGAGATCATTTTTGAGTACTAAACACGTCGACAATTTGGTTTCGACAACTAATGAGCAAAAACAAGTGGCGATCGAATAGGAATGAAAATATTTACGTTTGCAATGAGTAGTCGAGAGAGATTCTAGCCTTGGCGAACACAAGAAAGCAAAGCAGTGGAGACGAATAAAATAAAGTCTAAATAGTCTTTTTAGGTAGCCCAAAAACCTGCCAACTCTTCAATCCCGAAAAGAGTCCACTAAACTGCAAAAAAATTAGGTCCATTGGCGAAAAACTACCCAGTCCGACTGTTCGTGAGTTCCTAAATGGCAACATTAAAGCCTAGAAACCCTTTACAAAGCAAATGAACGGTGTGTACTAAATTACATTGACATGTATCAAATCCATTTTCAATCAGGAGAGACAGATTCCTTTTTTTGGGAGAGATGAAACGTGCAATAACGATATTATTTGTAACGGCTGTTTTATCTGAGCTTCATGGCTAGGTTGCTATAAGTCTATTTTACAATCATTTTCACTGAAAATCGTTGCCAAGCTGTTACCAATGATCCAACATCAAACTCACCAAAAAGGTGATAAATTGAAGTCGTAATATGATGATCAATCAAAAAGACACATTTACAAGAAGTAGGCACAGCCTCGTCCTCTGAAATCTGGATAAAATTTGGCACATAAGTAGAATAATTTTAATATAATTTAATTTTGGATTGATATAATCGAAGCGAAATTCCTACCAGATGGTCAAATGCGACAATTACTGAACACCATAGCATTTATGGCTAGATACGATGCGCATCACCCTAATTGGCTATGAGACATGAAGATCCTAGAAACAACGTATGATCCTACCATCAGCTATGTGATCCTACCATCAGCTATGATTTTGCTTGGATTACAACAATTTTTAATTATCCAATCGCTCAACAATGAGTTTCACTTTAATTTACATATCTAAATGAACAGACAGTTTGCTGATTTCTAAAAATAAATGTATATGTATTATAGTTGCACATTGTTGATTTACCTTAAAACTAAATACATTCGCAATTATTTCAAAAAAATTACAACACCGACCGGGAATCGAACACACGACCTCATGGTCGCGGGACAGGTGCACTGCTTCCAACTCTGCATTGTTTCTGACATATGTAAAAACTTACTAATTGATAATCGACGCTAAAAACTTTCAAGGCTTTTTACTCAAAATTGAAGAGTGTTGCGTTCTAATATTATAGGAATCGAATATTTTTAACGTCTTCTACTTATATGGCAAATTTCTTCCAGATCTGAGATGACGAGGTCGTGCCTTCTCCTTGTTAGATTGCATTTTTCACAGATGCTACGTACTATGACCAGGTAGACCCCATGACTCACAAGCGATGTTATCATACAGTCGAGATGTAATGTAGTACTTTTTTGTATTGCCCAGCGCTATACGCTCTATATAATTAATGATATGTCATCGACATTACTCTTGGAAAAGTGTAGAGAAATCACAAATTTGAACCATAGGAAGTGTGAATATTATTTTTTTACCAATTAATAGTTCACTTAGGTCACACAAGAAGTAATTCCTGAGAAGTTGAACTTATGTATGAGTGTACATTTTTATTCAGTGTAAAATACCCCTTAAATTAGTTTCAGAATTACATAGAGTATACATTTGTACATAGATTTTAGAATAAAAGAACTATTAAAGTATGAAATAAACGAGTAAAATTTGTAGTCAACCTGTCGAATTCGGCAATTGTTACATTTGAACTCTCTATTGTCACATTCGGCAATGCAGTCGTAGTCGGCTAACCCTTATAAATATCGACATTACCATATCCCATCAAGTTTAGCGATTGTGGCTGAAAACAATATTTTCGTTTACTCCTTAATAAAACAAAAATGATTTTCACTAACTCTTTTTTCGACACTGTGGCCAAAATCGGCTCTCAAGATTTAAGAATTAGTACTATTTATTCACAGTTAATAATCTTTGCAGATACAGCTAATTCAAAAAGGATTAATGATATTCAATCGACATAACTATCCTCCTTATTTCATTCAAAATAAATATACGCCTAGAAAATTCGTACTATTTCGATCATAGCGCATAGTAGTCAATTTATATTCAAAATGCATTACATCCAATGAGTTTCCTCATTTAAATATTTGATTACATCATTTTTTGGAGGAGTCTGCGAAACAATTTCAATTGTTCATTCTGCTTCATCTTACAAGCGCCTGACAATGTGCTAAAGCACAACATTTGCCCGTTGTTCACCCCCCCCCATATCCAAGGACGTATTCAAATGTCTGCTTAGCGACATTTCCACAAAAGAAAATTACCCTGCCTAATGAAATTATGGCCCACCATCGTCTAGCATCGCTCTATTTGTCGGAACAATTCCGCCTGATTTGATCTCATCATTTGAAAATGGAAGGATAATAATGTCAAGCGATGGGAAGTGATAGGTATTTATTAATATAAACACAAGGTGGTAAGATAGCGTCAAGCATTCGCAAGGCAAATGATTCCTCGTGGAGTCGCAGATCAGAGGAAGGAAGTCAAACAAAGTTCAATGGTGGGCATATTTATTTGGATCTATTACCTGAAGCAATGAGTTTGTAAGTATTTTCGGTAACAGCAGTTCTACTTAATTCCAGGGTGAAATACTCTCTTGTGATTTCTCCAAATGGTTTGAACAATAAAGGGTTTATAATGTTCCAATTTGTTGGGAACATTGAGGAAGTGGGAACGATTTTTTTGGAATTTTTATATACCCAGGCACAGTGAAACCTCTCACGGACATTATTGGTTACCGATTTTTGCTCGACTAGGAGAAGCGTCCATTTTAGTTAGGTGCAAACATTAATAATAAAAACAAATCATTGTTTCTTAATTCACCCCACTGGAAAGTTATTCGTGTGGACCATAAGGGTCGCACATAGGCCGCATTTTTTTTATTTTTTTTTGAGATCTATCCGTCAAGTAACTGCGTATTAACTCGCTCGCTTTTCCCAAAATTCAATATTCTTGACACTTTTCGTTTAAAGTTTCATGTAACACTAAGTAGATAACCTCTTTTAGGTCCACAAAACTACAACGTAGTGACCTTTATCCAAATTTTCATTTAAAGAATTGCAGTCGGACGGGGAGTCCCGTAAATGTCCGTCATTGTGAACTATCAATGATAGAAAATCACCACTAATAATCTTTTGACATTACATGAGGTTATGTTTTCCAATAATTCACTAAATTACCAGGAATGTTTTCATTAGCAAGATCCGGTGTTTTCAAAGACGCATTCAAACAAACAATATGCCTCAACAAATCAGTTTACAGTTCACTGCATTCTCGGTATGCAACAAACCATTATCATTCCTTATTTAATTCATTTTCATCCTAGTGCTCCAAAGTACCGACAACTCTCAAATATGGCTCGAGTCGGCGTTCGTTTACTTGGCGAAGCAAAATACCTTCGCAAAGATAAGCTACCTGCTGGCTACCAGCTAATTTATCGCGCTCCACTGCAATACTACGTTTCCGCGGCGAATCACTTTACTACGCTTAGCGCGTTAGCGATCACAGGATGTGCCGTATATGTTGCTGTCTACGGTCCAGAAAACCTTCAAGCACCTCTCAATTTGGAAACTGCACTGCAAACAGATAAATCGGATATTAAATACTACGCTGTAATGTTTGTCCTTATGTGCTTGAGTGTGCGATATGTCGTCATGCGTTACCCGCGCCGGATTTACCGAAAAGACAAAGAGTGTGTTCATAGAGACGCGTGGAAGTACATTTTATCGTGAACCTTTTTGTTGCAGATGTATTGCTATATTGGAAGGACAGCTACCATTCACTAAACGACAAATCGTCTTCCAACACGGCGAGGTGACGAAAACAACGCCTCAAGGCTTTCTGCCATGGAAGGAGTCCTGGTACAAAATCCAAGACCAAAAGGTGCTTCTCTTGGACGACTACTTCAAGACGCCCGCAGAGCTTCACAATATGCTGACTAAGAAAAAGTCTTGAGTAAGCTAGGGTTAAGTAGTAAAGTTTATGTTTAGTTGAATCCGACGTGTTTTCATTGAACAGTGATTGCGTCCTTGGCACAATGAAGATCCACGTTGCTTCGATTAAAATTTTATTTACATCCCCCGTAATCCTAGTTCACAGCTTATTCGACATACCACTTCGACCGCTCGGCACTTCGCTCAACGCCGCTCGCCTTATTTCTAGAGTCCAGCAATTGCTTATACTTATTCACTAACAACGAGAAGTTGTCCTTCTCGGCCTTCTTTTTGCCCTTCTTCGGTCGATCTATCTGTTTTCGCTCAGTGCGATGCAGCATCTGCTCCTTGCGCTTCTTCTCCTTCCGCTTTTTATCCGAGACACGCTTCATGTGCTCCTGCGCTTGCTCCTTGATCTTCCGCCCAGATCGCATCCGCACAAATGTTCCCGATTTCGCTGCAGTTCCCACGAAATTTTCGAATCCTTCTTCATGCGGATCGCTTTGCTGCTGGGAACCACTCTGCGATGCTTTCTGTTCGCCCGCACCCTTCTTAAGTTGTGTCTTGTCGTCCCCAGTGTCCGCCTTCTTCTTATTTTTCCTTGCCTTGACCTTCTCGAGTTTCTGGGCATACGTTGGATTCGCTTCGCGTGATTTTTGGACTCGTCGCTCTTTAATTTTGTGAACGGAACGGTCTTCGATGCTGAAACCGACGATTGGCCGCTGCAAAGGACAACATTTGAAAACGGTTAAGTGAAATTTTGACAAACAGGAACTTACGGAGGTTTGATTGAAGATTTTCGGATTGTTGTTCAGCTTTCTGAGGGCACTAATCGCATCTGCGTGCGATTTGAACGAAACGAATCCAAACCCTTTGGGTTTGCCGCGCGGATACCCCACTGAGGATTTGTTCTCGCGCATCACTCGACACTCGTGCGGCTTCAGGCCGGTGAATCGCATCACCATGCTGCGCAGCTTTTCGTCGTCGTAGTGCATCGGCAGGTTGTGTATGGACAGGCGGTTCCTCGACACGAACCTAGAATTACAAAATACGTGCTTGTCACCGTGTTCCGGACGAATCAGCTGCGCTCAAACCTGTTCAAGTTCTTCAATATCTGCGCCTTGGTCACCTCCAACTTGTGTCGCTTGTTCATATCCGAGGCGGAAACGGCTTCCGCTGCTTTCGACCCGGCCATGATGAGTCCCTCCTTGACCAGATACAAGTTTCGCGAGTCGGACGGATCCTTCTCCTTGGCTGCATTCTTCTGACGGCGGATCTCCTCCCGGCTGAGTGCCAGCATGGGCTCCATCACCGTGTCGAACAGCACGAACTGCTCGCCGGCAGCAAGGCACAGGTCCGCCGAATCCTTCTTTTTGAACTTCACGAAACCGGTGCCCTTCGAATGCCCGGACACGGGGTCTGTGGTGATCACGGCGTAATACAAGGGTCCGAACTTCTTGCAACACGTCCGCAAGTCGTCGCCGGTGGCGTCGAAAGGCACGTTCTTGATGAATATAGTGCATCCCTCGTTGACGTCGTTGGAAATGTGTTTGGGTTTGGCTTCTTGGTCGTCTTCTTCCAGTTTGACCTCCGGTTTCGCGTCTTCCTCTTCGTCGCCGTATGCCGAGTCGTCAGTGTTCTCGCCGTCCTCCTGTTGCGAATCTTCTTCCTCCTCATTCGAGGCATCATTTGAGCCGTTCACATCGTCAGTTTGCTCCTCGCTTTTGATCTCGGACTCTTCGCCCTCCTCGGCGCCACTGCCAACTTCCATCGCTTCCTCATTCACCTTCTCATCCTCTACACCCGCCGCTTCATTTGGCGCTTCCGCGCTTTTACGTTTAACATACTCGTCCTTGCCCACGGCCCAATCCACATAGACCGGCCGACCGAGGAACTCCTTTTTCGTGGCCTGCAAGATCGCCCTGGCCGCCTCGTTCACCTGCTCGAACTGCACAAATGCGCAGCCGACCAGCTTCCCGTCCGGTTTTTTCAGCAGGTTCAGCTCCGTGATGGTCCCGAACTGCTTGAAGTGGTCGCGCAAAGTCTCTTCTGTCGCTTTAAACGAAATGTTCCGGACGATCAAGCGGGCTCGGCGCCGTTTTCGTTTCTCGCGCTGCTCATTTGGGTCCATTCTGAAACGATTCTGGCGATTGTTGGGCTGTTTCGGACGATCTGAATGTAGGGAAACAGTTAATTGGGTCGGTAATATGTACGACATTTAGTAACCAGGATTTTCGGCAGAGTCCTCGGCAATTTCCATATTTAAGCAGGACGATTCTCAAGTACAATTTACGAATACGGTGTGTCGTGTCGCCGACAAACTGTCAGATTGAACGCACATGTTCAAAACAATCGTATGTCGCACTAGCAATGCAGTTGTCATTCTCACGAACGGCACTGCCAGCTCAACGCTCCTAAATTAGGCGTGTCTATAGTCTATATAAATGAAATCCTAGTTATTATAAAGACATTGTAAATTCAAAATTCAATCCCGACAATCGATTTGATATTATCATTGCAAGAAATGTTCATGTATACCGGACATTATTCTTACATTAATCATGCATTTTGCAAAAGTGATTGTTTGGAAACAATTTCTGGTATATATTAGACGCATATCATTGCATATCATGAACCATGTTTGTATGTAGCTTGTATTACACACCTTTAAAAAATGTGAAATTGATAACAACAAGCGTGCTCTTTGACTATTAATAAAAGGATTACAAACAAAATGTTCCACGGAGGAATTAAGCGTTTAGATAGGAAATCGTAACTTAATAAATTATTTTGCCAAACTGAATATAGTGCATACACAGGTAACGAAAAATGGGAAATAGTTTGTAATAATTTATTTATTTATTTATTTAAACAAGACTACAATATACAGATGAATCCAAAAATCTATTGTAATAACTAAAATAAGCTAAATTAAAGCAAATACAAAAGAGATAAGAGAAAAGTAACTTAATATAACGAAGCGAAGAAAAAAAAATTATTCAGGGATTGCATAGTCGGAAGATACCTTACAAATCTTTGACAGTCGTTCTCTACTATCAACGACTACATCTTCACTAAGCAAAAGTCTTTTAGCAAATCTTTCAGCAGACACAAACAATAGTCTCATAGGCGAGAACTCAAACTAAGGGTTGTACTTCGATACTCCTACGCCTAATAATATAGATATATAAAATACAGCAACACAAACTGGAGTAATATATCAAATGATGATATGATCAAAATCAATTACTTTTTTCCTATTATTTCATTTCAAATGAAAAATGAAATTAAGTGAGATAAAGGCTCCATGTTAAGCAATTTTAATATGATTTTTTGCTCAACAGTCGTGAAATATTCGTTCGATACGCCTGCTGATCTGTTATTTTGACGGTGAAAATTCAACATGCCGAGACGCAGCAGCAAATCGGTATCTTTTGAAGATTTCCACCTCCCAGCGACGGTAAAAAAAGATTACTTTCCCATATATCCACGCACCGTTAATTTTTATTTGATTTTATTATTTATTAAAATTATTTTATAAAATTTGTTATTCGCTATTCTATTTGCTCGTCCAATACAAAGAAATTTAATAAATAAAAAATTTCAATATCGGCCACCACTGTTCGGTTGGTTTTCCCCGAAAATGAGTTGTGGCAGTTGAAAGTGTTTTTAACGGTCATCAAGGTTCACAATCAGCATTTAAACAATAATACGAGGTGAAAACTGTTGTCATCTATTCACAATAACAATTCGCGTTGCCGCTTTTCCTGCCACTTTTATGTCAACGTAAGTCCGCCATCGCGCGATCAAAGCCTGACAACCGCGACGTCACAAATTTGTTTGTTTTCAATTGAGACCGCGGCATTTGTGTATAATTGAATTTATTACTGGTCTTTTTACTATTGCTTGCCTCCCGCGATGAGTTCAGCATTAGAAAGTAACTTTCGAGTGGCTACGGCCGACAATATTCCACTCATAACAAGTGAAATGGTATTCGCTTTCATCGCAAAAGTCGCCCGGACAAATGCCGCCGCCAAGAATCTGTAATATTGTTTACTATTCAATCCTAACAACAAATGTAGAAAATGTCTTGATTACTCGCAGGTCTGGCTTCGACGACTTTCTCGTCGAGAACGTACAGATTCGTCGACGCGGCATTTGCATTATTAAAGGGAAAATCGGACTTGCGGCCGACGAGCAGAAAACAAAAAATAACGCGACGCTGCATATCAACGAGAAGAAGGCTGATGTTATTTCGGCTCTGTGCGACGAGTGTAAAGCAACTGATAGTGGTAGGGTCTCCCTGTCTAATTAGCTAGCGTCCAGTTTACGTAAAACACTGATCAGATATTTCAGGATGCTGCCCGCACGGAGTTGCTTTCCTGTTCTGGATGCATCGCAAAAGCACCGAATGCAAGGCCAATAAGGAGAAGGCGATTTGGGCTGCGGAGCCTGAGGAAGATATCGGCGTGGCGCAGATCAAAGAACTTTATTATCCGGAACCAATTGAGATCTACGACGAATCCGACATTGTCACGGAGGAACGGGGAGAGGAGTTCCTGGGCGAGCTCCTGGATGAAATGGAAAAGGGTCTATTGGTGGACAGTCCCTTCTATCGCCACTGCAAGACGTTCATCGAGGAGTTCGAGCCCGTTTACATCCACCATACGATGCTCGACATAGACAGGTACAAGGTCAGCAACTACAAATCGTTCTTGTTCCACATGGAGAGCATCAGCAAGACCGGCCTGTTCGACCGCATTCAAAAGGAGACGGTCAACAACTACAAGTCCCGAATGTGGCTCGAGGCGCAATACTGCCGCATACGATGCTCTCTCGTCTACCAAATCATAACGCGCAAGGATCCGAGCGAGGACGAGGAAATCCTCAGCATGATATTCGGGCAAGGGCGCGAGGCCAGGATAGACGAGCGACAGTTGCTGAAGGGGAGCAAACGCCAAATGCTCAAACAGACGGTCAAGCTGCACAACAAGCCCTACGAGGAATGCGGTCTGTTGCTGAGCCCGTCGTACCCGTACTTGTGCGCGTCGCCCGATGCAATTAGCGACGATTTCATCATTGAAATCAAGTCACCGAAAACGGAGGAGGAATTCGAAGCGTACCTGGAAGGATCCGGGACGATTTCGCCGAAGTACATGGCCCAGATTCAGATGCAGATGTACATCGCGAATGTTCAGAAGGCGCTGTATTGCGTGTTGAGTCCTTCGTTCGAGACTACCGGCGCGTTGCATTTCGTCTGGATTGCGGCCGACACGCAGCAAGCGTACTCGTTTATAAGTGTAATTGAAGATTATTGGAAGAATATCGTATTTCCAAGAATTTTAAGTATATATGGTGAGGAATAAAGCAATTATTTTGGAGTACAATATACGTAGAGTTGTTTTTGTATTCTAAGAAACGTTTGTCATATATTTCGTCTCAAAAAATTGTTTGTGATATCTAAGCTGCTTCCTTCCAGTGAACGTGATAATTAATGCCGTATGTTTTTTCGCTCGAACAACCAAATTAAATTGTTCGGAAATCACTGCCGCATTGTACCATTACCGCCAGCTCATTATAGGCCCAAGAGCTCGTTATAAGCTAAATTGTTTCGGTAGCATAATTGAATTTATTCATGAATATATTACGGCAATTCTAGACTTCCAATGAAAAATATTTGCATTAATAGCAAATAGAAACTCCAAGTCAACACAAATCTATGAAATCATTCAAAGTTGAGTTCGTGGCAGCATATAGTTCTACATATTTTACAAAATATGATGTACTTAGCCCTAGAAAGTCCACAAAATGAATCAGGCGTAAAACTTAGTTTTGTCTTGCTTCGTAAATTGTACATCGTATCAATCACGCCAGAGCCTACTTACTCAAAACCTGAACATATTGAGTGTGTTCACAAATGCATGTAACATTGATAATTTCAGTTTTTAACACTACTTTTATTAACTTCCCAGTGGGAAGTAATTGCAAAAAAGAGTCGATTTTGAAAATCCCAAATTTTGACATATCTTCACGTTTTAAGGTCTCTAGAATCCAAATCCATCGTTTTTAGAGAGATGGCTGTGTATGAATGTGCGTATGGGCGTTTTGAATTTCGTCTCGATTATATCGAGAACTAAACACGTATTCACATATTCACGTGCGACTGGTTTCATCCGACGCGCAATTACGTAACTTAAAACTGGATGAGTTTTCAGCAAAATCGGTTGAGCCATTTTTTATTGAGGATGAAAATACTGAAAAAAATTGCTTAATTTTGAAACTGTTGAAACGTACTATTTATTCGGGCTGTAGCTGCAGGAAATGCCTGATCGTACTACTACATCTGTCAAAAAACTAGGACGAAGTAGGTCGACATCACATTGGAGTCAGGAAACATAAGAACGAAAACTAAATCTTGAAAAACTGAGGCCATTACCGTTGATTTAGAAGAATAATGGTAAAACAGCTAGAAACTATTATTCTGTGTTGTAGCTGTGTTATAGATCCAAGCAAATTTCAAAACTTAACGACTTACTTACATTGGTTTGGCGTCCTTAATCTGTCAGCAAAAATGACAGTGATATGTTATTGTTTAACGTTCGTCATTATTAGAATGGTAATAAATGTTGTTTCTTGCAATGAAAATAACATTCAATGATTCAGTAAGACGTACGGAACACACGCGATTGCTGAACTAATTTCAGCATGCCACGTCTTTTGCAGACAAGAAACCTGTGAAGAAATGTTGAAAGCGATTTAAAAGGATGAGTAAATACTATTTCGTCTTCATAACGAATTTGTGCTCACAAAAGTGTGAATGTAATATAGTTAAGCTTCAGTTTTAGGCAAATTTGTTTGTTTTTATTGATCTTACTACGACTTGCTTGGTAAATAAATATACAGTTTTTGCTACATTGTTTGTATTGGCACTCAACGCAAAAATTTGATCGTTTTTTACGTTTTTAGGTGGAAATCAGCATGCAGAGTTTCTATTAAACTTATATAAACAAAACTTATCTGCATCCCTTTCCGCTAACTAAAACTACTTTTGTCTCCTACAAAGCACTCTCGCCTTCAATTTTCATTAATTGTCCATATTTAGGCATCATCACATAGTACTTCCAAGACGGTAATTGCGATGGTGCTTAATTCGTCATGTTTCAAAGCTTTCAAGTTTATAAACTTCCCAGTTCTTGTAATCGCCTCGAAAATTGAAATTTTCAACATTTCTTTACGTTTCATCATTCATCAATAAAATTCATTTTAAGGTCTATAGAGTATATATAAAGTGTTTTAAGAAAGAGAGATGTATGTGTGTGTGTACGTACGTTCGTGCGTTCGTGGACAGTTTTTTCTACGAGCATAATTCACGTAAACAAAGTCGTCGAGAGCTGATTAGTTTGGGATACTTCGGTCGGGGATTGGCTGTTTTGACCCTTTGTAGGTCATTTCTGTCATGCGCTATATCTCGCGAACCAAACAAAGGATTTGTATGACATTGACATTTATGTGATTCTATCAAACTTTTAAAATAATCGTTGGAGCTATTTTTTCCTTTATTCAAAAATAAGATTAAAAATTAGCTTCTTGTCCATAAACAATAAATTTTTTACCTGATTTGCAAATCACAGTAATCAATATTTATAAAATTTATATACTCCAAAAAGTTCTTGTCAAAAAACCAGCAAACCTTTTTCTCATGATTCTGGAAAAAAAACTAAATAAAAAATCATTCAACGTTACCATGGAAAAAAGGGTTCATACGATAGATACTACTTTATATCTTTTATTCTTAAGACTTTCTTGTAAAGTCAATCAAAGTTTATTAATATTTGCATAATTTGAGCAGATTTTGAAAAGTTTTCACAGTGTTTTAATTTAAATAAGAAAACTGTTTAAATTTTGAAAACCAAAAAAATCAACCAAATTTGCATTTGTGGCAATCAACGCTTTGAATGGTGAAATGTTTTGTAGTCAATACTTTGCAAGATCATATGCTTTAAATAGCTTTCATCAAATAAAAAATTGTAGTCTTTAGTAGATTTTTTCTTAAGAGGTCATAAGATTTCAATGACTTCCTCCATCATTATGTGTAAAACATTTTAATTTTTACATGCAATTAAACTGATTATTGACTGCATATTCAATGTTTTTCCAGATTTACTGAAAATAATAAATAATTATTAGTATAATTGATGTAAAATCGGGAAAAAATATAAATTCAGTGATTATGCCGAAGTGATGGCAATTTTGAATGCAACTATTCAAAATGGTCACCTCGCGAGAAAATCTCGTCAGTGGGCGTAATAAAAAAAACTGCATTCATTTTGCTAGCGGTCTTTTGTCCTTCAAGCATCGATATAAAAGTAACAAATAACGTAAAAAAGGCTTCGTAGCCTGCCCCCTCCAATTGATCCACGTGAATATTCAATCAAACCAATCCACTCTCCATCCACCAAAAGTCATTAACTCATTTCAATTACTGTTATGAGTACCTCTCATTAATATTATTTAAAGTAGTAGTATTTTCATAAATATTTTTAATATTTATGTAAATATTACTGGGAAGTTGACCGTGTGGACCTCAAGAGTCGCACCTCGCGGCTTGTTTTTTAATTACATCCGTGTTTTTATAATTTTATTTCATATCGAATAGACCTTTAAATTTGATTTTTGATAAGCAGTCCTATTTTTTTCAAATTTCTAGCCCGTTCAATTTAAATGTGTCACAAGTTTTGGGACCTCTTTAAAATTCAGAGAGGAATTCAAACTTCAAAAATGACAAGTAGAATCAATGTTATGCCATGACATTTCTGTCTGGCTAGTGTAGCATTGCACAGTGTCAACATGGAATTGAACAGAAAACAGCGAGCTGCCATCAAATCACTGAACACACTTAAGAGTTTGGAGCTGCTAGAGCTCGACAATTTGCGGGAGCTACGGAAAAAACTATGGACCAATCATTTGCCATGCAAGCGAGAACAGTTGGGCATCGAAGTGCATCTACTGAAGGATTTGATGTGGGGTGACGGGTCCGATTTCAAAAATTTCTGCAGGATGTCAATAGGAGATTTCGAAGAAGTGCTGGCCTTGGTAAGTGTAAGGGGTTCTTTTCAAAAAAAAACTCATGACAAATCGTTATACAAAAACAGGTGCAGTCGTCCATCACCAAGCAGGATTCGGTAATGCGAAACGCTGTCTCTCCACGCATTCGACTTGCGGTCACCCTGCGATACATCACATCTGGCGATTCCTATCGATCGCTGGAGCTTCTTAGTAAAGTCTCAAAGCAAACAATCAGCAAATTCATCCCCGACGTTTTGTTGTCGCTGTACGAAGCGCTCAAAAATGAAAACTTGGTGGTGAGCTCAATTCATCCATAATTGCAGTGGCATAAAGTAATTTCACATATTTCAGACTCCAGACAAACCGGAAGATTGGATTCGTGTCGCGAACGATTTCCAGAACCTATGGAACTTTCCGCATACGCTCGGCGCCATGGGCGGAAAACACATTGAGATCAAATCGTCCGAAACCGCCGAATCGGAGTGCTTGAGCAAAGTTCTTTTCGCGGTGACAAACGCGCACAGTAAATTCCTCTCCATTGACGTGGGCCCGAGTGAACGCGCATCAGACAGTACCATTTTCTCATCCAGCTACACATTTGACGCCCTGAACTCGGGAAAGTTGAATATTCCCGACGACGAGGTGTTGCCGGGATGTCGCCAGAAAGTGCCATTCTATTTTATTGGCGACGATACATTCGGCTTGGACAAGCACGTTATGAAAGCATATAATAGAAATATGGCGTTGAATTCGCGTCAACTGGTGTTCAACTATAGATTATCAAGAGCTCGCATGACTGTGGAAATGGCATTCAGACGGTTATGCAGTCGCTTTCGCATTTTCCACTGTCCAATGGAACAATCGTCAACGACGGTCGATCTAATCGCCAAGACTTGCTGCGTATTGCACAACTTTTTATCAAAAGATTTCTTAACACCACATTCAATGTTCAACGAGGAAGACTTTCAGTTGCCGGTCACAGTGACGCCGCTCGGCTTGCAAGACCATCCGAATTGCTACAAATACGCGTATCGGATAAGAGAAGAGGTGTGTAGGCATCTAGTTATAGGCGAAGAAGTCCCTAGTGTATGGGAAAAATAAATAGAATCATAGAAAAATTTAATTGTGATCAAAAAGACAAATCGTAAAAACAATGAAATCAAAAATAGTGAATTTAAAATAAAAATACTAATCCTAACTTGATGATAATTGTTTTGTAATTTAAAAAATGATTGAACTTACTAATTAAAATATTATAAAAACATATGCGTTAATTTCATTTTCCTCTATGTGTGAATTGCATTACCTTCCGTTCAATATTTTCTGTGTTCGTGCATGATGCAAGCTGATTAGAGATTCCTAAGAGTGTCTATTGATTACGTATGACTTTTGGGGCAAGTGCATATCTAATCGAATCCTTTCGTAGCGCAAGTAATATACACAGTGGCCCGAAGGTCCTCATTCAATTTCCTAATGCATTTACTTTGTTCGTAAGCAAAAAGGATTTGTTTACACATGAATTTTCAGTGTCCCAGAATCCATAATTTTGCTTGTTCGCGTATCGGCGTTGGTGAAAATGTGCCCCGTCGCTCATGATGAGTTTAAATGGTGAATTGCCCATTTGGCACTTTTCATACACTTCTGGGTTGGTATTGGTATAGCTCTGTTAGTAGTTCTTATCAATTGATCCTTGTAATTTATGTGTTTTGTGTTTATGTTGTTCGTGGGTACATTTTGGGTATGCGTGGCATAATACAAATGAGTGCAGATGAACATGTGGTTCCACTACAAGATTCGCACTCCATTTCGGTTTGGCTGGCACCAGTTTTTGAGATATCTTTGGTGACGAGAAGTGATTTCATTCGCCCCTCTCGCCAAAGTGATGCACAAATAGAACACCCCGTTTGCTACCAGATCTTTATCTGTATATCTCTCTCTTTGATCCGCTTCCTTATTCACCAAGTGTCTATTGTGTTCCTCCGGCTTTCTCTTTCAACTAAAACGTTTGGTGCCATGACGCCAAAATCAGAAATTTTGATCATACTGGAAACAAGCAAAATCTCGGAGAAGAGTGACTAAAAAATGATCAAATGGATGGAAAAAATGGGCCATTAGGATTTTGTCAATAGCTAAGCAAAAGAAAGAACAAATTGCGGCTGAGTAAACTATAACTAACGAAGGAATAGAAAATGAAACCGCAGTCACTGTTACACATACGCGATACTATTACTACTCGCCTATGTGCCACTCGGTCAAATATACGCGCGGTTTGGTGCGAATTTTCATTTCTGGAGACGACACTGATCTCTTACATTGTAGCTAACCTGTTTGGAATAAGGATTCGCGACATGGAAAATCATAAAGTGTCAAAAAATGCACTTAGGTAAAACTGGCCAAGATAACACTTGCATAATTGTGTAATCAAAAGGTGTTATCACATTAATTAAAGTAGTCAATTATCTACAAATAAAACCCTTAATGTATTTTTCGATCTAAACCTCCTGAGTTTGAGGTTAATCTTGTAATACCTGTATTGATTTCAAATCGACTATGTCACGACGAAAACCTAAGTTGAGTGACATTTTAAATACAAGTTCAAGAAATCAAAATTGTCTATGCTTTTCACCTAACTTTACTGCTAACAACACTTTCCACAGGTTCTTAATTTAAATTTCACATCAGATTAATATGGAGTTTAGTAAATCACTATTATTTATATGTTAATCGATACATATTCATACTCGATTTAGAACTGTGTCAAACAGTCCAAGACATTGCCGAAAATTAGAATTATAAACCGTTAGGACAGAGCTTGTTAGAATTAAACACGATTCGGAAGACTTAATTGAAATATATTTCACCGTGAATTTAAACTGATAGGGCAGTAAGACTGAACACGCAAAAATTACAAATTATCTGTTTTGTCTAGCAAAACTATCCTTACAAAATAAAGCAACCTGAAACGAGCAACATTTTTTTAGCATTACCTAAATTGTTTCAAAACTTAAAATGATAGTTAATCTACATTTGAGTTGATTATTTAAAAGAAACATCGAGTGAATGAACTCAGTCCTGAAAATTTCAAGCGTACAATAAATTGGCATACGTATTGCTGATTATGATATTTTTTTGGTTCTTAAAATAAGCATTCCTTACACATAAGCGTATCAATAATTTCCTTAGACATGCAAATATTTATTATTCATATATAAATACTATATACGAAATGATCTTAGAGATCATCATCATCCTCATCACTTTCTGGATTCATTGCTCGGAATAAATCGTCCAGACCATCCTTCTTTTCGTGAGCTAGACCCGATAAACTTAGTGTGGGGCGGGATATTGTAGCGTTTTCATTTTCACATTCAGCTTGCAATGACGAAATATCAGGCTGTTGATGGGAAACAGATTTATCTAATAAGCATGACTAATTTTGATGTTTTTCATGCAACTGCTTTCAAAATCTTTTAAATTTTTAAAAAAACACAATATCGATTGTTGAATCAAATTAAAAAAAAACACTAGCAATAAGTCATAGTGTATAAATTCAATTGAAACTGTTCTTAAAGATTGAAATATTCGTTATATAAATTGTTGATACTCGTAACAGATAACTGATCACCGAAAATCTTACCTTTTCCTCTACTTCTTCAAGTTCTTTCCGTCGCATGCTATCCCATTCCATATCATGTTCAAATTCATCATCGACATTTGGAAACGTGAAGTCATCCAATGCACCCATTGAATTGTATTCGGGAGCTATACATTTAGGTAATTATTTGAAACATATGCTTGTCTGGAACTATCATCAACTTACGTATTTCATCGTCTTCATCCTCATTCACGTCCGAATAACAATCATCGCAATTATCAAAAGTATCGGGTGGCTCATTTTTCACTTGTGTACCCAACAAATCACTATCGTCGTCTATATCATCGCTGCTGTCGTCATTCACTTCGTCGTTCTTTTCAGTTTTAATATTTACAATCGGTCCGTTTGTCGATGATTTGTCGTTGTTGTCATCGAATAAAGCGAAGTCTTCTGCAAAGAGTAGATGGATTTGATTAATTTAAGGCACTAACATGTATAATATTCCACTTGCATTCATTATTATAAAATAAGTGGTAAATTTACTAACAACGGAAATAAAGAGAAGCAAACTGCTCCAGCTCGTAGAATGAACAACTTAAAACTGATCATACAAAATATGGAAAAGTGCGCGGGATGGAACATGTTAATAAGCAGATACTTGATAAAAAGACAATTTATAAAATTGTAAACCTTCAACAAAAGCAATCATAAAAGCATCAGGACACTATCTTCGAAATTAAACAATCAATACGAACTTACCCCCTTTTTCCAGCATTTGACGCATCAGTTTGGCAGCTTCTTTCAATACATTTTCTTTAGAATCGGTATTTCCTTCCTCGACCGGTTTCGGGAACGTTCTCTCATCACCAACTATTTCACAATCGCTATCATTCTCCTTTGTTTTCTTCGGGATTGGTTGCCTAGCATCGCCCGGCAAACCAATATTGCCTTTTGTTCGTCGAAAGCGAACCACCAAGCTCCGCTTGTCTAATATTAAATTTATAGTTTTCTTATACGCATCCATTGCCTCTTCAACGGTAGCATACTGAATAAAAGCATATCTTGTGTATTTCATCTTTTGTG
Source organism: Oxycera nigricornis (assembly GCA_963942545.1). Classification (NCBI taxonomy): domain Eukaryota; kingdom Metazoa; phylum Arthropoda; class Insecta; order Diptera; family Stratiomyidae; genus Oxycera; species Oxycera nigricornis. The sequence continues at coordinate 112,420,312 of OZ012659.1, read as the reverse complement.
CGAAACCAACATCGATGTATGTTGCAGTCGGGAAGTTCTCTTTAACTTCAGAAACTGTTATATTCGCTGGCAAGTTACCCACATAAAGCGTATATGGGTCAATGCCTTCACAATTGGTCTGAAATTCAAAAAAAAAAACATTTTTTATCATACGAAAATCTATAATTCTCACATTTAATAATAACTTACAATTTTTTCCTGCTGCTTTGTATACTTCTCTTCAGCCCGAAGGTAACCAGTACCGAATGGAATCTTGGAGATTTCTGCGCTAACTTTCACTACATCCGCACCGGGTCGCAATTTGACAAAACACGATCGCGCCTTGTATGGGATTTGGAAGTGCACCGATTCGATATCGGATGAGAATCCTTTCACCATGTACGAATTCAAATCGGGATCAGGAAAATGTATCACCAACATAGGTGCTGGTGCTGTGCTCTGATTTTCTAGCTCCAAGACTTGTTCCGCGTCTTCTCGACACCAAGCACGCTTGCGAGGATATCGCGATGACATAGGCTTCCGTTTTGGCTTTTTGTGGACCTGAACTTGATGCGTATCTGTGTTGACTAGACATTTTTGAAATATAAGCTCCGATTTAACAACAAGCTGATTGTTAAATATTACAACAGTGCAGGATTGCAGGAAAACATAAAACTTAGCTTGACTTTTTAAATACGTAAATATACTTATTTCGCATTTTTAGCGAAAAAATCCAAATGTTTAGCATAAGAAGGATCGGGTGATGTTTGTTTTATGAAATTTTTTTTTTGTAATATTATATTATTGCAGAAGTAAGAAGGTAGTGTCTACAGGTTTTTGGTCTCTACAAGAATAAACATTTACTTTCATACTAATCATTAAACCATGGTCAAAAATCATCAAAGTGTTCAAAGCCACATGGACTGTTGATTCTAAACCCGGCATCAGTAGTGTTTTTCCAGGATCTAGAAATCAAACTCGACCAGTATTTAGTATTATATCTGCAATATTCTCCATTTACAGATGGTCTTTGCTGAGACAAATGAAATTCAAACTTTGGGATCATCTCAGAATTTTTTTAAGGATTGATTGTTTTGATTCTCATGTTTCATTTGTTTCTATTTGGAAATTCACCCACGGCTGTTCCGTAACTAAGGCGTATTCCTTAATTTGATTTATTATAAGCGAGAGAATTTCGCGCTTATTAATTTTAAGCTAATAATAAGTCAGTCTACCATGATTTTGATGGTTAGTAGTGGCTTCTTCGTTTACTTCTTAAACTGACGGTCCTAAGAGATGGACTGAACCATTCGTCTCGACAGTTTTTTCTCTCCTGTCGACGTATCCCTGTGTAAACTCTTCGTGGCGGTTTGTGTTTCTACCCTAGAGATATTTTCAGCCAGTTTTGCTATCTTTATGTTTGTTGCTAATTAAATAACTGATGGTTGGACTATTCTCCTAATATTCATTTGAATCAATTTTAGGTAGGCCTTCACGTTAAACACAGCAACACTGTATCTCCCTAAGTTCTACAAAGTTCCTTTAAATACAATACAATAAACATTGAATAAGTCTGAATGATATTAAGAAGGTGGCTATCTAATGTTAGATATCCAATACAGAGGAAGAAGCTGCTTGCGTTTGAAATATAAGACTGAATTCTACTCTGTTTCCCAAAAAAACTACAGATGAACTTGAGCGTTACAAGCTAGGATGCATTTTGGGGCTAGTAAAAAATAAATCAAATTGGCAAACCAGTCACAACAATGAGTTGTATACACTTTTCGACGATTTCCAGTTTTCTGAGTTCGGGCAAAACTGAAGAGGCAGAATGACGGAGGAATTTCATGGCACAACCGGGTCGTTTCCGCAAACGATGAAAGGACTCAATCGATTCAGTTAGCGAATCACTGTTTGGATTTTCCAACGGAAGTAAGCGATCGTTATGCCGATATCTGGATGCGATGCATGATTGATGAAGATCAAGTGCTTTCGAAAAGGTATACACAAATCCAATTTATTTTTGATTAGATGCGAATATTTTTTGCAGTTGTTCGAGCTTTGATAAGAGATGTGTATACACTACAGGTATGGTATTATGCAATTTACTAAAGTAAAACAGGAAAGGTGTCTTCGAGGATCTTTGGGGGTTGGACAGTCCTGAGATTCGCCTTGAATAATTTTCGCTTTGCGTGTGAATTGTTCAGAATATCCTTAATTTTCAGTTATAGAAAGTTGTGTGTACTCTTGATTAGTCATAATGGAATAATATCTCTAAAAAATTAAACACATGGTTTTTTTGAATCACAAATTTTTATTAATACGACGCGTTTCGGTGCTTAGATCATCTGCAGCTTACATCCTGCGTTGCGAGCGTAACAGAATGTGTAAATAATTAGAAACGGAAGATGGATCCCCTGTGTTTAAAACTGAGGAAATACCAGCGATTTTTCAAAAATCAGGAATTCAACAAGATAATCAATAACAACCAGAACGATACTTTACTAAAAGTTTAAGGAATCTATCGGAATTATAGTCAGTGATACCATTAAATGAAAACACAGAGTCCTCTACTCAAGGAGAATTTGTAGGAAAGTTGGATACAGATTGTTACATATAAGAAAGATGTTCAATATATCCGTAGACCAGTTTTCTACACAAACAGTAACAGAAATTTACTATGTATAAGATTACATATAACTAGGAAGAATGTATATATCCCGGTACTTATTGGTATGACTCAACTAATGCAGTGAACAGCCGACAAAAGCATGCGTGAATGATTAGAAATAAACGAAATTTTAATAGTTGCGCCTTAGATGTGGAAACGTCGGCCGTATCATGAATTATTGCGCAATTTTGTTCCACCGGTATATTTGTGAACATTTGTTCAACATCTTCAACAATGAAAAAGAATTTCATCCGCAATCTATAGGAAGGTACAATTCGTAGATGTGCCGTGAAGACGGGACTTTTTAACAGAAGAATGGCTTGGAAGTTCATTATTTCTAAAATAGAGTAAATTTTGTGCAGTCCTACATAAATTTCTAAATACTTGATGTCTTCTGAATGATCATGAATTTCATTCGAATTATTTTTGTGGAAATCACCGCTAATGTGTAAGGCTGTGAAAAGTTCTTTTGAAGCTACAGTGTTGACGAGTACAGAACATGTAATTATTTTTGTTGAAAGATGTGGTTATCGACGGAGAAAATTTTGCAAATCAATGATTCCAAATTGAGAAATGCAATGGATTCAAGTATATTGTAACGAACTCTAGGCTTTTGGGAAACCACTCCTTATCTCCCAACGCATGCAATGAAAAAGTAATATGCAATAGCTTCGTGTCGACCAAGGACCCCCGAACTCAATTTCACAAATTTTTCCTTCATTTACAAAAAAATGAGCAAGACATGTGATTGCAAACATCTCATTATATTTTGAAAAACTGTTTTATATGCCCGTCATCGCGGCGTCATTGGATAACTGAAATATGTGTCGTCAGTGATGGTCTCCATGCTATAGTTTTAGAACCTTTTTTAAGAGTCTTACACAAGTACATATCATGGTGAATCTCATCTGTAGCGGTCGCTCTTTCAGTACCTTTGAGGGATATTTAGAATTGTATAAGAATATCGGACACGCAAATCAAGTTTAATTTATTTATTCAATGAAGTTAAATTCATTAATTCAATTCTTCCTTGGATGAAATGTTCAATGAACATTGAATGGCTAGTGTCCATGCAGTGCTGTTAAGTACCTTGGCCTTAAATTTGCTTTCGCTAGATGCAAGGCTGCTTTGTTTAGCGATGAAACATTCCTCTATTTTTCAGGTACTATAAAGCATCTGTAGCACATTAATAGTATAGTGTGGGGGTGAATATAAGGAACATTTTGACTGGATTCCATCCAATTGAGAGGTTGAAGGACCGGCTGTAAAACAAGGGGTTCCTAAATATTATACTTTGCGATATACAGAATGAAATATGTGATTAATATAGTTATTCAAACAAGAGAAACAGAATGGCTAAACAATCGTCAATACAATTTAACATCATAGAGCATCCATGAGGGATAATCGACAGATACATTAATTATGAAAACGTATCAACAGCTTCGGAATTATTTACGCGAATCTAAATAAAAACTTTCTAAAACATATTGTAAATAACTAAATTGAGTCGATGCTTAGAATATGCTGCTCAATTATACAAAACCAAGGACTTGAAACTTATATCAAATCTTTAATTAATAAAAAATGATTTTATAGTCCTGAAACTAATAGAATGTCAAGTGGGAGAACTTCGGAACTTGACCCCTTTCGATTTGGCTGAAAATTCACGCACTTGTTCTGTATGTAAAGCCATGAAGATTCCCCAAGAAAATTTTGTAAAATTTGTATTTGCGTAACATTGCCACAATACATCATATTTTTCATCGTCTTTGAATGTAGAATATTAAAAATAAGATCGAGAATAGCATATATAAGATATGAAACTAGCTGTTACAGCACGCGTCACAAGAAATACGTACGTGGTAGATAATAAAAATTATAACTATCCCACGACACATATCTTCCTCTGTTGAAATGCAGCTTAAATTATTTGAGCTATCAGCGCAACTTTCACGACTGGAGTTTCTAATGAGTGTGTAATAGTGATAGATACGTAATAAAGTTTAGGAATCAAAACAAATTACAACTAAAATCCAAGATAAATTCGATTGACTGCATGAAATTTGAACGGTTGTTAACGTTTCAACTGCAAAGTATAGAAGATTTTCATCCTGTAAGGATTTTTATTGCGTACACGAATCGTATCGCATGTCATTGGTTTCTATCTAAATACTGTATTTGTAATTTTGCACAGTTTTTTAAAAGAATTTACAATTTAATCTTTCACAAAGACATGCTAAAGTTAAATTGAATATATACTATAAATATTTCTTATCACCGATTATTTTTATAAAAACCATCCCACGAGACAGCACTCTATCACTTTTACCCGATAATCTTGCCTCGCGAAAAAACGCTCAATTGCGAATGCAAACTGTTACAAACCACCACACGAATAAATCAATTAAAAGCTGCAGCGACACATCAAATCGACAAAGTGATTTAACGATTTCTTACGACTAACTATAAGTTACAGATCGCTTAGCAAAGGGGTTTACCGGCAATTGTAAAACGAGAGAAATGCAAGGTCGTCAAATCTTTGAGATGTTTCGCTTTACATATTAGTACAACGCTCGACGAGACCTATATACGGAATCTTTAAGATGGATCAGGAACATGAACGGGTGCTGGAAATTAATTGGCACCATGCAACTGTTGCTGATGTGTTGTCGGGACATTTCGAAACAAATGGTGCATTATGCATAAATAAAAATGATGTGAATGACTTTTGCGAAATCAACACGATGGATTTTATGTCGTGTTGGATGTGGATGGCGACTAAGTTTTTTTGAAAAAGGAAAACTAAGAACATTAAACTCATTGATCCAATTCTATTATTTATAACATATGCCTTACATGTTAGATCACATGGCCCACATCTTAGATAATGTGAGGATATACGTTTATTCCGATAGAAATTAGACTGAAGTTGCTGGACTAAGTTTATATTCGCTTTTACCTTTTTGTTGGTGAAACAATCGAAACGAACAGCCAACATTTTTTTGGAATGCCATTTAGTAAGTTGACTAAGAACTATCTTGCTGATGTTTTTTTTAGTAAGTAATTCAGAATAAATTTTTCGTTCCAAATCCGTCGTCTATTATTCGTGATCTACAACAGTCGAAACGAAACATCTACAACAATGGAAGTTTGCATTAGCTAACGACTGCGGGAATGCTAGCTAAGCTATTGATGACTAGGGCAATCAAAAATATGCTCTAAACCCCGTTTTAAGCGCTTAAAAAATGCTCTATAAAAGTGAAAATATGCTGTAAAAAAGAGAAAATATGCTTTTAAAAGCACAGCAAAAATTTGATTCTGTTAAAATAAAAGAAGAGTGTTGTTATAGTTATGTGTATATAAACTTAATTTAATTTAGATGCATCAAGCGATGCAATTTTAGTTGAAATGGAAAAACCTTTTTTTGGAAATGTCGTTGCTCAATTTTTCCTTGATACAATCACCTCATCTACATCATCAATTGCATCCGACGCATCCTTTACTACTTGAATCTGTTGAGTGAGCGATAGATTAGACGTGGTGCAATTATGGTATGGTTTGCTTTGATTAGGATCGTATTGTTGAGTAAATATTTCTGCTTTGCTAAGCGTTTGCTAGCTGTTCATCTGCATCAAAAACTACCATAATATGGATTTTATCTGATCTACAGTCGCATCAGAAAAGCTTTTTACATGATTTGTACGAAGGGTGGTGTTAAATAAACCGTCAAAAATACATAAAATACTTTCAACAATTCAATCCATACAGCTCAAACTCTTCCTTAATCTCGACATGTGCACATCACACAATGTTTATTAATACAACCTTTTCAATTGCCAAACTAACGCGCCTTCTTAACAACATCACATATCTGGCTGTTAAGTATGCTCATAGTACAGTCGAATGGGAGTTTGACCGTGCATTTTGAGTAGGCAGAATTTTTTTTAATGCAATGCGTGGGCAACGATATAGATAGCTTAAGGGGGGAAGTACCTTTAGAGGCCGAAAAAATAGGCCTTTTTTGCAATTGATTTGTGGGAAAATGAAGACAGTTCTTATTAAATCAGTAAAATGTTTATTTTCGGCGATGTTTGAGGTTGGAAAAAAACATATTCTACAAAAGTGAAAGTTGAAAATTAACAAATTTTTCAAGGATCTTGAAAGCCACGTCGTCGCTGACGTCGTAAATTGCGTAAGCGATGCTGGCTGCAATTTTCATCTGAAATCAACAAACCAAACATTTTCTTACTCAAGAAGGTTTTTTTTAGTAGATAGACTAAAATATTTGCGAAATTCGAAAATTAACCCTTCAAAACAGGCTCAAAAAAAAACAAATTACGATTTTGACGAAAAATTTCGTTGTACTTCCAGTCAAAAATAGTCCCAAAATAATTTTTTTTTTTAATCTTTAGTCTATATAGAACAGTTTTTTATGCTCTTTAAAATGAATGCTAGATGATGAAAATCGATTCGCTAGTTTTTTTATTATCACTTACGCAATGTTAAAAACATGGTTTCGAGAAAAGGCCGTTTAAAGTTTGTGGTCAAGAGAAAAAGTACTCGGCGCCAGGCACTTCCGGGATGGATATCTTCCACAATTTTGAAAATTAGCTTTTGAAACTTTGACATGATATTCTTAGGCGATATATCTATCGATTAAAACAATTTAAAAAAAGTCGATTTTAAAAAGTGTCTAAAGGTACTTCCCCCCTTAAGTCCAAGTTTCTGGGGTCGCAGCTTCTGTCCTTTGGGCTCCATCTTCAAAACAAAAGAAGTTGGGGCACCCTTATATCTCCGAAACCATGGCTCCCACAAGAAAGTTGTGTATGGCAAACTCGGTAGAATAAAATGTTTAGTAAGTTGTTCATACCTTTACGTTCATTATTCAGTAAATATTATTAACTTGACTCATTAGACATGGACATGGACTCATGGACGCTTCAGAACTGTTTGCGCAATTGCCCAAAGATTGTCCTGATAATGTTCCTTAAACTACTCCTAGCTTTTACTCAAAAATTTTACTCACAATCTAACCTCTTTCCAATTTGTCACGATCATAAATCATACATACAATTAATATTAGTTCCCACCGCAATAAAACTTGCACATGTAGCGAAAATGTACTTCGCAGCATTCATTTCCACACACAATTGTTTCGGTTTCGAATTTATGACTTGTATTTGAACTGCATTCGTTACACTTGTTGCTGAAGTAATTCCGTGTTTATTCATAAAAGTCAAAGTCAAAGTCGTTTAGCAGATGAATGAAAATGAATGGATAGTATTTACACTGCATGTGGTAAGCGAGTAAGTCTGCAGTCTCGACAGTTATGTGTTGCTAATTGTGTGAATTGATTGTGCGTGGTGTATGGTAATAGTGTAGATAGATATGATTACAAAGCACATGGAAGAAAAGAAGGCGTCTGAAAAATCATTGCTCTTTTTGACGATGACTGCTAAGGCGTATACTAAGTGCCCGCCAAGGGTGAACCATTTGATAAACTGAAGGTGTACATATTGGTTAGAGTTTAGCGGGCCAGCCAAGTGGCGCCAATTGGAGATGGCAGAAATTTTAGGTGCATCAGAAGTGTCGCACCATTTACCGTTCACCCGGTGTGTCACTGTTTCGGAAAAAATTGCCCTTTAGTTTTTCCTGCATAGCTCCTGTTTGCGATAACTTTAAGTCTTCAACAGGTATGCAAAATTAGCTATAAAATGCGACAAAAAAGAACTTTTAATCCATTCGTATTGTAAGATCGCTCTTGAAAAGATGTCATCAAATCAAGAAAAATTGCGTAGTTTAATTGTGTGCAAATATCCCAAAAATCCCCTTTGTAATATTCGGTACTAGCATAGGAGACAAATTCCTCAATTGCAACAGTAGACCAGAGCGGATCTGTTTTCAGTTGGCCGTTGAGGGGGGCACACTGATTTTTGCAGGAAAAATTGTGGAATAACTCGTATAACAATAATAGACTTATCATGAAAGGGTCTACCTGTTGCTAGAAAGTCTGGATTAGGTAGGAAAAAAGGTCCATCCGATACACATTTGAGCGGAAAGGAAAATAAGAAATTTTTGCAGAGCCCTAACACATCCATACGAGATATGGTTCAAAAAGTGCAAACATCGAACGCAAAGATTCGGAGGATTAAGAAGCATTATAATCTGAGATCATATAAAGTCAAAAAAGGACCCGACGATCCGAGGAAAAGGAGAAAGAAGCGAAAATTGGGCTCGAAAGCTATACAAGGATTACCTGACCAAATTTGATTGTGGTGTGTTGGACGAAGAAACATATGTGAAGGCCGATTTCGCACAGTTGCCTGGTCAGGACTTCTATACAATAGGATCAAAGGATGGTGTTAGCCCAAAACTTAAAACCAAAAAGAGCACCAAATTTCCCAAGCGGTATATGATTTGGCAGGCAATATGTCGATGTGGTCTCAGATTAGAGGAATTTATAGCGAAGGGTACCATCAACTCAGCAGGATACATCGAAGAGTGTTTAGAGAAGCGACTAAAACCATTTATCGAGACACACAACGCATCTGTAGCATTTTGGCCAGATTTAGCGACAAGTCATTATGCTCGATCAGCAATGAAGTGGTATAAGGACAACAACATCTTCGTGGTACCGAAAGCAGCTAACCCTCCATACTGTCCAGAACTTCGGCCAATCGAAAGATATTGGCCTGAAATGAAGAAAACATCAAAGAAAACAAACAAAATTGCTAAAACCGCAAAGGATTTTCAAAATAAGTGGAGAAACGCATATAAGGTGGTCGATGACACCGTTGTACGGACCCTTATGCGTGGAGTTAACGGAAAGGTCCGAAATTTTTTTTTTTTTTAAATGAAAATTCCTTGAATTTTCATGTAAATGTTAGTTAAATTAATATAATAATAAAAGAAAAAAAAATAGTTCGATGAAGCAATCAATACCACATTTAGAGACATAATTAGAAAGGTAAATTTTTTCGATACACTCCTTAATTGGGCGTTGAAGGACGATAGAAAGTTTGAATTTTATTTAACGAATGATCGAAATGAAAGCAAAAAAAGGATTTAAAATTTGCACAATAGACTGCATAGGAACGTTAAAATCTGAAGAAAATATTGAAGGAGAGTTTTAATCCTATCAAAGTTATATTAGCTATGCTAAAAACCAAAAAAGAGACGAAATATTTTCGAATTATTTCTAACAAAACGAAATCGGAGTAGTCTATCGTGATTTGCAAAGGATTTGAATTTGTATAAGAAGTTAGCAATGCAGTTCTTGTAAGCGTAAGCCAAAATAGGTAAAGGAAGGGAGGATGCTTATTTATTAATCAGTCTGCCTTGCCTGCCTTTTGTCGAAAAGTTACAATACAGGTTTTATTATCTAAAATGGATCTTGCAAATGTATTGCTTATTCATCACATGTCAATAGTGCTTCCTAATTTAAAGCTTGAATGTAGGAGGAATCAATTGTATATGCCAACAAGACAGAGCTGAGAACAAAATAAATCTGGAGATGCTGGAAACAAATGCTTTTAGAGAACAAATTCAATTTTATTTAGTGATTGATCTACTTTTAATCTACCACTATGAAAGCATGCTTACCTGCAGCGTTAGGCGAGCTTTCTCCGTCGTCGGCAGGATTAGTACTTGTCGAGTGGTTACCGCCCTCTCGGCTGGGACTCATATCATTGGATTTGATACTACGATTCGATCCTCTGGCTGTTGCTCGTCCACCTCGCGGATATATGCTCTTACCACGCTTGTTAGGCGTCGTAGTAATCGCGTCTGGAGGAGGTGGAGGCTGCATCTTCGGCGGCTCGTTTGGCAGCGGAGGCGGCTGGCCGAAATTAGGCGGGAAATGCGATGGGGGTGGTGTTTGCATCAAGGTCGCAGGTGGCGTGTTCGGCGGTTGCGGATACGACCAAGAGTTGTAGTAATACGCTTGGTTCAGAACCCATTGATCCGGCGTGGAATAGGCGGCGTAGGGATAGTAAGCAGCGTTCATTTGCGGATTGTAGAGGTTGTTGTTGCTTACTTGCTGCGTCATATTCGGAGGCGGCACGCGGAACTGATTCGAGGTGCCTTCACCAATCGAGGCAGTGTAAGAAGACGTGGATCTATTCATTGTGCAGAGACAGGTTTGCGGGTCTACGGAAAACTTTGGGAAGACAGTTCCGAAACTTCACTTTGGCGCACCAAACGAGGTCATTTTGTTCAGACGCTTTGGTTTACCGGATGAAACTTTCTCATTTTGCCACGCACGGTATTTCGTTACAAAGTAATATGCCAGTGGAATAATGACAACAAGTTCGTAGCTGGCGCGCGAAAACCACCTTGTCGTGCTGCGAATGTTTTCGTCACGAAAATGGCAATTGATGGCGGTTAATGTCAATTACGGCGATGACATAACAAAATGACAGCAACGACAACGATCTAGTACATGAGTGGGTACGTTCAATAGCTCATGGCTGAACAAACGTCTGGCGGGTATAAAACTCCCAGAAGTTACGTATGTCAGTTAGTTAGAAACATATTGGCGGCTGTACACGTTTCGATTAAAATAATTTGTAATATCTGGATTCAGCGAACTATCACCACAATTGAAGACCCTGACGTTATATGACACGAAACCTTCAGATTTCGCTTTATACTGTGGGTTTTCAAAAGTGCTGAATAACGTTACCATTAAAATTGAATGTTTAACATCTAAATCATTCGATCAAAGAGTAAAAGTTCCATAATATGCTTTGCAAATTTATATCAAGTGAAATATAATGATAATTTGAAAAATAACACACAGAGTGTTTTAAATAATGAAATGAAGAGTGACATCATTTCATGTTCAAATCAGCATTGTTTGCTTTCAATTCTTGTTCCTCCTTTAAAAGATACCAAGTCACTCCTATTTTTCGGCAAGTAAAAAATAATTAAATTTCATCAAATGGACATGAGCCAATGATTATTTTACAAACAAAAGACAAAATGAAACCAGGAAAGTCAAAATTCGATGTGATCGAAGGGAACGAAAAATTATGTTTTATTCTGTTAACAGTTAATGCAACTTCTACATTTTTTTATCTTTTTTCAACGTTGGGAGATGAAAATCTTTAAAAGGTAACGAATAGCTCCTCGACAGCTGAAGAGAAAATTTAAAAGTTGAGGATTTTTTGTATGGATGGGTAAATAGTCGTAATATGCAATTCAAACAAAACATGACCCTTTTTGCTGCGAAAAAATGTTCCGAGCAATTTAAGCTCAAGCTTAAAGTGTGGATGGAGGATGGACTGTTTGTTTAGCATCTTACAATTACTAAGACTAAAAATTTGGCCTTCATTTTTGGCCTAAATTAAAAATATATACTTTCGAAAGATTAATTCAAACATTTTCTTTCTTGGAAAAAATTGTTAGAAGGTAGAAATGTAAAAGGCAAAATAATAAAACAGCTTAAACCGTTGCGAATCAAATTATTAGATGGGGTAAAAATTCAATTAAAAGGGAAAACTAGCAACAAAACAAAAGGAGTATTACGGTAGCACATGAAACTCAGTAGTAGTACATATACTAAAAAAGTAGTAAAAACGACATCATTAGTTCGAAATTAGGTAAATTTCAGTTTTCCCTAGATTTATCTTGAAAAAGTATTTGAAATATTTGCTTTTATTTTTTATATTTTTTATTCAATTGTATTGCCGTAAATCCAAAATTTCTAATATTTGAGTTTACTTATCTAAGCAAATCCCATAATTTACTAGCCTGTGTAAACAGACTAAATTTAATTATAAATTAATCTTGATTTGTTTGTAACTATTTTTAGCCAACATTTTTTTTACAAAATTGATCGAAATTTAGCTGAGACACACAATAATAAAAATATAACTATGAACGTATTTGGAATCTGCACCAAAACATATTGCATTTCATCAGTTTCAAAGTTAAGCTTGATTTTTTCTTTTCTTTTCAGGTTTTTCATCCTCAATAAAAATAGCTGAACCGATTTTGTTGAAGACTCATTCTGTTTTAAGTTACGTAATCAATATGATCTTCGGTTCTCTAGATAATCGAAACGAAAAATAGTTCCGAACGCACATACGCACATCCGCACATACGTCATACACACACACAGACATCTCTCTAAAAACGATGGATTTGGATTCTAGAAACCTTAAAACGCGGAGATATGCCAAATTTTGAGATTCGCAAAATCGGCCTCATTACAATGACTTCCCACTGGGAACTGGGAAGTTAAATAGTATTAAAATTCAACAATAAATAGTATTTGAATTTAACGCACAGCCAGTATTTTTTTGAATTAGTAAACAAACATGTCTCTTTTTCGAAACAAATAGCATATGGGTTAATGAAGATAGTTTGCTCGTGAATAACCCATAGATACAGTATAATTTCTCAGCTTCCACCTTCACATACCGGCTGAACGGAAGACGCTGTTAAAGGAGGTGACAAGAATCCAAGGACGATATGGCTACGTGGCAGGATTAGAGTACGACCTGCTTCTGAGGAATTTCAGCTGTTTTACACTGTATCAAATTTAGCACTTCAGATATCCCAAAGTTGGATGGGAGCTGTTACAAAAACAAGGATTCACATCGCGACTGCAGATTTTCCCCGCTTTTCAAATATTAAAGCTTAAATTGAACACTAAAATTGCAAATAATTGTTCAATCAAAAAACTTAAAAATTTGTATAATTAAGGGCAGCTCAGGTCACCCAGGCTGCCAAGTGTTAGATACACTCCCAGAGAAATAGATCCATTTTAGTAGTTTTTAAGAAAAATGTGCTTGATAAACTGATTCACTTTTGCGAATTTCATCTTGTTTTTTTTTTTGTAGAAAAAGACGAGTTCTGTTTTTGTTTGAAATAGAACATAAAAAGTCGGTCGGATTAATAACAAAAATTGATTTACATTCCGTTTTCTACGATTAATTTTTTTAAAGTTCTTGTGGCATTCATGGCACAGAAACGATTCAAGAATCTGCAGATAAAATTAGATTACGATGCCAGACGAGAGCATTTTAAAAATAAATGCTGATTTTAAATTGCACAGTGGAACATGAAGCAAATATGTATTAACATCATTTTGCTTCTAACGCTTTTAAAAAATTTTAAAAGTTAATTCCGCGACTGCTGGTTTCTACCGCCCATTGGTTTGATGGCATTTCATACTCTGTTGAAAAGCTCGATTTATAGACACCATAGATTACACTCATGATGTATCCAATAAAACATCATTTTTTTATATTAAAATAGATTTTATTTCGATTTTCAATTTGTAATATACAAATAACATTTCTACCGTTCATATCATTTGTTGCTGATTATGTCGCTTTGTTCTTTGTAAAATAATGATATTCGGTATTTCGTTTCGTAAGATTATTAAAGCTAAACATTATAACAAGTCTTAAAATTACTTTCCAGTTTAGAAATGCTTATTTCAATAGTTTCAACTTCACATTAACTAAAACTTACGGACTTAAAAATCAAAAGTAATTGTTAATATAAAAAAGCGTTTGATGAAATATTTGATGGTTGATCAGTTTCTTAGTGAGGCCCTTCAATATTGGATGAATATGAAGTCGTTTATGAACGTAGATTTCATTATCCAGGCATACTTGTTTTCAAAGTGTTTTTATACACATTTAAGTATATTTGGTGGATGATTTGATTGAGCATCAAATATCTTTTTAGAATTATGTCCGTTTATTATGTAGTTTTTGAAGTGTGTTTTGCAAATTATTGGCGTCAATGTGAAATAAAAATTTCCATTCTTGACTTTCCGGTATCATACAATTGCATTATGCTTTTCATAAAAGTTAACTTGATTCAGTTTGCTTGACTTTTTTGATTTTTTCAAAGGCACTGACTTTACAGAATTCTGGCTCCTGAACTTTTCAAAATATTTACTATACTATCATAGATTGATCACGTACAAAAAATTTTAAACACATATTTAGGTCGTATGTATGTCGTTTTCGTTTCTAAATAAATCAAAAGTGTCATTATTATACAAATTTAAATAATATCTAATAAATGTTGCTTGGTAATATTATTCTAGCAATTTAATAGTTTTGTGACGGCAATTAAAATTGCTGTTGGCAGGAACACATTTAATATGCTGGTGAAAACTCTACGACCAGAATTACCATCATTTTGTTCATCGTGGGCGGGTCTATCATCGGTATCGGCTGTAAATGCAACATTTAAATAGTAATTAGTGAATTTCAACAGTGAGTTTTGATACTTAATTAGATTAATATGTAATGCTTTGTGATTTGAGGCGTTTCTAATTACACTTCTCTACAAAAATGTGCAGATCAATTGGAAATGTAGCTTGGATACGGCTAATGCTTTTTGGCTGATTGATAAATAAAAACTTTGCATGAATCTTAAAATACAGCTATGGTAAAAAAAATTCTTTGCTTTTAAACTGAAATTGGAGTGCGAAAAATATTTGGATTTTTAAACAGGAGACTCAATACTGGATAAAAATTAACAGTAAGAGATTGCGCAGCTTAGGAACTAATACTAGCTATTGATTATGGTATAAAAAATCAATTTCATAATTAACAACCAAACTTGAGAGTTTAAAAGAATCCATTGAAGCAAAAATACAAAATCTATTATTAGAAAAATTAAACCTTATGAAATTTAGGAAAAGAATTGCAATTGCAGTCTTTGAAAAGATTTTATTAAAAAGCATAATGACTCATTGATTAAATTGAAAGGAAACTAATAATGATTTAATATTATAAAAAGTAACTCACAGGAGTTCTTGCCCTTTTAAAATCATATAAAAAAGTTTACTGTCGATGAAAAGAACACGAGCGAAATTTCTCGGGAAGGATATTTTCTACAAATCTGAATTCAACTTAAATTGAAACTGAATTCAACTTAAATTAATTTTCAAGCAAAAAAACTTTGTTCGTTGTATAACGAAACCTTCCCACGGCCCCCGAGTTCACGCGCCGCACAAAGTCGCGCCATCTAATGGGAATAATGAGATTCGTGGTGGCGCTTGCTGGCGCGTTCTATCTACCCAAGTCGGAAAATGAATTCCGGAAGCTTACTCGCCCGCACAATCGGGGCGGCGAGCGAATTCAAACGCCGTTGGAAGGCAGCTTGACAATGCTTGAAGAAGGTTAAATAGGTTAAGATAAAAGGTGATCTAACAGCTCCATTGATTTTATAAAAAAAACTTTGTAAGAAATTCGATTTCACTATGTAATTTGAACTTCATAATCGCGAGACCCTAGAGACCCCCAAATATGATACCTAGACTACGAAGCTTTTTGTGGAAGCATTTAGTATAATGTAGTTGAACTGTCTTATCAATGGCCCCAATTTATCCGTTTTTTTGTCAGTTAGTGTTATTTTTAAGAAATTTCATTACACTTGTAAAATCAGAACAATTCGAACATTAATAAAATTGAGACACCCACAAATTTTCCTTTTATTCTACTTTATTTTTAAATAATTTCAAACAAATTGTTTCGGTTACTACTTGAGGACTTCATCAGTGATGAATGATTAAAAATAAAGTAGAATAAAAGTCAAATTTGTGGGTGTCTCAATTTTATAAATAAATAAATTCGACTAACAACGGTTACACCTCTATATTAAAATTCGAACATATTCAATTAAGCTAAAGTGTTTTCAGTATCGTGTTCTCCGAAAGGAAATTATTCATAGCTTTCCGAAATTTTTTAATTTTTTTTGAATTAGTGATTTTCCATTGAATTTAGTTCACTTTAAGTGAGTTACCACAGTTTTCATTAAAATGGATACAGCTTATTCAATCCATTATTTTGGCAATCATGTATATATTGATATTTTTCATAACGTTTTCAGTGGTAGGCTATCAAGGAATTTTTGCCAGTTTACTGAACTTCAACGAATCAGTTTGTGACGATCGAGGCGCAGAACTTAAAGAAGCTGATTTACAGGATGGTAATATAACCATTCTGGGGAAAGACAAGCATTAAAAAGAGGAAGAATCAGTTTGGAATTCTTCATTTGAAAAGTCTCTTCGAAATTTTGCTACGTCAACTGCTAGGACACCTCAAAAATTGATTTTTTGGAAACACACTAAGATTTTTCAACTTCAAACAACAAAAACTTTGTTGAGCTCATCAAAACACGATGCAATCTACCAAACCTTCCCTAAAAACCAGATAGAATATTTTAAAAATATTAGGGACACTAAGTTTTTGATTATAGGTGATTTTATACCAATTCTGGTTTAACCAACCGGACAGAAAAGTCTTTTAGTACTTCTGGATTGAAGTGAAAATCCAAAGTTATCTTGGTAGTAGTACAATTGGCCTCCTGGGTATATTACAGATTTGATAGTTTTGGGCTTAAAGAACAAGGTTCGCAACGATAGAATGACCAGAAATCGTTACTCCGATATCGATTTCAAAACTTCTGAAAAGCCTAAGTAGGCCTGAAAGTTGAAAACACCGACCTAAATACTTCTAAGTAGGAGCTTCGAGAATGGAAAATCCGGAGGTCCCCTATCACGGTGGTGCCAGCTTTTAGGCATATTCAAAAAGATTCCACTAAATGACAATATTATATATAAGAAAGTAAATTGAGCGGAGAAGTCGGTAAATTTTTTGTAAATAAGATGGTGCATTAGTTGCAAGTAGTAAAACGTGGCAGAGTCAACATCATAGTGTTAAATTATAACAGAGTTGAACGCGAAGTACTTGTGAACGTTAGTAAATAATTCAGTACGAGTAACGAAGTAATAATAAAAAATTATGATAAAGTTGTAGTAGTTAAATGGTTAGACTGTAGACCCTTTTATGAAGCGTCCGTCAAATATGCTTTGGGTCTAGAAGACCAATGGAGGCGTTGGAGTCAACAAAAAAGCAATGTGTTAATATTACCCAACTAGCTGCGATTAAACTGGACAATAAATACATGGAAGACATCGATATCCCAGGCATGGTTCAGGGAGGATGAGATGTATATTCCATTTTATAGTATGGTTGCAGCGGCTTCCTGGATAGAATATTGTTGGCACGCATAAGCTTGTGCAATGAATTCAAAGGATATTTTTCAATATGTTGACTTGAAAGTGGTACTGTTAAACTCTATTATTAAGGGGCTACTAAATCGGACTAACTGAGTTGTAACTCTGCTAGATCAAGTGCAAGGCTCAGTGATCCTTCCTTCAATTTCTAGATCAATGAAACGACCTGTGTCCTTTCTTCGGGATGTGAAACTTCGGTAGCATTTCAAATTCCGAAGAAAATGATTGATTATTTCCCTGACAACATGTCAAATAAGGACAAAAACTGGTCAAAATGCTGTTTAGTGGGATACTAAACCATAATCAAACAATATTTATAAATTTTACTTTACACTCCGGAGTATCATTCATGAAACCGGTCGCAAATCCTCAATTGATTACCAAAGATTTAATTTTTTGGACAATTTTGTATTAATTTATTCCAAAACAGTAACGAAAATGAAGTGGTAACTAAATTTTTTGAAAATTTTAGGCCTGGATCCAAGATTAATGATATCTTCGAATGTTAAGGGATATTATATGCATCTTTGGTCTTCAAAGTTCCATAGTACCGTATGAAATTTGCGGACTATTTTGTTTATTATTCTGATTCTGACTTAACATTAGAATCTCTAAAAAACACAACTTGTTTTTGAAAAACTTAATCAAATAAAACACTCACAAATAATGGAAAAAATTTGACCGTATCTAATCGGGACTAAGCGGACGGAGCTAAACAGGAAGCTAAACATACTGAAGTGGATAAATGTACCAATATAAAGACATCTAAATAAATTTACTAGGACATTTTTTAATTTAATTGAAATGACTTGAAAATGAATGATTGCTGGCTGCTAGATCTTTAATTAATATACGAAAAAAAATTGAAAATGATTAATCAATTGAAATGATGAAAATACTTAAGCTCAAAAATAATTTGGCTGAACAAAGAAGTATGACTAACACTTTGATTTTTTACAAAGCAAAGGATGTTGAAACCATTAATAAAATTTAAAGAGGTGATAGTTCGTGATAATAGTTATTGCGGGGCAAATATTTTTAAAGTTGAATTATAATTCAAAATCTTTTTTTAAAAATAGTATAAATGACTTTAAAAAAAAAACATACAAGCAGTAATCAAAGTTTGCTTGTATCATACACACTATCATCAACTCATACCGTATTTTATGAAATGGGTTATAATACAATGAAAAGAAACTTGAATTCGATTAGTAGCATGATAATTTAAACCATTTTTTTCAAAGCTGAATAATTCCCTAGTCAAAAAATATATTTAAAATCCTCTCGTTATTGAGCCGAATAATCTCAGTGTTGCACCAATAAAGATTAATGTATAATTCACCTTGGCTAAAGGGGTTATGGCTAGTCAAAGACATGATAAAATTAATATTCGTTTGAACTGTTGCATAAGTGTTTTTTTTATTTGAAACCGAGTATCTTTCCCAAAAATTTCAAACAAAAACAAAATTTCTGAACCAAGTTATAAACTCCATTGTTGATTGCTGATTTATATTCTCGATTAGCATCAATAATTCTTATTGTTTCATCCAACATCAATGAAAAAAATTAATTTAATAGATTATTTAGAGCGTGTTTGAAGCATTTGTTTTTTTTAATGGAAGGTTTTTTCCCTTTCAATAATACACAAGTTATTTTTCTTTCATTTAGAATTGAATTTTCAGACGCTGCTATTTTGTTTACTTTGAAGTAAAAGAAAAAAAAAACTTTGATTAAGCACTAGATAAATGATTAAACTAATATTTTTTTTACTTCATTGAATTTGGATAGATCGCTGAGAATTGGTGATGCTCACCATAAGGCACTATTTTTAAGAAAGCGGTCAACAATCGAGTTAATTTCTGCTCCAGGAAAGATATTTCTATTTGATAAAAAAGACGCTTGAAAATAAAAATTCTTACATGGCAGTTCAAATTTTATTTTGAAAATGCCTATTTGTTTGCCTCTGACTACTACTACTGAATATGCATGTTTATGTTTCTTCAGCTTCAGTTTTTTTTGTATTATGAAATTCGTGCAAAATTCTTATTATCACTCCAAGCACTTGAAATTTCTAGGTCGTTAACAATATACAGAAATTTAAAAAAAAATCGAGAATTATCAATAACGATAATTTGTAAAATATAAAAAAGTAACATTCGTTATTTTAAATCAACAATTATGAAAAATATTCGGCAAAACCCCACAAAGAACGCAATTTTAACACTAAAATAATAAAATAAGTTAAATATTTCTGAAGTTTGTGCTACTGGTATGATTTAAATATGATTAATTTATAAAAAAAACGTAATAAGATTTAAGAGATTTAATAAGATGAGATTTTCAAAGTACATATATACATATACGTTGAAGTACTATGCGATTCATACCAGTGAACAACAACTTAATTTAAACTAAATTATCTACTAAAAACAACTAAACTTTAATAAATCTACACCTACACTGTCGAAATCACTTGAATGACTTCGTCCGTTTTTGGCCCTAGTTTAGACACCCTGACGATTTTTTTGCTGATGATGAATTGAGAATCGACAGCAAATATGTGCATGTGTAAACATAATCTTAATTTATACTGTTTATAAATAATAAAACACTGATACAGATGCAGATTGAACGTTCACATATCGACATAAAAATCAGCAGCCAGGATATGATGGAAACGAATAACACCATGGATATTTTGGAGCACGAGGAGCGGTTGGTCCTATTAAATCAAAAATTTTGGCGAAAAAATAGCACAATATAAAAATTAATATTCACAAACATAAATTTCATTGTTGATCAACTACAAACAATGTTATTATAATAAAACAATATTGATATTTACCTTTTACGGGCAATACAAACAATAACGTTGCAATGCGGTAAAAACAATTTTATCGCAAAGCACGAAATTTTAATTAATTTGTTGGAAAACTATCATTTGCTGTTGAATAAATTGTTTGATTGGTAATTTCATGTGATGTTACGATCATTATTAAATTATATTTATTTATATTATTTTAACAATTATCCAAAAACAAAGTCGATTGCTTTCCAAATAACAAAAAAAGTTAAACAGAATATATAATAATCACAACGTAGATGTCTTTGGAGTAGATTTTAAAGAGAACATTGAAATAATTAATTACAAGTTATTTAAATTTAAATACATTAAGTTAACAGTTGCGTAGCATAACACGACACGTATTCAGGCATAACACTTAAAACAAGGAACATTCTATTATAGCCTAGAAGTTTTACGGCGGGTTTTATTGCCTGAAAAAGATGCACATTCAACATGCGATTATATTAATCAAATCAGTTAAATTCTAAAAATATATATATTAAAGATGAAATGACTAAAATACGTGCTTTGTACCAAACGAATTTTCAGTGTTTTTTTATATCACAAAAAACATATGTTTTAACAATATTCACACAACAAATAGTATTCAATTCCAAAATTACTCATTATGTATCGTGCAAAAACGTGCTTTAATATTTATTACAAAAATGTCTAAATAACATGCTGATTTTAAAAATTAATTTATAAGTACACAAAATGTACGGTAAGTAAATTTAATTGTTATGAATTTGATTTATAAATTATTTTAGCTGAAATCGTATTGTGTCTTCAATTGCTTGGTTAATTCACACATTTGCTAGACAAATATTTAAAATTAATTATAAAACTACTGCAAACTACAATTTTCCATGTTATTGAAAAATCAAACTAAAATCATTTTTGCGTTATCAATTTGTTTTGATTTTGATTTTTTTACATTTTCAAATTTGCATTCTTGTGGGATTTGTTTGTTAAGGGTTTTTTTAAAGAAAAATATTCAATAGAGGATTTTAATGTGATAGTAAAATCGAAACGTGTTATCAATAAAATATATTTTGTTCAATTTCAGTCAGTGCTTAGGAGTGAAAACGTTTCTTTTTTCGTCGAAATTTCCTTAGTATGTTTTTGCAAGTGATTCGCATTATTTACATACTTCACCATAATAAGATATAGATCCATATAAATTCCATCCAAAACACAGCTAGCATGCATTTATTATGTTAGTATCAATTCCATTCTAATTAGTATAAAAAATCATGCAAAGTGCTCTAAAATCATGTGCCCTTAAATCTATGAATATGTGATATGATGAAAATTATATTTAATTATTTATTTATGCATTATTTCAGATATTGATGTTATCATTTTGTCATTTTCAAATTGTATTAATTAATAAATTGATTAAAATACACATCAAATAAAGTTCACGGTTAGTGAAACCGACCAAACTTAGTAGCCTCTTTTTGTAGCATGTATTTTGTAATCTGGGATTAATTGTTTTGTTCGTCTGTGATTGAATTAAATTAAAGCTGTTTAATAAAAATTTACATTATCAATCTTGTTTGTAATTAACTTGTTATATAGTTGAATAAATTAAGATCCATTTTATCTACAACGACTACTATATATTCAAGCCAAAATTAATAAAGTTTTAGTAAATAATGTATGCTCCCTTGTTATAAAGAACAAACAAATTAGTAATAAATAAATTAATGGTATTAACAAATGTAAGAAAGATTGCCACTACCTTAAATTTTCAAAAAAAAAATCCAACTTACCATGACCGGCTAATCGTTTATTTTTCACGATGATTAAAATAATTTACGAAGTATCTAAATATCTTCAAGCTTACACACATTGTTTTTGATAATTAACAAACAATTGACATATATTTCGTCGAAAAATCAGTGTCGTAGAATTTAAAATAAAACGCCCACTTTTCCAAATTTCCATGAAGCCATGTATAAATTTCCAATATTTTAATCGAAACTATGAAAATTCCAGATTTTTCATTGTCTTACTCAATTCTACTTGAAGAGAATAAAAACTAATTGAAAAATGACTGCGGCATTAAAGATTTCATTCTTTCAATTAGTTGCTGTGTTGACCAATGATAGCCAATCGATTCGGAAACGCTCGTAATTTTCCAATAAAAAAGGAGACACATTTTTGTTATTGTGACAAAAATGGCTGCCTATCAAAAGCCGTATTTACGTGAGTAAGAAATTATTATAAACAACTTTCGAGATAAAAAAAACGATAGCTTAAGATTGATGGCTTTCAAATAATCCTGACAATACGTAACGTAAGGATCGCCTGCGATCAATTTGATGTTTTAGATAATATGTAAGCTTGAAGATATCGAAGTAAAATTACTGTTGATAGTTTTAAAATGAGCAAGCTTTTCTGCTTTCTGAAAAGAGCTTTGCTTGCTCAAAAAAGTGCAGATCTCAATAGAAAGAATACATTTGATGTGAAATGAAGATCAGACGAAATGTAATTTAACATTTTTGAAAGTTATTTTACGAAATTTCTAATTTTTCTAAGAGCTACAACTAGGAATAAAGTCTACCAATTCAGGAAGAAGAATTCACTTTGATCATGATGAAGGCAATAAGAATATTCGGGAGTAGAACATAAAATTGGAAAATCTTCCACCACCAGGTAAATGAATATGATGTAGAACAAATGATATGAATTTCACAAATAAAGCAACATCAAATGAAAGATATTCATATATAAAATGTAATGATTATTTTTTTATTTTATATAAATAGCTTACAAGAATAATAAATGGCATATAATTCGGATCCAACACATACATAGATACGTAATGCAAAAAAACATGAGTTGTGCAGCCATACAAACTGAAGCATTTTCTATAATAATACTAAACTAAGACAGATTGCATAAACGATACAAGTGTGCTTCTATAGATTATCGAATATTAGTGAAATACTTTAATTGTAGTTCTACTTAAAAACAAAATTGACACACACATAATTAACTATGTTTATCAAGTAAATTAGAAACAAGATATATCACTGGCAGATAAATGCATTTCATATACGCATGGACTCCATTTTAGAGTTTATTGACTTCTATTATCCTTTCTGATTTGAAAAGATACTGCTTTGAGATTTTTGTTTGTTTTCCACTCATTGTACTTGAGGGAACCTAATTCTACGCATGAAGGTACGATACCTCTGCAAATTTAATAAAAAAATTGTGTTTTTTTTTAAAGAAGTATTCTTTGGTAGGTGTGATTTGTTTTTAGAGGTCAATTCATAATGAGTTGGTCGGTCTCACTTACCTGCATCGAAAATAATATCATCCATATCTGAATGACTTTGATGGTTGTGTTGTTCATCAGCAACTACGTTACCTAGTGGTCCAAAAGATGATGGTACATTTTGGCAGCCAAACCACCAATGAGCTGATGGCCGAGGAAATGGTGGGTTAACTTCGTCAACCTTAAAAAAAACATGGACGGTTAGAGCTAGTCGAATCTCACTGAATTTGTATTAAATAATACACCGAATTCAAAAGAACTCACCGAAAAAGTCCTATCGTTAAACCGATAGTATTTATCACCCTTAAAGAAGTATGTATAACCATTTGTATATTGTAAGGCGGCATCTATGCTATTTGGCAATCCCTCCCAATTCGAAATTGGTTTTGGGTATGTTTGTTTCACTGGTGGTCGCTTGAGTGGATCGAACCTCCAGAATTTTGTACCTTTGTAGAAATAGATTTTGCCGTTGCCACCCCATACCATAGCTGCGTCCAAATGATCCGGAATACCAGCAAAACCATCACTAATCTCTTTTGGATAGTCACCATCCAGTTGCCGTCCATTGTATCGCCAGTATTTCGTTCCTTTGAAGAAGTATGATTTACCATTTTTGTAAGTAAATGCTGCGTCAATATCGCCTGTAGAAAAGAAATGAAGTAAGTTTGTTTTGGCTTGGAAAATTCAAAAATTACCTTCTAAACCAGGCCATCCTTCCGATATTAATTTAGGATAACCATCGGCAATTGCATTATCCGTCAGTCTATAATATTTGTCACCCTTAAGAGCATATGTCATACCCTCGGCTGTATTGAAAATTGCATCTATACGTGGATCCTTGCACAGTTCATTATCCTCTGCACGCGGTACAAATGCTGGTTTCTTCGTAGGCGTTACTGTTGGATAGCTTGATCCTTTCGTTGTTTTCTTGCCATACAACGCTTGAATAGCGTAAATATCATCAGAGTCCAGTTTGAATACAGGATCGAATCCTCGATAGAATGGTGCCATTAGGGCAGACCGTACATCGGAATGGCTTAATCCCAGTGAGTGTCCAAATTCGTGTGCGGCTACCTGGAACAAATTTGTACCACGTGGACTTCCAATTGTCCAGACTTCAGCATCGTCAAAATGCGCATCGCCACCATAAACAGGGAAATAAGCATGAGCCAAAGTACCTCCTGGACCGTCGAAAGGATCACCATCGCCATGTTCGTTTTCTTCAAATCTGAAAATCGGACAAAGTTTCGTTTTTCAAATATGTTAGGATGAAGACAACTGAAGCCTAGGTTCTAATGAGTGTGGGAAATTTGATAGTTTTGATTAAACTACAAAGAATTATAATTAGGTGTGGAGTTTTTTGTAGAAATTAGATCTTTTTCCAAGATAGTGTCGTGCTTTCAAAAAAGGCGCCAATGTCAAAAGGCAAACTTATCGTTAAGACCATCTTTAATAGAGTTAAAAGTAGTCCATGTCCAGGTGTAATCCTAAAGCCCAATGAAATGATAGAAACGATCATTTTTTTAAAGAAAACTAAGAGGTCGCCCCCACCAGTTGTAGTCATTCTCCTATGCAAAAAAGTCTCTTTTACCACGTATCGCTAATTTCTTTTACATAGTTACACACAAGCCAATTAAATAAAATCGTTTTACACTAGTGACGTCTAGGTAAAATTTTCTTTTCTGTTATCTTCAAGTTGATTTCCCACTTACCTAATTTCAATATGAACTGGATTCGATGATTTTGGCGTGAATGATAGATCCGTGTAACCACTCCAAACTGCAAATGCCCTCGCTAATTCAGCGTCTACATCGCTTCGCTTTAACCGTTTCGGATATTTTGAAATTCTATATGTTAAATTCTTCACTTTCCATCGACTTCCTTGCAACGCATATCGTTTTGATCGTGAATCACCAAAACCGACTTTATCTTTAACACCGCAACGTGGTAAGGACATCAGCTCTTTGGTATCGCCATCAACTTCACCGGTTACATTCAATCCAGCGAACGCTTGGAACTCTTTGATTGCTTTTACCCATGTCTGTTCATCGAGGAGTCCACCATTCGATGGATTTCTAGCTGAAGCCGGTAAATATCCGAACTGTGATAAGTACATCTGGAAAAATTGAAAAGATGTTAGTTAGACTATTGAAGATTACATCGGAAATTTACATAGATGCTGAATTCACCTGCATTTGTCCGTGAGTTAGTTCAATTAAAACAATCAATAATACTATCAAACAGTTAGACATTATCTATATTATCAATTATTTGAAGTAGAGCAATAATGGAAGTATTTGGCACAATCACTGAATCTGAGAATATCTAAAGATACACTTTGCGCTCTCAAAACAGAAAGCAGACAAAATCACATAGGTAACGTCGAGCCAAAGATCACACTAGTAAAATCAATTTCATTAAAAATAATAACGAAATCAAATACTTTCACTTGGAACGTTATAAATGTAAGTTTTTAGGTCCTGTGTAGCTTAATGAGATCTATCTTCTAGCAAGGTTGACGGCTCAATAGTTACAACTAAGTAAATAAATTATTTTTTAAATCGTTCCGGCGAATAAAGACGATCGTGTTTGCAAGTAATAGG
The DNA here is from genome assembly GCA_963942545.1 of Oxycera nigricornis. Taxonomy (NCBI): domain Eukaryota; kingdom Metazoa; phylum Arthropoda; class Insecta; order Diptera; family Stratiomyidae; genus Oxycera; species Oxycera nigricornis. Next base: position 112,393,867 of record OZ012659.1, on the reverse strand, counting down.
TGAGATAATTATATTTAAAATTCACGCCACTTACAATAGTGGTGTTTGGAATTGAGGACAGCTTGGGTGATTCTTACTTAGAATGCGCAACTAGCAAAACATAATTTACTCGACCACACTGCTATGCAGTATGAATTTAAAAATTGATTCTTTTGTTGGTTCTCGCGATATCTACTCGCTGTGTATTTGAAAATATGAAGACATTTTAAATATATTTTTAATATCAAAGTATTGATGAATTAATAAACATAGAATTGTCAGCACGTGATCCAATGAATAAAAACGAATATGATCCAAGGGCATGCTAGAGTACCAATACAGAATCTACCGACGGGATTGATAAATCCTTTAAGAATTATCGGAATTCCAGGAATATTCCAGATACCAAATTAAGATAGCACGGAACCTAAACACTTTAGTCTAGATCAATTCGTGCAATTATCTACTGACACTCTCTAAATAAATGTAATGAGGAGTCTTCCGTCGTGAGTTACTGACTAATTCAAGGTTAGCCACATAGCATACTTGATTTGGTATTGGTATTGGCAAGACAGAACTGCCGACAAATTATAGCACTGGGTGAGTAATCAATTACTTTTGCAAAGCCGTCTAGCATATTTCAAATATTTCAAATTTATGTCTTTCCAACAAAGACGGACTGTTCGTTGACCATAACGAACTTACCTTAAATTATTTGATCATTTATTCAGTGCGCATAGTGCGACAACGAGACTACGTCATCGATCAACATCAAACTCTTGGGACTGGGTTCCAATTCCAACTCATGATGGGGATCCACGCGGGACGTTGAGAATGCACTAAACTCGCTTCACTAACAATACCTTAATTTTTCAAAGGTTCTTCTAAGAATGCAAAGGTTCTTGGAATGCTAATTAAATAAATACAGTGAACTCGGTGCGTTCCGTACTGATATTGAGGTGGATTGAAATGGAGTCAACGACAAAAGTACTGCCGACTTACTTTGTTTTGTGCCGGCAGACCGTCAAAGTGGGAATGCGGTATCTGTAATCTTTCATTGAATAGATGGATAGATACACATGGGAGTTTTATAATTAATACGATGTGAGAAAATTTTTTAAGCATGCTGCAAAGTGAAATGATAAATGTTAGGTGTTTAGTAGTCCAAGGGCAAGAACTTGCAAGTTGAAGGGCAACTATTCGTGGATGACCATTTTATTATTTTAGACGAAAAAGTTAAGGACATAAACAGTTGATTCTTCAACTAAACATTTTCTTCGAAAAGAATCCTAGCAATTCTACATACAAATGATAATATTACATAACCTTATTGAATAAGTTCATATGTACGTTGGCTTGGGCTTTAAAACTGCTAACTTAATGTTTAGTAATTTTACAGAAAGAGAGAGTCAAAACTTTACTTTATTTCCTAAAGTAGTTAAACGTTTTTTCTATATTTTCCTGTCGTTACGGCCAATTTTTTCTACAGTTGGTGAAATTCTTATTATTTTCTCCACCTGGATACAAAAAAAATTAAATCTCTTGTGAATTTAATCAATGAAAACTTTTGTGACTTAGCTAGCTTTAATGTGAGTTAAATTGAATAAATTGAACTAAGCAGATTTTATTATGTATTTTGCTAGTTTTCCTAAAATAGTATGAATAATTGAAACACAATTACTGTTGTAATTGATTTTTGAAAAGATATCATGAAAATTTAATGCAATTTTTTAACGAAAATGAACAAAACTAAATTTTAACTTTCTTCTAAATAATTTTTTTGTTTTCTATTTTCTTGTAATAGCTAAATATTTCATTTCTATTATATATTAAAGTTTATTAACATAAACATTAATTTTATTACTGAATTTAAAGTGAAATTGTGGACACAGAAAATACAGAACTAAATTAAAACACCTAAAAAATATTTTTCTAAATTAGTTAAACATTTTCTTCTATTCGTTCGTAGTCATAACAGCCTAATTGTTCTTTTCTATTCTATTTATTAAAAATTTAATTGCGAAAGCATTTAAGCATTGCTTGTTAAGTGATTCAATTTTAAAATATCAAATGTTTTCAGTATTAGTCAAATTTATGTAAATCTACAAATTAATCAATGCCTGTTCTTCACTAAAGCCATAACAATTTCATATCATATTTTCTCTCTCTATTATATTCTACCTATATTCGTTTGGGACATTGCTGGCATTTCCCAAAAACAAAAACAATGTTTCCACCACTTGATCTCATGCCTTTTTTGATTTAGGAAAGTCCCTTGTTGCACTTTTCAATTATAAAAATAATGTTGTCTGCCCACGCTGGGCGCTATAAATTGAATTGTGATATCTGGTCTTTATTTTGATTTGATGCAAAAAAACCTGTCGACTTTAAAGTGTAGCTTTATTTTGAATTGATTTTCAACAGTTTAGATACGCGATCAATGAAATTGATAAAATATTAAAAAGAAATATTCTTATGCTCTTTTTCCAACTCAATTGCTACTTTTATATAATCAATTATTTTGAATTTTTTTTTGACAAACTATTATTCAATTACGATTAAAACCTAAAGTCAAATAATGACAAAATATTTTGAAATTTTGTTTCACTACACGCTTATTGCTCTTAAGCGTAATAATATGCTCTCTTTTCTAGCGAACATGCCTCGGATTATCACTCCCGACATAATGTACTTATGATAGGCTTGAGCTAAGGTGCTGTTCAAATTTCGCTGATCCTGAAACTTTTTTGCAGTGATTTTCCTGGTATGTTGTTGCTAACTTTGGAGATCAGGAATTGGTGAAAAAATTCCTCAAAAATATTTCCTATGGGGTATTACACTCTAATGGTCAGAATATCTCAGTTTGAAGAATGTGTGATTACAGGGAACAGCTCTTACGTCGATTACCTCTGCTTCGTCTTTGGCGCTGCCCAGACGAGCGCTTTTGAAAAACTGAAATTTTAGAAATTTCTTGAACAATTGAAAGCGTAGAGAAGTGACGCCACAAGGTTTTGTATTTTTTTAGCTAGTTTGCAGATCATTATGTACTTTGCAGGTACATTGTTACTTTTGTTTTTGAGAGCTTGTTCAATATTGGAATGGATACAATTGGCTCTCAGTTGAGTGTGTCCATATTCCAGAAATCTTAGTTCTATAATTATTTTTTAGCCATAGACAATAGAGCATTCGACGTCATCCTATTTCAGTTTAGGTTAAATATAAATTAGATTCGTTTTGAATCAACAGACAAATCTCTGCCTACATTTCTTCAACTCAATAACACGAAGGGTAGGGTCACTTCTAGCCTCATGGGCATTTTTTCTTCACCGTGATCTTTCAACAGGCTATGAAGTCGAAATATCAATAATCAATATTTTTTCAAGCCAGGCTTAAGTCTTAAGTCGAAAGTACCCAACCTGTCTTTTTCTGTAAATTTTGAGTAGCATCTTTTGAAAAATTCTTATATTGAAATCTTTCTTCATTTGTCTTGCTTCCTTCGACATTTCGTAATTCTAAGCTTTGTTCCTTCGAAATCCATTTCAGATTGTCTTAATTTTTCGCTCTTCTTGGTGTCTTGTTTTGTGGTGGTTTCTCTTTCTAATTAACCACCTAACAATAATCAGACTCAGTTTAGAGTAAATACTCTACGAAATTCAGCCACTGTCACCACTATCATCATCATTAGGTTTTCGATTGGATTCAGCTCGTTTCACCAGAAACAATGTTTTTTAGAGAAACTTGTAACGAAATTCTAGTATTATCTTCGATAATCCTTGATGAATTTAGGTCATCCTATTATTCCGATATATATCGAATATTTTGCACATTATTTTCAGTTTCTATAATCATTTCATTTGAATATTTTCTTACGAGGATATGCTGCGACATTGAAAACACTGTACGAAATGTCTGTTGTGTTGTTCTCGTAACATATGAAACTCATGGATTTGGTTTTTCGCATCGCGGATTTCCGACAACTTATGTGCTGAATTAAATTAATCTGTTTCTGTAGGTGATGCAGCTCCTTTTTATTTTTTGATCTGCATATTTAAGTCAAATTAGACAAAAAATAAAGTTAGTAGGTTTACAACCTAGACCAACGATACGATAGGTCTGATTTTTCGATGGCTTGAAATTTATCTCCGGATTTCATCCAAACATAAGGTTTAGGTTATCTTATTTTTACAACGTTAGGTGTCTATTTTTTTCACTTTTGATGTGAGCGTTAATTTTTTTTAATTATAACAGAATTTCTGATTGCATCAACTGATCTTGACGAAAAATATATCGGCAAGGATGCAATTGCCTCAGACATGGTTCTTTGCTTCGCCGAGTGTAAGTTAGATGAGTTAAGTCTTGACTTTCTACTGTTTTAACTTTTGCCCAAACATTTCCGAGGATCACTTTCGTCTTAAAAAGGATTACCAATTGCCAAAAAACAATTCGGCAATTGATTTTTTCCACAGGCATCCATAAAGTAAGGATGTACAAATGGCGTGCTCGAAATGAATATTTATAGTTTTCTAAGGAATATGTAGGCTTTAGAATCATTTTTGAAAATAAAGTTTAAAATTATCATGTGGTAACAGGCTTTAAATTGTTTAATCATCGAAAATTTCTATCAAGTATTGCTGCAAAAATACCCAAAATAAATCAATAATCTATGGTTCATTTAAATCAAAACAAACCATATGGATGCCTTCTTAGATTCAACCAATTCAGAGTTCAACAATGTAAATCATCAATATTAATCCCTCATTTTCTTCAATCATTCGCAGGCGGAAGTAAAAAATGAAAGATTCAATAAACAAATCATGCTACAAATATCAATCATCTTATCACATTCATTAAGCATTCGACAATCATATTATTCCAGCTTCTCATGAATAATAGACGAGTTGCATTTCCACCATTAAGGCTAAATGCTGCACTTTGGATGACCATGATTCGCATTGAGATTCTCGTATTTGTTAACCTCATTAACGTGCTGAATAGTGCCGGAGCATGTTCAACAAAAACTGTTCTGAAATCAATCAAACCGAGCCGATGCGCGAAATGTATCTAGCCAGCGAATATCTTCCCATTCGAAACGTACTAGCCAACTGACTGTTAATCCAATCAATATCTTCACCAACACCAAGTAATTAAAAACATTTCACAATCATTTTACGCTTCAATTATTCAATTGTTGGCATGCTCATCATCTATCAACCAATGTACCATGATCGGCATTAATGCGTACTGAAATTTTAACCATTTTGTCGTATATACATATGAGTGTATGTCTACCATGTGAGCAATTCGCAACGGATTTCTTCTTCCTTATTTTATTTAATACACCGAAAACGGTGAGATGGGATGGCAATTTGATGTGGCTAATGTACACCACCATAAAATCTAGGAAAGAATCTTTATTTTTTTCGTAGCACGAAACACATTCAACACCTGAAACGCGTTTGATCCACGAAGAATCATTGTTGATTTGGTGAGCCGCACTAGTGATCACAACAACAATATTCTGTTTATCATGCAACAAGCGATATCTCGAGGTCATACACATTGACGTACGCCAGATTAACTTTATTTTAGAATTTGGCTATTGATTGATGTATAAGTGCGTGAAATGAATAGATAAATTTTAGGATGGTATTTGAAACTGTGAGTATGGTTGGATTCGTGTGAAGTTTGGAGGTGCATAAAAAAGAGAAAGATCTTTCGCTTACGTATTTATCACATTCACTGAAGACTGATTGATAATTTGTTGAAATACTTTAGTCAATAACATCTTCGATTTTCATCAACCGAATTCGTTAAAAAAATGGGATTTCATAGTATCAATTTACCTTTAACATGCACTTCTGCAAGTAATATAAACATTAATTTAATGGACAAATGCATCACTTCTATGGAACGTACTTCATACCATCTGCATTATGTATCTTTCGAGTTACTATGCATGGCATGTCTTTCAAAGTATTTACATGAACGTATTGTATGCTAAACGTTATGGTTACATATTGGAATATTACATTGGCTCGAATGCATCGCATTAATAGGGATTATTAATACTAAGTAACAAACTGTTATTGTGTAATCAATAATAGTTTAAAATTCAATTCTCAAAGGACATTCCCTTTTAAATATGCACTGAAAGATTGCGCTTCCAACTCCATCTACCATGGTGGCATTTATCTTTTCTTCACAGTAACGAAAAAAAATATTAAGAAAATCGGAGACAATAAGCAATGAACTTATCTTTTTCACATGACTAAAGAATAGATAGAATGCGCACAATGTCGACGACATTCATTGAATTCTAAATTGAAAACTTCGGAGGCTTGTCAATGCAAAAAAAATGAATGTTGCATCGCAACAAAAAAACAACAACAACAACGCCGATAAGTAATTGTAATAATGGTAATTTATGATTGCATGCGAGCAGTTGAACTTGTAATTGACATTGCATTACTGGTGTTCAATGTTAGATGCAGAAGTTTATGTTATCTGTTTTATTGTACAATTGAATTGAGATGTTTACTATTATTAAATTCGATAAGTGAAACATTGTACGGATTAGGGTGATGTTTAGCTGACAAGAATGTTCAAACAAATTGGTTATTTTATGTAAATGTGTTGCGTTGGAATGTAGTCCAGTTGAATGTTGGGTGGTCTATGAGATCGTTAAGAATCTAATATTTTTCCATGATAATCAACAATCGATGATCGTGTGATCAATAACAGATGCCATGCATTTGTATTGTGGTCACACAAGAAGCTTCATTTAAATTGATGAGTTGTTAGAGTATCACGGAAAATACGGATTTTCATCAAATTCACCCTTTCAAGAAAATCCTTATTTTCCAGGATTTTCTAATGAAAATTCGATTTGAAGGAAGCTTCTTGTGTAACAACTAACATTCGTGAATATTTTTGTATCCAATGTCTTGTAAAATTATATTAACATATCGAAAAATAGATTTTTCATTTAAAAGTTTAAAAAATGTGTCGGGCGGATGTCATTCTATGGAACACGTTCTGCGACGCAATCCTCTATGGTTACCATTGTAAAATTTCAGAGAATAAAGTTGAAAGAATATACAAATGAAAAATAATAGTTTCGGAGAATTCATGTTTTGGATCTGGCTGGGAGTTTGTAGTCTCTAAATCAACTAATTAATAAGTGTTAGAGTTTAATAATTATTTTGAAACACACGCAGTTAGTGGAAAGATGGAATTACAATAACAAACCCTCGAAATAGGAAGTGTTCAGAAAACAATACGAACTTTCAAATAGCTAATTAAAATCTGTTTATTCACATACTTGAAACACTTCCCGTACCTATTTTTGGGTTGAATATTTTCATTTTCGATACTATCTTGTAAGATTTAAATATATTGCATCCACGAATTTACGATTATTTTTTGTTTTGAAAACATCTTGGATGAATTTAATTCTGTTTACCAGAAAAAAAAATTTAAAATAATTTTCAATTTTTTCATTTTCAAAGATGATGAAGAATTAAAAAAATTAATTTTTAAATAAAACAAGACACACACAATGATTCTTATGAAATTCTTTGCATCCATGCTAATTTTTCAAATAAAAACTAATTTAATCAGCACAATATGATAATGCATCTCTTCGCAGACATAACGACTCATAATATATGCATTGATGTCGCTCACAAAAAAGGAAGTGCGCTTAACTTAAAGTATCCATAATTAAAATGGAATGCAGACACCATGTAATAAGACAATTTTTTTTGGAAAAAACAAACAAGTTAGAACTCATTGGATGCTCCTATGAATAAATTTCATGGAAAGATGAATTAGAATAAGATTCAACAAGCACTATATGTCGGGAGTGATAATCCGAGACATGTTCGCTAGAAAAGAGAGCATAACATATTATTACGCTTAAGAGCAATATGCGCGTAGTGAAACAAAATTTCCAAATATTTTGTCATTATTTGACTTTAGGTTTTAATCGTAATTAAATAATAGTTTGTCAAAATATATTTTCATAATAATTCATTATGTAAAAGTAGCAGTTGAGTTGCAAAAAGAGCATAAGAATATTTATTTTTAATATTTTATCAATTTCATTGATTGCATATCTAAATTGTTAAAAAACAATTCAAATTAAAGCTAAACGTTAACATCGAACATTTTTTTAATTTAGAAACGAAAAACAAACAAAAAGCAGGAATTTTTTAGCATCAAATGAAAATAAAGACCAAATATCACAATTCAATTTATAGCGCCCAGCGTGGGCAGACTTCAATATTATTTGAATGATTCAAAAGTGCAACAAGTGATTTTTCTAAATGAGTCAGATAAATATGTAATACTCTTCAAAAAAGCATAAGATCAAGTGGTGGATATATTAACTGTGTTTTTGGGAAATACCAGTAATGCCCCAAACGAATAGATGCAGAAAAAGAAAACAGAACAAAAAGATATAATAAGAAATTGTTATGGCTTAAGTGAAGAACAGGCATTGATTAATGTGTAGGTTTACATCAATTTGACTCAAAATATTTTTGCATACTTATGGTTGTGAATTTCAACTTTCAAATTTCCAAATTCATTATTTCGACTAGCCATTGAAGGTTATAATCACGATAGAATGTCATGTTAACAATAATTATTAGTCATTTTTCACAACAGTAACTTTCAACCTAGTCGAACACTCGTAACTTGTAAATGATATGTTATGATATATGTATTTGTATAAGAGATTGCATTGCACAATTTTATTGCAATTCATTTGAACGAAGCTTTGGTTTTCATGGAATTTCAAATAACTTTCGTTATCACGAATCAGATGACATTCAAAATGAAATTATCGTGGGCAAAAGTATGAAGGTATCTACATTTCAATGTTAGTTATGAAAGTCAAGGTGTTTGAAGAGTGGTATTTTTCAGGGTGCGATTGAACGGGTCACTAAATTTATTTGAATGCTTCATTTTAGGAGGAATAAGAACTTGTAGTTACTACAAGAATGAGTATCCATTTTCTGAGTCTTGAATTTAAAGAGATAACGGCTATCCTACTTGCAAAGGATTCTGTATTAATGCAAACTTAGCCTGGCTCAACTTCTGCAGTTCTTGATGAATGGGTTGATTCATTAATTTTGAAGAAAGAACTGTTGAAAAGCCTTATTTAATGATTATGGTTTATAGTAGTCTAGTTCAGTCTTACTTGCTTGCAGTTCAAGGTAGCACATCCCATAACAAAGATGACAATACTGAAAGAACAATTAACTCCTACTACTACTCACTACCTATTGACCGTTAAATACATTCTGAAGAACTATCATTCGGATGAACTCAAACCATTCACACCTATTCATCGTCATGTTTACAGTAAAAAGAAGCTTCTTCCATTTGTATCTTAACATTAATAAAACAACTATACACTGGATGCAACATTACACAAACAATCGTTTTCGATGACAAAAGGTGACAAGCTTCAGAACAAGAAGACACTTTTCGAAACACGAACACTTGATTCATGGTCAAGAAAAGATACATCTTGAAAACTAAAACAAACAATAAGAAAACCAAAACTTTTCCACTTGGCCTGTCTGAAGCTTTGCGAAATCGGGATGAGCGTGATGAGATGAAGCGAATGTTGGGGAAAAAAGGGAAAATTAAAATGTCGACTTTAGACGAGGAAAATCCGCAACGTTTTTTCAAGTGCAAGTGTGTTGAAAACGAAAGTGAAAGATGAATAAGAATGTTTGTTTGGCTTTTTGTGTCTACGTTTATAGTGAAGAATGTTTTAAATGGCAAATTGATTAAGTGTTGGCTTTTGTGTAGTTTTCAGGTCTGTTTGTGGCACGTTCTACCACAAAGTACAGAACATAGTATGGGCAATACACATGTGAAGATGCCGCAAGGTCGGATGATAATTGTTTGTTTAGTGTTTGCATTGTTTATAATTGTTCTTGGGTTGAAGATTTCAGAAGACAACGAGTGTTTTTTGAGTTGCTGGTGAGATGGAAGGCGTTAAAGCGTTTTTAGCATGGTTCAAGGAAGATAGGGCGATGCACTTTTGAAGGATATAATACGTATGAGACAATAAATAATGCAGTATAATTAAATGATTTATTTTTTGAGTATGTTCAAATTTTCGCACACTTCTATTCAATGAATTTTAGACAATCGCATCAATGTATAAATGCTACCATTCACGTTGGGTTTTCCAGTTGAGCGATTTTCTGTTTCAACTTACTTCTACAGGAAATGATGAGCCGATTATAAATAAGTTCAAAATCGTAACATTTAAAATTCAAACAAATATACGTTACACTTACTCGTTGTGTATATTTTTCAGTACCGTGCGGAAAATTCTGTCGAATACGCAAAATGTACTCCCGTTTTTCAGTACCATTATTTCGAATCTACAAATAATCCAAATAACCCCACATCCAATTATAATAAAATACTAGTTAATAAGCTCCTAGGATATCGGCATAAAAGTTTAACTATGCTGTGTTAAAATCTCATCCTTAAGCTGTCTCGAACGTTACTCAATCAATCATCCTGATAGCGTCAATCTTTGGAAACAAGAAGAGATACTCTCAAGAATACTAATATATCTTGTTTGCGTATCAATAGGATTATTGGTGATTATTGATTAAAGATAAAAAATAACTTTGTAAGCATATGAATGGATGGTGCCAATGACTTTAGTAGCAGTTAAAATCTATTTTTTATGTCTATGAGGTTGCAACAAAAATAAAATATTAGGTTTAAGCCATAGATTTAGTTTGAAATTCAAATTTAAGTGTCGCAAAGTGTGAGGTTTTCAATCATTGAATCTTTTCTTCAGATAATAATTGAATCTTTCAAAGAAATGTCCTTTGTAATCTTCAAACCACCTTCTTATTATTGAATTTTGCTAGCTATATCTTCGATATAGTACACGTTATTTTTAGCAGCTCATCTCACTTATGAATATTTAGTCAGTAGCAAGTTAGTAGATGAGGCGAATTAATTAAGTTTGTTCTAGAGTATTTACACTGATTAAATAAATAAATTTAGAAGCTTCTTTTTTTTTTTTTTGATCGCTATCTGATTCTGCAAGATCATTTGCACTCTACGATTTATCAAACGTTTCTTCTGATTCAAAAAATCAATGAGATTTAGAGACAAACTAACAATAATCCCTTATTTTCTTAAATCGATCAGTGGGATCTTATTGCCAGCAGTAGTTGAAAACGTCTTAATAAAAATTTAATTTAGGTTCTTAGTTTTTAAATAAATAAAAAATCGTAAAAATTTTAATTCATTTCAATCCATGTATAAATAAAATTATACTTATAATAAGGGCAAAACAAACTGTATTTTTGTAATGATGCTTCACTTTTACTATTTACGATTAAAAATGGTCAGTAGTTTATACGAAAAAAAAACGATGATTAATATGCTTCAAAACCATCTTCTCACCGCGTCCAAAATATAAAAATTACAGACTCAAACAAGCCTGATAATGTTCAAACAAATCATTTTTAAATCCAAAATAATAAATCAAATTTACAAATTACTCACAGACTTATTCAAAATGCCTTCCATCTTTAGAACAAAAACAAAATCAATTACATTTAAAATCGTGAAATCAGATCACGACTTCTCCATCGTCGATACCTAATCACGAATCCATGGATCAATATTTCTTGAACAAACAAGGAAATGTGATATCAAGCCAAATCGATTGCAATCTGATAGGAAAGCATAAAAGCCGGATATGCAAAAATTCTCAAGAATACAATTTTTTTTATTGATTCTCAAGGATTCAACACGAGACTCTACACTCTTACTTTGAATATACATGAAGCTAATGTGTTTGGTAGTTGGTTGGCTGGAACCTAAAGGGGTAAGAAGTTGAATACAATTCTAATCGTAGACGTAAGGAATTTATTATGGCCCCTCGATATGTAATCTAATGTGGTTGTACGGAATGTAGTTCTCGGTAGTTTCAAGTATGTGAGTATACTCTTTTAGATTTTCTTTCATATACTTTGCAGCATAAAATTTAATGTCCTTTGTGTTGTTTGGTTAACCCATTTGATGTTTGGCAAATATGGGATGGTATCAAAAATAAAGAAAGTTTTGCAATCAAAAAAAGTTTTTCCGATATCCTAAGATCCACAAAGTGACTTGAGTACCTAATTTTATCCGCTTTTTGCAACTACTGTAAATACAAGCAGAAGTAGACAAAGGATCATATTTCCGAGCTATTGAACAAACAGCGGCAATATTTTTGGATCGATATGTTTCGATGTAAATCTCGATTCAAAACAAAAAGCCAGTTCTTACGGATGCAGCATTTTAAGAACGGATAACAATTCACCATTTGTGAATTTTTCAACCGAAGCTTAACTGGGTTAAATGTGAATGCTTAACGCGACCTTTTCACTCCTCGTGTCCACCCTTAAAACAAAAGGCACTTCAGACTGAAAAAATAAAGGGAACTAGCATGAATTGCAAATATAGTCGCAAAGTGGTGGTTGGAAATAGCTAAAGTATGGTTGCTACTGCTCATGGTCACCACTGCGATGGGTTCAGTTAATAAGATTGCTTTGAAATTGTCACGCAACACTCATTTCCCGAGCGTTTGCCCCTGTTTTAAAAGGGTAGCAACCACCACCGACAGTTGGGGTAAGGTTTCGCGAAAGTCAATTCAGTAATACTGGAATTGTTAAAACGTACATGTTGTACACATATCTATATTTCAAACTTTTAATTAAGGTACATTGCATGTCTATTATGAACTTCAACTATTGATTTTACAATCATTTGTTGCTGCTTTTGTGGGCATTGTTCTGCATAGTTTTATATGAGGGGAGTGAAAAATGGGAATAATTTCAATTCATGGGAGCTACCTAGTTTAGTAAAATGTCAGATGTGTAAGTCGAAAGGATGATTTATTACATTTTGGATGATGTATTAACCTAAATTGACTTGAATATTTTATGGAAAAAATCCTGAGTTTCTTTACATTGACTCAAAGGTATTTATTAGCTTCTTGTTTCTACATTCATGCATGACTATTTTATTCCTTAAATACAAACAGATATGGGTATTAACCCATACCTTTTTTTCACAAGTCTAAATCAATTGGGACATGCAATATTATTAGGACACCTATTATTTTTAACATTTTCAAAAATTCCTAGACTCACTGAAAGTATCGCTCCAAAAATGTCAACACAATCAGAAACAACAGAATAGCCTATAGCGTCATGAAAATCTACAAAAAATTGTTTAAAAAATGAATTTTGGTATTCAGCTTTAAGTTTTAATGGCTCAAAGGATACTTCTTTGGTTCGAGTTTAGTTTTTACAATAATGAAATATGTTAGACTTGATTTGTCCAATAGTTGCCAGAAACTTTATTTCTACATATTCGGAAAGGTAATAATTAGATTAAAGATATTTGATATTTTTGAACCAAGTTCTTTTCCGAATCAAGTTCACTTATTTTCACATCTATCAAACAAATTTCCCAATTCGATTGCTTAGAGAATTTTGTTTATTTGATTTGAAAATTAATGAACTTGATTCGAAAATTCGTATGATTGACTTGATCATTTCTTTATTTGATTCAGATGAAGATTGATCTGGAAACTAGTAAATTTGAGACGAAAATGCTGCGATATGTATATTAACTAGCAGTCTAAAATTTTCAGAGATGAATGAGATCCCTTTTTGAAATTTTTTTGGAATTGATTTTAATTTCTCTCTCATAATTTATTTTTCTATTGCATATATTGTACTGTAGTGATAAAGGTGTTTTAAAACATGTCTTTCTTGCTGTTCTATATGCTGCTTGCAAACAATATTTTATATATAATAATTGATAATCGCTTTAGCAAAGCTATTTATCGATAACGTGGAACCAAGCCCTTGATAAGCAGCCAAATAACTTCGTTTGACCAATAACCATCAAATTTCGTAGTTTCTGTGGTTTTTTGTCAACAAGCTTTAAATCGGGAGTTTTTTCTCATTTCGCTACTGTATTCATTCTGACTCAATTTTTTGGGGCTAAAACACAAAAAATTTCACAATATTTAAACCTATTGGTTATTAGTTCGTTTTCTGGAGATCATGAAGGCTCTACATTTGGAACTTTGCTTCTCTTTTCTTGATTGATTGAATCACATTTGTGTTATGCTTTCTAGAATACGAAAATGATAGTTCTTGTATCTTGTCTGTTTGATTTTCAAATTCATATAGTAATTAAGACTCAAAAAACTTTCAAGCATTTTTTAAAAATTTCTGTACTTCAGATGAAATCGATTTGAAGCCTACTTGATTTTAATAAAAGTAAAAAAATTAACAAAATAGTTTTCGAATACAACAATTCTTCATTCTATATAGTTGAAATAAAGTATCAATAAAAATACGCAAATTAATTTCAGTGCTTAGTGAAAAAATTTAGAATAGCTGATGCACAGATATACTCTTGATCTAAGAAGATAAGCCGATTTTTTCGTTTTAAAACGGAAAGGCCAAATTTAATTAAGCTATAAGTTAAAGACACACGAGTATAATGTCTCTAAATCAAAATTATCCATCTATAAGCATCAGTTTAAAGTGCATTCAACTTAGTAGGAGGATTTAAAGATTCAGTACCATTTAAACAGGTACTGCAAATTCAAACTCAAAAAAGAACTTGGAATCAGTTTTTGTGAAGTCGAACTGCACTAAACATCGTAAGAAAGAGCAAATTTACTGCACAGTTCCCCCTTAATTGTGAATTAGAAAGAAAAAAATTCAATCCGTACAACATGTATCTTTCTTAATTAATGAATTTGCTAAGGCACAATGAACTTTTTCAAGCACATGTTCACAGTAAGAAAAATACTTGCGTGGTTTTATATTATATTTTAATTTTTCATGAAAAGCAACAATTTACAATCACCTGACCATGGTGCCAAAATGCGGATTGAAAAATAAATTGCAGTAGACATTACATATGCATATATAAGATACATATCTTACACTTAACAAGTGCATTGATCTATCAAACCATCGTCCTATTAAAGAAGTCAACCGATCTGATATGAAAACCCTATGATATGCCTACAAAGATACATAAATATAGTAACTACACATATTAGAGGTCAGAGTGCTTCTTGCAAGCATTGTACAGGGGCACACATGCTAAATCCTAACATACGTGCATTCATGTATCTTTCAGTGTTCAGATTAGAGATAGATGCATTCATGGTCTCATCATTCATTCTATCTTTTGTACGATTCGTTGTTCATGGATAGTTTGTTTCTGGCGTGCAAAAATTTCATTTCACTGGCAAGGCTAATTGATATGTCCTAAGTGTAGCAGTATGCTGCACTTAACATTTAATATGTTATTGTGTTTTTATTATGTTTTGAATCTTGTTTGTTGCATGCTATGAGTACTGCACATGTGGAGAATGAGTGTAATATGCATTTGATGGGGACCAGTGACGGCTCGTGACACAAATTTTTGGGTCGGCCGAAAAGGAAGCTCTAATTTGTCAAATTATTTGACCACCACCGTTCTACTATCAAAACACTATCTACTATAACAAACTCGTACTTGACGTTTTTCTTCATCCCAGTAAAAAAAATCTATTTCCATTGCTATTTTTTTCATATTCCCCCTGAATGCGGCTGGCCGCCGAGTCTCTTGTATTCTCTCATATGTACACGGGGTGTGAAATTTGATTCGAAACACCCAAATAAATGGTTAGTATGGAAAAGAACATTCGAATGGAGGCTATCTGACAAGTGTTGAGTGACCAAGACTGTGCTCGGATGCGGCAAATTTTCTTGGGCCGCAATTTCATTCGTTGCTTTCTTGATTCTCGCTTGTGCTTGCTATGTATGTATGTTTGCTGGGTGCGATGCGGCCGCCGTTTCGGTGGGTGGATGATGCATTGTACTCATATGTATGTACATATGCTTGTATGAAATATTTTAAATTAGGACTATTGACCGGCCGTCGTATTATGTTGCGTATATCAACTAGGATTGAAATGTGTTATTCGTTTACATTATGCTGCTTCAATTTTATTTCATTTGTAGCCCAGGACTGTATATTCGGCTAATGAAAAACTAAAGATTGGATGACGTAAATATAGGTAGGAGCAGGCAACGTGTAGTAGTTAAGTCCTTAAAATTAAATGTTTATCCTTTTTTTATCATTGATAATAATTTCCTGCTTACGATGATTTTCTTGGTACGGCCGGGCCGACCTTGCCGCCCCTGACGAGCCGCCACTGATGGGGACATAATTAGCAGCTTAGTATGGTGAGCATCATTTAATGATGTTTTTCTTTTTTGGATTCATAAACAGAAGAAGAGCTCCTTCCAAACAGCTTCTATTTAACAAAATTTTCAGTGTTCATATTTACAACTTATTCTGTTTGGTGGTGTTCTCTTTTGGTTTTTTAGGATGGGTTGTTCAAAGCGTTATACGATCTACACTTGAAAAAAGTTCATTGTGTTATTTTCTATTATGTTTTTTCTTGCTCCTGATAAGTTATCAAATTTGTAGGTAGAATCTTTTTAGAGGTAGGTAGCTCTACAATGTTTAACTGTAATTCCTGTTCAGGACTAAGACTGAAATTTTATTGATTCTTTTCACCCTTTAAAAGTGGTAAATTGTTTTTAGATCTTACGTAAGTTGGTTGATAAATCAAAATACCAAAAATGTAATATGTTATCTAATGATATCATGATCAATGTATAAATTTATAATATAATCGAATTTCAAAGTCTAAAATTATGGAATAATATTCAGTCTATAATTAGTATGCTTAGCAGCACTGCGCTAGCAATCAACCATCTAAAATCACTAGAAGATGGATTAACTAGAAAACAATCGTCGTAATAAAATGTTGATAATCATTAGATCGTGTCGTATTCAAGAATATTTAGAAGAATTTAAACGCAATTTCGATGTGAACAGGTTGAATTAATTTCATGGTCTCATTGGCATTTCAAGGGACATCACTAGCAATTGCTTTGTGATTATTTTCACTACTGAATAACGCGATTGGGTACATACATATAGTACATGTTACTTTGTTAAATGTACTACGTCTTTATTGTGATTCATGACCAACCACCCAATGTCGACTGGAAATCTTACGATGCTATTATTTTATCCACGTGCTGAATTTATATTTATAGATTAGGTATCAATTGATCTTAGTGCTATAAAAATTGAATTGCGTTATTTTTTAAGAAGAACGTATGTATTTGCGCTTCAAATCTGTTTCATACAATTCATTGCGAAGTGAATATCATTTGTACTCTAATAATATTATTGTATATTAAATATGAAAGAAATTTGTTTAATCTTTAAATAGTTTTGATATGAATCAGGCTTAAACTCATTACGAAATATTTTCTTGATAATAAGTATACTCAAACCTGTTTTTGTGCCAATTTTCAATTGTGCGATTTTTTTTGTGCGATATACGAAAATTTCAATCAACTTGAACCATAATTGACGAAGTTATAAATAAAATGTATTTTTAAAATAAGTACATATGTAAATAAAATATTTAAAAATGTTCGCATGTGCATTTTCTTAATCAGAGTCCAAAAGGTTTCGCGAGATTCCAAGTAGCTGACAAGCTTTATGTTTTGATTTAGTTTTAAAAAAGCATTTCATATTCATATTTCGTCAGTTTTTGAGATATTTTCCTATTTTCTTCTTCTTCTTCTAAAAATTTTTTTTTAATGGGTTTTCTTTCATGCGGTCCTTATTTACCGCACAAAAACAGGTTTGAGTGCATTTATCAATTTCTTTTTACACTATGTTTATTTTACGTATTTAGATTCGTTGATAATAACATCAATAGAATATGGATAAATATACGCGACTGAAAAATGTTTTCAAAGCCAAAATGAAACTCAAGTTGAATGAACGATAGAAAATAAATAATTGATTTGAATTTGCATACGAAATGATAAACAAATTATCGATATGAACAATGTCGTCATGAGAACAATACCAAGTAGATGGGATTTGTACAGGAAATGTTTGGTGTTAATGTTCGCTAGATAATTCGACTAAAAAATGAGTGTGTACGATTTGTATGAGAATTTTTTCCGCTTTATAAGTTTATAAGTTGAACATTTGAATGTCTACTTAGCAACATAATTTCTGTTGAATTTTTTTTACAGATTTAAATATCAAGTAATAATTGCTATTTGCAAAATGAAATATCTGTGACAGTGAAAAGTACCATTTAAAATTATGAAAAATTAAACTTTGGAAATTGACCGAGCGTAGTCAACATGTATGAGATTTTAATTTTGGATGATTTTAGTTTGACCCAATTGTCTTAAATACAAAGAGTCTCCATTGTAATTTGATCTAATTAAATGTGTTTACTGTAAATATTTTTCAATACAGTAAACTTTAGCTTTTGAATGGCAGATACTTATTAAGAATTGATTGAAATAATGACATGTTTATCAGAGGGTCCTTAATAGAAAACATGTGTTTTGGATCTTATCTACAGAAATTGTGTCTTTAGATTCTGAACTAAATCACTTTTGATTTTCTTTGTGGACGATATACATATGAGATACATTGTATCTAAAGAAACATAATGTTCTCCGAAGTTTTGGACCAATAAAAATTGTTATATCATAGAAGCAGCATTTCTCCGAAATCGTGTTACGCTTACATTTATTTATGCTCATAGGTAACATAATAATTTCACCTGTTATTAATCACAAATAGATAATATTATCGTAGATTTTATCGTTAAACTTTTTAATCATTCAAAGTGTCACACATATCATTTTTCACTTCACACACATGTTTGAATTTCAATTCTTTTAGCAGCTATCAGTTTTTTCAGCATACATACATATATAGCAAACTCCTTATCTAAGTAGGTGCAACATTGAGATTCCAACCTGGTGATACCTACAATTCGTTTTCTTCTTTACATAATGATTTGGTATGGAATCGCCTTTAGATGTGGGTATGTGGAAACGGAAATGTTTGAACACGAAAATACTAGTAAAATTTCAAGGCAATGAATAAATAAATAATTCCAATTAGTGTTAAGAGTATCGACTTGAATTGTAACACAATTAGTCAATACCTTTCTGAGAACATTGCTAGTGCTGTACTTTTTTTATTGACCCAAGATAATAAGAACAGATAAACAGCATTTTGGCTCGATAAGACTTGACTCAAAACCAAATGGAATTCTTGCTTGTACAGTTGGAGTTTGAATTTTATAAAAAATTCAATTTTATTGTATTTTCAATAGTTTTTTTTTTGCATATTTCATACAATATTTTCTTTGGACTTCCTCAATTGTGTTAATTGGACAATTAACCTCAACCAAGTGCGAACGCAAAAACTTATTCACACATGACTATCTGAGCACATAGACGGACTTGATGTGAGGAAAACCGCAAAGCTTTCTACATGTGAAGTGTGACTCGTTTCTGGTTTTAAGTTGGGAACGATCATTCGAAAGATAGAAATTATAGATGAATCACTAAGATTCAAATGAGGCTAGGGTGTTCGTGTTTACCCAACGACAACTGTTCAGAATGATTCAACTTCTGTGCCGCCTGAGGTGCCAGGTTTACTGCGAATCAATATCAGATTTCGTGGAAAAGAATTTTCGTCACTGTTGTTATGGAGAAGATCACCGGAAGGTAAACCTGCGAAGATAGTGGGTGTTTGTGGGTCAGGGCGAAATTTTTTATTTTGGTTTGATTAATCCAAAATATATGCATGTTAAAGGAAATGAATATATCTAAATTCAATTTCCCATATAGTTCCATATAAGAGTTATTACATTTTACTAAATTCGCACTCCAAAACGTACCAGAACGTCGGCAAACTCTGTTTACACACGGAAGTTTTGCAAACAATACTTTTGAGCCGAAGAAATTATGTACGTTCAAGACCACTTGATCGAAGCTCAAACATTGTCCGCAATCTCATACATTATTGTGCACAGATATTCGCGTGATAAAATCGTAAATATTAACATTTAAAAATAATAAAGATATTATCAAGCTCTTCGTCAGTTCTGCACACCTTTCGGCGTTGAAAACCAACGAAAATAACAGCAAGTCCTTATATGATAATTTCATATATCCTACGTCAAATAATTTTAAAAGTTGGTCAATATTTACATTTGAATTATTTCTTTTTCTTACTGCAGTTTCAGTTGATGGCATTCGTCACGCTTTTAAGAAGCTTGAACTTACATATGTACAGAGTACTCAGGAGGACGACGATTTTATTCACAAACATAAAGGACCGAAAATTAGCTATACGGCGGAACAGTTAAGATATTCATAATCTCACTTTAAGGATATTTAAAGTGGCGTTGTTAGCAAACCATCTTTTTGGGTTATTCAACTCCTTGCACAAACTGTTGGTTTTGCATTTAATTCAACATTTACGATGCTTCTTTTTTTCCGATATGCGTTAGTCTTGACGATGATAGTAATCAGGAAAAGTGTGAAGTGATACAAAATTGTTGCATAACCATTGATGTATTCTCCGAGACTTTTTTCAAAAAAAAGTCATACAACATGTGACGTGAGTTTAGATATCACGTTTGTTTGTGAGGAATGATTTTTTTTGTTTTTATTTATATATTTTTTTCTGAACTGAGCAAGACATCACCCTCGAGCTTAGTTCAATAGATAGTTAAATGTCGAGAGTATTTTTGATGTGGTCGACGCAACTGATAAAAAGTAAAGAAAGATACTCGAGCATTTGGTGATGTACGAGGAGTCAGTAAGGGAAACTGATAAAATGAGTGAAACACTCACTATCTTGTAAAGATTTTAACACAATGTAACATTTGATCTTAATGCAGTATTTTTTGAAACATGAAGAAAAAACCGTTCTCATCGCAATGAAGTGCTTGGTTCAAAAGAATTCACCATGTTGCAAGATGTTTGTCATACTTTTCAAGCTGATTTTTTTCTCAATATATTGGCTTTGTTATGTTTTTATTATTATTATATTTCCTTTCATCCGGTTTGTTAATAAGTTTGAATTTTTTTGAAAAATAAAAACAAGCAGATCATAACAAAAAAAAATATTGTGACATTAGCATGTAGCCTTTGGTAATTTTTTTGATCCATTTATGTTGTTTTCTGTTTGAAATTACTGATAAAACTGTGATATTGAATAATTTTAAATGAATATTGCTTTATTCAAGAGAATCTGAGAGAGCTTGATTTAAAAAAAGTCGGCTAGGATGTCTTTAATACATTTCACTTGTACCAACGCCATTTTGAAATAATTAATTGGTTTTTCATGACTAGGTGAAAGATTTTAGAATTTCAGATCCTACATTCTTCTATTCATCGACATTTCATCTTAAAGAAAAATGAGCATAGGCCAGAAAAATAATTGACCGAAATAATTTTCAAAGCTTCCTTAGTTTTTCTTCAAACGTAAAATCATTTTATTCATTTCAAGCAGTCAAAGTTTCACATAACACATCTGCTACTATGGGAAGCGTATCACTGTTGCTAATGTCGAAATGGCATGCACTATGAAAAGAAAATAACAACTAGGACACCCTACATAAACTGTGACTTTAAGAATGTAATTGAATGAATGCTTGTAGTAATTCTCACTCCTCAAAAAAGATGCTGAAATGTTTAAAAATAAAACTAATGCGTTTCACACTTTCTAAATTTCACTCGAATTGTATTATGTTTGCAGACACATTTCAAACAGTTTTTAATGATACTGTTCTTGTTCAATTTTATAGATCTAGATAGAATCAAAAATTAATTCCTTTTGAGTTGTATACATATATGTGGATGCACTGAAAATATCCAGGATTTTAAAATTACGCTATTTTCTATTTTTGTCATCATAATCGTTATCAAAAATTATTCATATCGTATTTTGCTAAATATCCTACTAAGCTATGCATCCAGGCATGGAATAATAAAATGTTTCAAAGTACAATTTTCGTCAAGAATAACTTATAACCAGGCTAATAGTATCTTGGTGTAGCATATTTTAGGAAAATTTCCTATTTTTACCTTTAAATGTTCTCATAACCTGGATTACACATTTATTGCCTTGATTAAGGCAAAACCCTGAGCAAATTCAATGGACCTGAATTCACCTAACGTATATAAAACAAACATGCATGAATATTATGCCCTCGCTACATCTATTACGTATTCACTGTTTACGCTTGGGTAGTTCCCTGCAATCGATATCTAAACTGTGTCAGGACATCCATCGAAATTGCTTTGATCACGGATTAATCCAAAGGTACCCAGTGGATTAACATGGAACACAAAGCCCAATGTTTAATGCCATTTTTATTATCAAAGGTGACCAAATTTTATGAGTGCATTGCCCTTTTGCGTTTCTCAGAGCGATATACAATTAATGATTGTTCGAAAAAACACCCTTTGCTCTAATTGAATTCTTTGAGTTGATGTAAAATACAAAGAAAAGGAAACAAAGAGTGCGTGTTTAGATTTTGTCGAACTGGAACAGTGCCTTGAGGTGGATGGAATTAAACCACAAAATATGTTTAATTTAAGGAATCGACGTTATTCTAATGAAAATAAACAAAATTTTATGTTTGTACTTGCTTATAATAGTTTAAAATTTAAATCAAAACCAGCAATTATAATATATTGAAAATTTCTCCACCAAAAAGGTTCAAAACGCAGTAATTTTCACCCAAATCGAAACAACATACATCAATGAGGACATCTTCATTTTTAATTCAACAATAATTGTCTTAGGAAATGACCACAATCTGATTGAAGCTGATACTTCCTTGGAATGAAGAATATCCTATTTAGCCGTTTTATTGGACTTTCTGTGTTATCATGTCATCGACATGTACATTCATACCTATATACGAGTGTTTCAACACGCTGAAAGTCCTGTGAATATTCATTAACGTTGGGGTGGCATTCAACCTGGTAAAGTTAGTAGAGTTTTGTAGGTCAATAGCCTATGCTATGCTACGTGTATCCAAATAAAGGCCTTTTCTATGTTTTCTCGTGTTTTTGATTTAAATTTTGTTGTACACTATTCCAACAGAGTGAACGTGAAGCAGGACAGTAAATAAGGATAATGGACTTTATTGGACGCAATAATGATAAAGTGTAGAAATGGGGCTATGAGTAATTCAAACAATGGTTCGGAAAAGGTCGAAGGCCAGAAACATAAAATACATTTGATAGGTTTTATTTCTTCATTGAATTTTTGATGATGATAGTTTAGGAAATTGATATAAGCGGTGATTGATTGATATTCACTTTTTTGTCTGTAATAATCAATATTTCCATTTAATACATGCTTATCGTTTTTGGCTATTGATTGCTTTAATTGAAGTTTACTTACATGCGCAAGATTTTTAGAAAATATTTTCACACTTTCACTCACCTGAAACAATAAAAAAAATTGAACATTAGAAATGGGTTTGATCATAAATATTAAAAATAGATTGGAATTGTAGAAACTAACATAAAAAACATGGCTATGAAAATCTTCTTTCTTTATTTTAAACACATTTTTACTGAGAAAATCAATTCAAATTTTAACAACTAAAATAATATCTTACATTTTCATTCTGATTTGAATTTTCAATTCTCAAATATTTGAATGGACAGTTTACATCAAAGAAATAAAAAAAAAATTGGAAATTAATAAATTCCGGGAATGATTTTGTGTAAAAAAACGAAGCTTCGAATAACTCGACATTTTCGTGAAGAGCAAGAAATGGCTCATCAGAATTACGCGAACTGAATGTGATGCGAAATTTCCATCGGGGTATTTTTATAAAACGAGGGATATCGAAACATTTATAAATTGGACTTTAATATTTATCACTTCAGCTGTTCGGGAATTTTATGAAGTTTACGCCTTCCAACGAAATTTTCGATTCATCTTGTTTATATTGTGGAAAAATATATTTTTTTTTGAATAAATTATCTTCGATTTGAACACGTGATTCTTCTATGGAAAAGTTGGGAAAATGATTTTAAGGAAATTTATGAAGTGAATCGGAATATGCAATCGCTGTTTTTCAAGCAACTAATTGTAAAATGACATAAGTATATTTTGAATAAATTTAGGAGTCATTTATAAATTTTTCGAGAATATCACAATTTTCAAAAGTTAAAATTTAATGATTTTTTGTTGAGATGATGATGATGATGATTTGAAATATGTATGTATATGCATATTACACTTCAAACGAAACGTTGACAATCATTATTCTAAACGATTTTTTACGAAAATCTCTCAAAAATATAACATTTTTGAATGAAAATTGATACTAAAATGCATAAAACTTGATGAGTCAAGCTCAACCAATTTTGGTTATCTGGAACTTGACTTTTTTCTGATTAAATTGAATGCGAACTTCCAGAAAGCTTCTGTACAATGTTGTCAAATAGTTGTTAATTTTTTTGGTTGCCTGACGTGCTTCAAAGCCTGCACAATTACTTTTCTGAAATAGATGTTACAGACTAATTTCCGCTTCCACACGAAATTAATGTGACGCGAAGTCATAAAACGTTAATTAGTTTTTTGCTGAGATTTTCATATGAAAGTGTGTTTTTAAAATTATATTGGCGATTTTATTTATTTTTACTTCAAATACTTGTCGGCAATTTTCAAATCTTGGATTTTGTATTTTTAGTCGTTTCAGCAATTCAAGTAGGTACTGAATATACCATAGTTGATTTGTGTGTTTTTAAGGAGGGAAAAGGAGAAGATGTTCATATTCATATTCTAAATATTGTGATTTTATGATCTAAATCTCGCTCCCTTTTCAACTAACTACCAACTAATTTAAACTAATTTTAACCATCCATTATGCAACGGGCACGCACATAATTTGAGTGGATTGTCCGACCCAACGACGATGTTCTTCAACTTTGAAAATTATACTTCCGCCTACTACCCATCCATTTCTTCGCATGCAGAATATTAATGAAATGTTCAAAAATAGTTAAGGCAGTCAACTACATCCATACATATATATGTATATACGTATATGTATGTATGTACGTAGCTGAACGCAGTAATACCCCGAGCGAGAGTTCATGTTGTAGAAATGAATTTAGCCCGAGTTCAGAGCAATACTAGCGATAATGTACTGAATTATTTAATATTGTTAATTAATATCTATTAGCAGTGTGCTGCAGATACAGATCTATCTTCATTGTTAAGCTGAAGACATGCATGAATAGTACCGCGTTGACCATCTTCGTGTCCGCATAGTTCCGGAAATTATAAAGTGATGACTCAAAACTACCATTCGAATGGTACCAGGTCGTGCCGCACCTCAACATTTTGCGTGAAGCTATTACAATGCGCTGATTCGTATCGTAAATCATAAACCATTAGCCAGGAACTTTTTCTGTGAAAAAAATAAATGTGTTTCTGTACAAAGAAGTACAAGCCTTTCTTCTTGACCGTTGAGTAAATAATGTGCCACTTGCTATCCATCTTCAAATCGCACAAGTTACAATGATCGTGATTCATCGGAAACAATTGAAAACTAAATGTTATTAACAATTCGATGCACTTTATAATTTTGAGAAGAAAAAAATCGTCGATTTAGGATAAACAAACAGTTTAATTTTACAGCGAAAATTAGTCAGGCAAACATTTATCTGAGCAACTTAAGACATGTATGGTCTATTTGCAAATCAGATACACAGTTTTTCTAGGACAGTGTTTAGTTCTCAAAAAGTGTATTTTTAATTACTTAAATTCAAATTTCATGTTGAATTTTTGTTTAAATATTTATATTCAGATAACTGAGAAATATTATCATTTCTTTACCACCACTAAACAATTGCGATATCATTCGTTTGAACTGAACCGTGAACTGTTTTTATATACGATCCTAATCTGGCAATTATACTACTTAATTAGATGATTAGTTTACTGTCAACGGACAAAGTATAATATTCTAATGCAAGATCACATTAAATCACAGAGGGCTCGAAATTTCGTTGAAACTATGTTTAAACTTCCAAAAAAGAACAAGAACTCACAAGGTAACAAAACCATCGAAACTTCGAGCTGCGCTCAAGCCTCTATTATGTCAATTAGTCATGGTGATGAATAAATGACCATATACATACTACCCTTTTATTTATATTCGCCACTGTGTTGATTCGGTTCGAAACCAGACAAATCAATGTATGCTGTCTAGTTAAGTCAATTATACAGGCTATAAACTTGAGTTTGACTTCCGACTCTTCAGCGCGATAGTGTGATTGATATGATGATGGAAGAGAAGAACAAAAAAGTGTTAAAGGCAAATGGTAGTCATCATGTTGATGTTGTCTTGCATTTTGTTGACGGCTCAATTGAACGAAAAATTCGATAAAATCGTCTAGGTGTTGGCATATGATAAAGATTGTTTAAATAAAGACAATAATGTGAATTTATGTACGTGCAAGACGAATATCTTTTTTGGGATCGATGATAAACTAATGGGTTAATGTATTTTAAAAGGTTTATGTGGCAGAGCAGTATATGCATCAGAAGCCATCATTTCGAATGTAAATCAATAAGACAATTTTTGACTATAGATATATACCATAATATTGAAACCTTGCGTTAATTGGCAATTCTTATTATACTGGTTAACCAACTTTTCTTCAAGGAAAGTCTTTGCTAATTTTGAAATTCGCGTCAATCACTTTTAAAAGTAGAAATAAAGTGATGCACTAACCCAAATTTAACTTCTGTACAAAAAGTTATTCCTCGTAGTAAAGAACTACCTGGATACCAAATCAAATGTTGGGCCACAGTGTTCAATCGATTGAAGTAGAAAATTCAAATATGATTTTCAAGCAAGTGACGTAACAGACAAAGCACATTACTATCGCAGGACCTCAATTGACGGGTCGAAATTCGTTGCAAGATATGAAAAAACTGTGCTTCTTTCAGCATTGACACAAATACCAAAAATAAATTCTACTCTAGACGTGTGGGCTAGCATTTTGTAATGACACTTATAATAATCGTTGGCACAACAACTTAAATTAGGCAAAAGGCATGAGGTAATTTTAGAGATATCTCATTGACTTGACTAACAGAACACTAGGAAGTGAAACCCCATTTCCGAAAACTACATGTCACCTAGCATCTTTGAACCTGGTACTCGGATCATAGGTAGAAAGCACTCTAACTACTAACCTGACTAACAGACTGATATTAATGTGGTAATGAATATATTGATCTGGAATTTAATTTAGGAGACTAGAGTTTATTCATTGAATCTTCAAAAGTTGAATTGAGAACTCTACTTCTATATAAAGTCAATCTATTTTTCTAGATATCAACAGCTTATCATGAAACAGTCATAATAAGAGTCACCACAATTATGTGAAATTTCCTCTAGACCTCAGACCTAAATGAGGACTATGTGGAGATTTCAAAGGGATTGCTCTTCTTTTAAGTTCTCACAGTTAAGCTACAGAAAACACTGGCATTTTATTTGTGAATGGGGTTGTAAATGCCCAAAAAAGAAACCAGTCTAGCAGGATAGAATAAGGAAATATTCTGAAAGCATTCTGATTATGTGCTTTCTACAATAAGAAAATTATTGATGCTAAGAGCAAGACGGGCTTACAATTGAAGGGCTTTCTCGTACAAAGTTCGATATAAATGCTGGAACAAAAAAACTTCCCATAAATCAACCTTATATAACCTTTTAAACTGATTGCCAACTTCATGTTTTCAAAGAGCTTTAAGTAATTTAAAAATCGACCGAAAGAGAGCACAAGAAAATAGACTAGGTTAGAAAGGTCCTGTGTACATTTCAGTGTTTTGCTTAATTTTGTAGATAGATACTTTTTAAGAGAGAGAGAGAGAGAGAGACCTTTAATTAATGGGAGACAAGATAACTCTTTAAAACATTGAACTACATAATTAGAAAAACCCAAATGAATGCATTTTTTTTAAAAAAATCCCAAATTTTTACAGAAATCACTGGTCAGAGAATCACAAAATTTCGGCGACTAGTTATTATTCTAACACGGCTTGTAAATTTAATATACCAGCAAAGAGCATGGGGAAACATTCTGCCAGGACATTTAATAAACAATGTAGAAACTTCACCAGAACAATTGGAATTCAAGTGTGTCTGTAAATTATTGTTCGACAAGCTTTTAGACCAAATATAAAAGAAAATATTAATTCAACAACTCTCGCATTATAAATAACAGTATCTAAATAATTTTTTAAAATGTAACCTGATTTTTTTACAAAATTTATTGGTTCTTGTAAGCTGTTTGTAATTGAATTAATTTAATAACATTTCTTTCTCGAATAACCCCACCTCCAATGAAATCAGCCATAAGTTTTTGTGTTAAAAAAATGTCTGATTTTTTGACAAAAAAAAATTTACCCATAAGTGAAATTATTCATCATGATGAGCTTCTTGCAAAATTGAATATTGTTGAGTAGTATTGTTTCTCATTAAAATATACACGTTTTATATTCTTGACTTAAAAAAATTTTAGTCATAAAAGTCTGTAGTTCTAATTTGCCATTTGTGTTGATAATTAATATTTTTGTATCTATATAATCAAAGACTTTTGTATCTTTAACAAAAAACTTATAGATGTAAATTATTAAAAAAATTAAGTAAAGTTGCTTATCGTTACTTTTTGGATGACAACATGGTTTGCTAATAAGACACAAAAAATATATATGTATGTTTATTTTAGCTATATACCCTGATCGTTTCATAATTTCAATTATAGTACAAATACTAAGAAAAGAATTTTAGTCTATAGATAACATTTATATAACTGGATATAGACAATCAGATCGAATTAGTTGATAAGATAAATGTATCAATATTCTTCTTTGCTTTTGCTATAAAATGAAGCTAAGCATTATTAAATTGTAGATTTATTGTAATCGAAGTTTTAGCAGGACAATTTAAAAATATATGCGTCAACTTGTTTGTTAGTTGCAAACAATTGAGTTTTTATGAACATGTAATGTATTTTCGAAAATAAAATGTTTCTAACAATATTGTCGTACTTCAAACACATTCTTTTATCTGAGACCATCGTTAATAATCAACGCGTTACTGTTTACTCGTCAAATGCTCATAGGTTTTCCTGCTTCTTACATCAAAGACATATCACCACCAATGTGGGTGACTGTCTGGTTACAATTTTGATGTAATAACATGATAACTGGAAATAACCACTGACCATTACTGATCACTTGTTTATGACATCATCATAGTAATTGGTATTGTATGAGTTAAACAGAAGAAACCTGTTCACTTTGCGGTTTATATCTATTTGCAAGATAAATTATTTGTAGATTAATCTTTTCCGTGGTGCGCTATAAACAATTCAATTGGAAGCAAGTATGCTAAACACAAGAGATCAAGAACAATTTTAGCAGGATAGATGTTTCTTTTTGTCAAAAAATTGATTTTGAGAACATTTAAATTGCATTTGAATTCAATATTTTTTCTTCGATTCGCTAGGTATTCTCTTCGAACCAACACCTAATGCATTGAGTTTGGATTCAGTTAATTTTAACCATTTTTAAAAATTGTTTCTACAGAAAGAATATTGGAAAATGCGTCCATATTTGAACTGCACTATTTGCAAGGTATGTATGGTTTGCATACTTCTCATGATTCCTCCTGAAACGACAGGATTAAGATAGGATATACATACAGTTACAATTTGATAGTAAATATAAAAATATAATATAAATTCAATATTGTAGCTGAACAGGTTTATGACTGTAGTCGTATTTTCGCAAGATTTTCTAGTGTAAATAATCATAAGATTGTAACTCTCTTATGAATCATGCGTAAGATTGCCTTAAAAAATCCACGAGCTACTAAACTATCTGTTTTGCCTTTCAGATTTATAGAAAAAAAAACGTAGTTAGTACACCTTCTAACAATTCATAGACTATCTTTTTGTTTTCTTTTCCAATCTCTTCTATCTCGGCAAGAGCTTGAGCGTAATTTCAACCAGCAACCAGTCAATTGTGTTAGTTCTTACGTCATTTATACGTTTCTTAAGAACCTGTGGCTTAGTCAATTGTACAATACAAATAATTACTGATAAGATAGCTCAATCGGAAAATAACGAATGAATCAATGCGATTAGTCGCTAGGTGAGAATCGAATCGGAATTTATTGAAAATGAGTTTGTTTTATAACACGACAGGTTTGTGAAATTATCATTTTGTAAGTTTTGAGTAAATGATAAAAATAGCATTTCATTCCCGGCAAGATTTTATGGTTGTTGTTGAGGGTCAAATTTTAAAATCTCTGTTTGACGAGTAATGGATACTTTGTATCGTCAAAAGTTATGGACTTAGGCAGTCTTATAAATAAATTATCGATTGGTTATATTCTATGAAATGACCAGTATGTAATATGAAAAACTTTCATAATGGCACCAGCTTTCATGCTGGAAACGAAACATTCATTGAGCAAAATATATGTTAGTGAAGCTGCTCGAAAACAAAAAAGGATATGTGGTGAACAAGCTAGTCGACCACCCAGGAGATTCATAATAAATTGGCTTTAAAATCATTTTAATTTTCATATGCACTATAATATTCATACTAATAACTCAAACATAATTATAGACGGAATAATAATAACTCCGGCACGTGCAATGTAGCAAGACCATTTAATATTTGGATTCAAAACTCTATGTCGGAAAGTTATATTTTCAACCTTTATGAAGCACTTGTAGCATTTTCTATTTGTAAAGGTTGTGAAAGAATTATGGGTTTGCAAAGGAAATGCTTCGGTTAGTTAATGAATATTCCACAGTTGAATAGCATACATCCTTTTGGAATGGTGTTCTTTCCTGAACTTATTTACATTAAGGATTGGTATAGAGGTGGATTGTGCTCTTTGTAGAGACTCATATGTGGATGTTCTATATAAGAAATTCTATTTTAAGCATTTGAATGAAAACTAGCTTGCTTAAAGGTCGGGTACATGACAAGAATAATGCAACATGTTACGAAAGAAGACCGTGACTATTTACAAGCCGTATATGGATGTTGTGCATGAAATTTAATAGTTTTCCATTTCATATAATCAAAAGGAGTAGAAATTTATGCGGTTTTAAGAAAATCAACAAAAAAATTAATGCAAATCGAAATGAAGGCATATTGCGGAGTAAAATGATGCAGAAATTCAATTCGAAGGTATGCTATAGATCTTTCCTCATTTGTTGTAGAAGACAATTTAGAGAAACTATTCTCTGTATACATTGTAAAAACCATTTATTAGTCCTTATCGGTCAACATTACGTACTGAAGTTTAAGTAAAATCTTAAGAAAACGGGAACGGGGGGTGTTATGGCATCAAAAAGTTAAAACCTAAGAAAATTTTATAAAAATAAATTTATCAACTCACCTCAGCCTGTGATGTTTTATCAATTGGTGTTGTTGATACAAATCCAATTAACATAGCTGCTACTATCATTATCCTTGATATTGATGCAGCCATACTGAATCGTTTAAATGATGATCGTGTAATGTTGATTGGAAACATTGAAATTTGCAAATGATTTTATGTAATTGTAATGACAATCTCAGAATTTGTAACTACGAATACTATTATGCATATGACTATATACAATTCCTTAGGCTAAGCACGTTGTAAATGTATATGACGTTCTATCTGAAAAACAGAGAAAGAAAAAGATGCATTTTACTAAAAATGTTGATAGATCAATGAAAAACTGAGTTTAGCTATTAATTATTTGTTGAAACATGATAGTCATTTGATTTTAGCTTCATTAAATATGATGATGATGATCGAATCGATTTTCAGTGATATTTATATATATGTATTTTGTATATAGATAGGTATGTGAAATATCGTACATGCTACAATGATTCATAATTTCTTTTGAAATAAGTTAACTCGTTTCTAGTTGACTAACAATTTTAATGCAAATCTTGCAAAACTGTTAAGAAAAACATCATTGTTCTTCTCATGTGATAATCCAAGCTATTAAACACTGCATTTGCAATGTGGTATTAGTGAGTTTGATCAATTGAAAATATCAACACAAATCGAAATACTAACGACAAAAAATGAAATAAAATCAATTGCAAGAAATTTTGAAAACTTGGCATTGATAAAGTTCTAGTTACCAACGCAGGCTTGTTGAAGAGTAGAATACTTCAAGTATGTAGAATTCAGCAGATTTGCAAAATTTTGTGCATTAATTGGATTTTTCAAATACGGTTGTACTTAACATAGCTGAGTCTATTTCAGAATGCGTAAACCAATTTGCGATTGTTTCCCATGAATGGAAAAATTGTACGTGCTTAGCAATTTTATTCTATGTCCTTTCGCTTAAATTAAATCAGGATATCACCATAGATAAGATTAATGTCTTTCCACGTCATTTGCTATCGTGTGTACTAAGATTCACCTCCACCAAACCATGCGTAAGTTAGCCGAACGGACGACTAACTTCATCATTCAGCACACATAGCTAACGCATTGAAATCGCCTGTATTTTTTCTTTATTTTTCTCATAAACAAAAAAGCTATAAATCACTAGTAAGATCAGATAAATTGAACTTTTTTCAATTTTGGTAGCCATTTTAACTACGGTTTATATTCCAAACACTTCTTATATTTCCGCTCTAGATTTTCTTATTCAAGAAGCATGTGAAGTCTGTTTTGCATTTCTCCTGAAAAATAGTCTCAAATATAAAAAAAATGTAAGATTTAAGTGCGTCCATAATACTCATCAGATTTGATGGTGTAAGTTTTGGCACGTTGACCCAAGACATAATTCAATATAAAGTATAGACAGTGTTTTCGAACGCATTAAGTCAACCATGACGAGGAGATAAACGAATGAAATCAAAAAAAATGAATTCTAAATAAAGAATAAACATTTTCAGGGAATGAATGAGTTGACTTTTAACGCGGAATCCGTTTGAATCCAGATGTTTGAATCTCTCGCATAAAAGATTCAGCTATGAGACTTGGTAATTTTTTTTATTCAAATTAAACTAGATTTTTTCTGAGAATACATTTAAAGCCAGTTCATGATCATGCTATCTGCTGGGAATTTTACAATCTGGTGTGTTTCGATGAATAGGCAGATGTGTAGCATGGAAAAATGCTTTTGTGTGACGCACCATGCTCGCGAATTTCCGAACTACTGAATGAACCCACACAATCCATACCGGCCTCAATGCGAAACTATACATCGATATCAGATATTTATCCAAAAGTTAGATGGAAAACGAATTCCCATTCATTTTTATCTTATTTCCTCCAAACTTATTCATCCAATAATTCGCCGAGAAGACAGTGTTCATGGTGGTCATGCGCCAATGTCTTATGAATTTCTTAGTCATCCAATAATTCCGGACAAGTTGCTGCTGGCGTCTTGTCGTTATTGTCGCCGACTGAGACGGTTGTGAGTCAGATTTTTTGGGCGGCTTTTTAACATACAGATTCAACGAACTATAGATCAAGTGCGGATAATCAAAAGAAAGTTAAAGACAAGATGTTTGTTTGGATGGTATCTGTTTGTGCGAAACCACAAAAGATACGCGCTAAGTTGTTTGGATGCAACATCGACACGGTAGGAATATTGTTGGAATAATTTGAATGGGAGTTTATGGACAAAGAGGTCGTTAACATGTTTGTGGAACCAAGAAATATACTATAAGTCCTTTGTGAAGATGTGATTTTTCACAGCGAATAGAATGTGTGAGGATAATCGTATACGGACATTGGCGTTTATTTTTCGGTAGTTTTTCAACTTGATTTAAGCACGCTTCAAAGCTTAGAATGAGGTTTAATTTCAAACGTGAGACTTCTCGCCTCATGTCATGAAAGAAATAGAGACAAATGCGAAAAAAGAAGTCAAACAATTTTCCCTGGACTCTGAAAGTCATTGTTAATATCTATAAAGAACTTGTGGTTGACTCTTGCAATAAAAGTCCGAAGAAAAATTCGGCAATAAATAAAATCATTCATTTTTATCGAAAGTAGAGAAATTTTGACTCGCCTGTTTGGTGGTGAAAAGTGGTTTCTGCATTTAAACTTTGGTTTGCATACATACATATGTGTGTAATTCTCTCTTCAAGGCTTAGGGAAAAGTGTTAATTCAAATGAAATATTACAAAGAAGTAGCATATTTAATTAAATCACTATTTTATGATAATACAAATCCGTAAAAGAGTTGTTAACGTGCAAAGGACAGTTTGTCAAAATCACGAAAGTTGTTTTACTCAGTTTTTGGCTTCGTTTGGAGGCACTTTTATTGATTTTATACCACAATCAATAGAGTTAACAACGAAACTTTTCATTTATTATTCTCAATGTCCAGATTTCAGTGCGAGTTCATTCAGTAACTACATGTGTTTAAGTCCGGCTCTAACTCAACTAATGCTGAAAATTGACTTCGATACTAAACTCTCGGCGTTAACCTCAGAAATTAGCATTGAAACAGCTAGTTACAATGTACCAACATATCAGCACTAACTGCTCGAATCACAGCTAAACTTAACAGTTTCAACAACAACATTATTTACTATTTTGCTAGTAAACTCCACTAACTAACCAAGAACCTTGAACAAACGCATTTCAACGATCTTCATTGTTCATTGTTTGTCATTTTTATTGTATGTATCGATTGACTACGGCAAACCATCGAAACATATAACAAACGGTCAAGTCTTTGGTCCTGCATCAACATGGAAACATATTGGCCATTCGTCCCTTTGTTCGGAAATGACTAATCAATCGTATCGCCGTAAGTATGACACATTGCCGTGCATAGTATATACTACTAGTATCTTTTGCTCACATATCAAGCATACATAGATACGGGAATATGTGAGATTCAATGTTTACCGCACATATTTGTTGCGTGTACGGGCTACAGAATAGAAGGTAATGCATTCTAATCATTTTATCATTCCACCTGTACTTAATTTTATCAACTTTTTCAACTTGCTGATTGCAAAATCTTTATCAGGTGTTATCAGCAAATTGATAAATTGTGGCATGCTTCATTCTTGCTTTAAAGTAGTTTTTTGTAGTGTAGCTGTTATGTTTGGGTGTGTGAAATTTTTAAGGATTAGTCATCACAGTTACATATGAATATGATGTTGGCAACCGTCGATTATATTTTTTTGTACCATTCTAACAGTAAATGTGTTTGGTAATCTCCCCACTACAATTGATTTGGTTTGATTATTTTATGGCAAGGTATCATTTTTAAGTCCCAATTTTTGTCCGGATGTCTAAAATATATCTATGAAGAACGAAAGACTTGATACCAGAAATAAAGAAACATCATTACTCCTCGAATGATTGCTATCGATCGCACACATTCAAAATAAGTAAATTTCAGTTCTGCAACTTTTAAGCTCAAGCACAATGTTCAACTTGGCTCATGGGAATTTATCGACGAAAATCCTGCAATGTGATATTTGCACATTCTCTTTTTCTTATTCATATGCGACATTCATTGTATTGTTTCGTATCTCCCTGAACCTATAGCACAATTTACACCTCTTTCCTCATAAAAACCCAAATAAGAATAATGCAGACTATTGGGCACCCATCCATATTCGGCTTCCCAAAAACTGGCCGGAAAACTGTGCCATTCAATTGTGTGGATAAGCAAACTTCATTCGGCTATATATAACGTCACGGTATCTGCAGATGGATGTACACAACCAACTTTTCATATATCAGCTAGGGTGAACTGCTCGTCTAGCATTTACCCTTAGCCGACATAATAGAGCAAAGGAGTGTCGCCAAAAGAAAAAAAATCA
Organism: Oxycera nigricornis; assembly: GCA_963942545.1. Classification (NCBI taxonomy): domain Eukaryota; kingdom Metazoa; phylum Arthropoda; class Insecta; order Diptera; family Stratiomyidae; genus Oxycera; species Oxycera nigricornis. Next base: position 112,358,032 of record OZ012659.1, on the reverse strand, counting down.
ATAAACTTTTTTGAATGGCGCTTACAAATATAGTCCTTTTGCTTCGCAATCCGTTTTTCCTATATCCATTCGTATTCGTCCGGAAATGCAACACCGACCGAAGCAATTTCCACATGCTTTGCTTGGATTTCAATGTCATAGGTGTTGCATAGCAAAAGATCCATGCCAAAAATGTGTTCGTTGTGCCAAAATCATCGTAACCACATTTGATCCAACTTGGAATGCATTTGCAGGATGGTTGCACTAAAAGTGTAAAACGGGAAAATTTGCCATTTCTTTTGAGATTGGGTGAAGAAAATATCATGCATTGTATGCTTTGTGTGAACTTCTTGTTTAAACAATGTATGTAACTCGTCTGAATGATGTTATTAATGTTGTAATTCGCCCTGCATAGTGCCAAACCCTTTTAAATTGTGGCTCGAACGCACAGTCAAATGCCATTTCTGTTGCAAATGCAACAAAACAAAGTGGCATTCTTAATGGAAATATCACTCATGAATGGAAGAGTGTGGAGAGTGTTTGGAAGGTCATATAATTTATGATCTTTTAATAGTTAGAGTGTGGGGTTGTATATGGTGAGGGTCCTAGATATTCCAAGTCGTTTTAGCGGCTAGTTTTTGTAAATGAGGTTGCTTTGGACTATATGAAGTGCGATTAGTAGTTAGAAATATATTTTTGTATGTTTTTGCTAAGAAAGAGACACAGAGAGTAAAATGCTTTAAGAACAATTAAAAAAGGTTTTATAATCAGCCTTAAAATCCTGCTGTTATCGACAATTGAAATCAAAATACTCCGAATTTATTGAAACCGCCTAAAGAAATTCGCGACTCTTCGAAAATTTCAAACAATATTACTGGTCTAATAAAAGTTCACATTCATCTTTCATCGAATAATAGTTACTAGTATCCTTTTGTCTTGGTTAAAATGGCTTGATAAACTAAAAATCATATTTCATGGGTCGATAAAAGCACCACAATGGAAAGGCGGATAGTTTTAAACTGCTTGGATTCTAAATTAAAGTCACAAGGAAAAGGAGTTACCTAAACTATATATATATTATATTTTGAATACTGGTTTGAGTGATTTTAAAAAATTTCGACAAGTAAACACAACTAACGCTACAAAAGACTAATTCAGAGAGCTTTACTAGAAAAACCGTCAACATAGTATATTCAACATTAAATAGATCAGTGAACATTTTGTTGAAAACTCCCGTTAAAAACAAATAAAATTTGCAAAATATTTGTATTGACAACATTCTATAAAGCGTTCAATCATTTGAACAGAACTATTTTCACATAGTCATATAATTCAATAAAATAGCTCGACTTTTCATGAAAACATTTACAGGCGAGTATTTTTGTGCACAAGAATAATGCATTAAAGCCATAAAATTTGCTGTGATAATGCTTTATGTTTTTTGAGCATCTTTAATGTGCAGCTTGGATTTTGTAGCATGTCTGAACTTTGTCTGTAAAAATGTAGGGCGTCCTCTAAAATGGTGTCTTTTAAAATTGACTTTTCAGTGTTGATAGGAGCTTTTGACTCAATACATTTGATTGTATATCTTTCTTTTTTGATTCTCAGCATAATTTGACCAAAGCCTGTTATGATTCACATTCGAAAATGTTAATTCGGCTAATTTATAGGGCGTTTTTCGTTGTTCCTGGTGAGTTATTACAATTTTAGATTGAACCTATTTCAAAGGAGCGCTTCAACTATTGATTGTCATATTTACGTATTGAATTTCATATAAAACACTTCAACAAAACTATTCTATCAAACTGTTTGTGGTATCACAACACTTTAACATCACGCAAACTCATTCCACCGCAACACAAACCGAAATCATTTCAGTGATCATCATGCGGAAAGATACATACATCATTATAATGATTTGCTCATAATTCTGTTTTTATAATCCCAAAATCACCTATCAAAAAACGCAACATCATCAAAATTGTCATCAGCCAAACATGAACTTTCTTTCCCTTCACAACCCAATAAATTATTATTCAAAATATACCAAGCGCACAATGTGTTTATTTTACGTAAATAGGAAGATTTTCTTTCCGAATTACTATAAACCTAATTAAATTCTTAATCTGCCAATCATGGAATAGTTTAAGACCCTCAACGTTGCCAATATATGTTTATAAAAAAAATGCGAATGAGTTCGTCAAGTCTTTGTTGTATCTACGATAACAAAAAGGCTCGTGCGGCAAACACAGACACTTCTACACAAACAAGCAATCAAACAAACAAACTAAGAAAAATATATATGAACAAACGCGTGGACGCGGAATATGTGTGAACAAGAATATTTACTAAAATTCCTCTACTGTGGATTTTAGGAATATGGGAAATAGACGAAAATGTCGCATTATTTTCCGAGTGACGTAGTTTTATAAATCGGTTTCTAACGCCACACAATAATATAATAATCCCATTTTTTGAAGTTACCATTTTGTATTTTTTACAATTTAATTGCTGATATAAAAGAAACGATGTGATAACAATTTGCAATACTCAAAGAAAAAATGCAAAATATATATATTTAAAATATGATGAAAAATTTCTATACTCACAAACCGAAATAAATGCATCATAGAATAAAATGTAAAATTTATATGTTATTTCTATAAAAGCTGAAGTTGAGTCACGAGAATGAACTTACCTCATTTAAAATTGTCCAAAAGTTTTTCCTTGTTAGATCAACAAGCAATAAAATAATGATGATGATTTACGCATAGATCCTTGAACGAAATTCTGACCGGAAACAATATCACTCACAGGTTTCAATACTATTACTGAACAAATCGAATATCCACCCGATTACCTTTTCACATGAGCGATTAACAATCAATTGGACTTTAATAAAGTGCAAAAGGAGCGCTTTCACTTTTGTTAACTTTCTTCGCCGAACGAAGTTTCATAAATGCACTACGATCCAATTGTGTTAACGCACGAGATTCTGATCTCAAATCTGATTGTGTTCGATGCTCAGACAGTATCTTTTTCGAATAAAGATTTCTCGCGATAGTCACAAGAGCAATATGTATTTGTATCTTGTTCGAGGAGCGCAATCTTAAAAACACCTGAACAGCTCACAGTCGAGAGCTTACTAATTCACCTGACACGATAGTCTTTAGCTTTTTCGTTAACGACACTTTTTTCGCGACGACAACGACCCGATTTCCTGAACAGGTTCTTAGTTGATTTCGGTAATTACTTATCTTGGAAAGTATCTTTATCTTATCGAGCGACGAACAGACGCGGCTGGCTTCCTTGGCACTAAAAATAACCGAATGATGTTTGCAAAATTTCTGGAGAAGCGATGGTGGCCAATTGCAACAAAGAATGTAGATTCCTGCTTGCACGGATCGTTTTCCAATTTTTGTTTAATCGACGAGCACTTTCGATTCCTATCCTGGGAATGGCAGTGAAGCGATACGGATACCTTCCGATTAGCAGCAGAACTGAATGGCGAAGTCCTTAAGTACTTTAGTTAATCCACCTCGCAGCTGTCTCGAGTTGATGACGCTACAGGCTACCAACGGCGGGCAACTCGACTACAACACAATATCTAGATTGTTTGCTTCCAAACAACTAGCTTGCTTCCAACCGACTCCGCGATTCTGTTCACTGGCTGTTAGCTTTTCGATGTTTTTTCGTGGACTCTGAAGACCCCAAACGTTTCGTCTGAGCTTTTTCGGCTGCCACGGTTCCCCCTATTATGTGGAGTGGGATGGATGGGAGTTTGCGAACATTCGCAATTTGTATCTTTTCGGTGACGAATGAAGTTGCAGATACAGAACGCCGGTTCGTCAGAAGCTCAGAACGGTTGAAGATGCGTGTTGATGGATCGCGACTATCCAAAGAATATGCTTGGGCTGAATAATTCACTGGCACGCCTCACTTATCTATTGATTGCTATGCGGAACTATACATGAAACTCCAGCGGTTCTGTTAATAGTACGAACTCATCGCGACTGAAGATATGAATTAGTATGATTTTCCTTTTATAGGCGACATATGAACAGTCGACATTACTCACGCTATCATCGTCCGCATCAAAGTTACGGTCACTTCAGGAATTGCAATTCGCGTCGTACCTAAAGTGTCGTTGTAGGTGTTGTGGCATGGAACAATCGAACTGCAACGCCACATCCAACGACTATCCGAAAGAGACACCCCATCATCACCAAGGTGAGTAAATAGTTAACATGTTGATTATTTGTGACATTGCTGCTGACGGAGGGCCATTGAAATGTACTCCTGTTCCGTCCGTGCGTTGTGGGTGGGCTCTGTAGATAAAAATGAACAAAAGGATGATACAATTCAATCGGCGAGGCTTTCCTTGTAAAAAATGAATGTGCTAAAGGAAACTTTGAGGTTGATACAAATAGAATAGGGTTGGTACTCTAAACTTCCTGAATCCCTTACCATGTTGTTAATTTTTTCGTTAGCCACCCATAACATATAAAAAATTCAATACATTTTCATTGAATGAATTTCTAAGGAAATTAGCCCACACTGGGCGCTATTTGATAAGTAAGCATGCAAGTGTAAAATCACCGCAGAATACATTCTCTCTGTAATTTAGACTGACGATGATGATAATGAGTGAACTAGGCTACGATTTCACATAAAGGACAAGTGGTGAAAAGGGGGAGAGTATGAGTATGCAGAGTGTAAAACGAAAAATTTGACATTGAAAGAAGTTACCATGGGGCGACATTTTTATTAATTGTTCTTATTTTGGAAACAATCGATACTTTTAAAAAAATATACAGGCATTTTCAGTTAAAAATTGAGTCAGCTATTTTTTCATTCATTTTTCATTGTAAAACATGCAATTTTGGAGCTACAGGGCCTGTAGGTATTCTTGAACTGTTTTTTTGTTGTTGATTTTATGGAGAAAAGTAGAATCATAGTATTGGAAGTTGAATCATTTCCAAAACCTTCCTTGGTCGTTTTATTGTTGAATTGATAGTTTAAGATTTTCAGCGTGCCAAATGTCGCCAACTGCTACCAAGCCCATTGCAACTCCATGCGGCTTAATACTTAGTACTTCTAACGGTCGAGATATTCAGCTTTGGGGCCGCTGACATAGGTTCACGTTTGTAAAGCCTGATACTACTAATAATGCTCTGAATATGCTACCTTGATCCTAGCGTGGTCCTAATCAGGAAATACGGATACTACTTTGATATTTGAATGGTTACTAATTGGAAACATTTGGATTTCTTTTTAATAATAGAACAATAATTGGAATGGTAGGAAAACCGAATTGTACGTAATGCGCACAAAATTAGGCAATCATATTCTATTTACAACTTGTCAGCAAACCAAGAGCAAAAAATGGATAATCCAATCTCAAGGATCGGTCGTTTAACGCAAAGACGGCAATATCGTGCTCTATTTAACAAATGTATTTTTATGTCTATTTCTCATTATTTCTTCTTACCTGCATCATTCTCGCGGATAGTTTGCCTCCTATACGCGAATTTTACCGTCTGGATGTTTGATACACTGTCTGAATTGTCTCGGAGAAGGCGTACTTATTATGGAATGCCTTATAAATGCCTAAAGAGGATCAGGTCCTGAGGTTAGTTCTAGTCAGGAAAAAACTACCAATAAACGTCAAATTCAATTTACTACAAATAAAATTCAATTGAAATATTCAGTTTAAAACTCTAAAACTCGATAGAAATAAAAGTAAATCCTTAAAAATTAAGTGTTTTTAATTATTCCGATCACTGAAAAACTTGAATCTATGCGAAAGAAAATTTATAATGAAAAAGAATTATCTTTGGTAAGCATCTAATTGGGTTTGTCTTTAAAAAGGACACAGCATTTTTCTGTTTCTACTGACTTGATTCTTTCTTCATTAAATTTTAACCATTTTGTGGTATCCAAGTGTCTAGGATTTTCATTTTATTTCAATGTTGAATCTGATACATGTTTACTCTATTCGAAAATTGGTTTCAGTGTTAAAACTGATGAATATTGGCATTCATTATCTTAATCTTATTCACTGTCTTCGATATTCTACATTTGTATCTCCTGTATTTTTTTATGCATTCAGGATAATACAAAATGAAACAAGCCGCGAAGTGCGACCCTTGAGGTCCACACGGTCAACTACCCAGTAATATCTAGATAAACATTAAAAATATTAAACACAATAATAATTTTGAAAATAATCCTACTTTAAATAATAATAATGAAAGGTATTCATAGTAGTAACAGAAATGAGTTAATATTAATCATATCATCTACGGGAGCATCCACTGATTACGTAAGGCTTTTGGTGGATGGGTGATGATGATTGATTACCACAAATGCAAATTTGATTGAAATTTTGATGGTTTTCAAAATTTAAGCCGCTTTTTTAATTAAAAGACTGCAAAAACTATTAAAAATCCACTCAAATTATCCAAACATTTTAAAACTTTGATTGACTTTACAACAAAGTCTTTAGCATAAAAGATATAAGGTAATATCAATCATATGGTAACTTTGAATGATTTTTTATTTTTAATTGAATTTCTTTCAGAATCATGAAAAAAGTTTTGCTTTTTCTCTTCAAAAACTGATAGGAATGTATAAATTTTATAAACATTTATTACTGTGTTGTGCAAATCAGGTTAAAAAAAATATTTTTTATGAAAAAAACCCTAAGTTTTCTAATTTTTTTTATTAAATTAAAAAAACCGCTGAAACGGATCTCTATAATGTTAAAATAATCAAAGAAATTTTAAAACACGTCGATTGACACCTTAATGATGCAAATATTATATCTGATGCGTGATATATAGTGAATAGAAGAAATGACCTTGAAGATCATGATGACTGTTAATGATTTTTATTTTTTATTTGATGTTTCTTGTTATCATGAGACAAAGTTTTGATGTTGTTTTTAGAAGCACTGCTTGTAGTATATAAATTTTATAAAAATTGAATACTGTCTTTCGTAAAACAGGTTAAAAATTTATTGTTTATGAAAAAAACCTAATTTTTTGCACTTTTTTCCTTAAATTAAAAAACGGCTCCAACGATTGTTTTCAAAATTTGACTGTTTCACACCAATGTTAATACGCGTCAATTGACACCTTAATCATGCAAATGGTATGTTTGGTTCGCGAGATATAACGCATGACAGAAATGACCTTCAAAGAGGCAAAACAACAAACCCCCCCCGACCGAAGTAGCCCAAAAACTAATCAGCTCTTGAGATTGCAAAGACGCTTCGATTGACATCTTAATGAAGTCAATACAACTTTATTTACTTGAGTAGAAAAAAATGTGCACGAACGTACGTACGTACAAACACACACACCCATACATCTCCCTTTCTAAAAACACTTTATATATACTCTATAGACCTCAAAACGTAAAGAAATGTTGAAAATTTCAATTTAGATTTTCGAGGCGATTACAAGAACTTCCCATATACTGGGAAGTTAAAAATACTAAAAATTTGAAAAACCGTTGCAATAAAATACAAATAAATGTTTAAGAAGGTCAAATTAACACTTTCTGAGCATGTTTCCGTGAATTGGTATTTTTTATTTATTTATTTATATATCTGGTTTATATAAAAAAAATTAAAAGCCTTAAATAAAAAAGCAAAACCATATAAGTTTATTAAATGAATTTTTCAAATAAAATCCGTCGCCTAAACAATCATTTGGGTCAAAAGAAGATAAAAAACTTAAATATTTATAAATGTTGTGCAAGGCTAACAAATGCATTTATTAATTCAAACATGTTTTGCGAATATTTTAAGTGTTGGTCAACTCAGTTCTAGCCTCGCATTCCAAATTATTACAATAAATATTAGATTAAAATGTGATCTCAAAATTAAAAATTAGTAAATAAGCTGAAAAGATTGTCACCAACTCGTATGATCGATTTTTTGTAAACAAATTGAATAAGCACTATGCATTTTTGTAGTTAACAGGTATTATTACGCAGGCAAAGATGTACTAAATGCTAGAAAAAAATTATGAGCCACCAATCTGGGGCCTTCCTCAGACTAAAATGACGTGCTTGAATGTCCTAACGTCAAGTATTATTTATAAATGAAGTAAAAAGTAAAAAATGTATTTCATATTTTAAAAATTCGAAAACTAGTTGAACTTTTCTTTTGTTATCTTGAACAAATATTTTTACTACAATAATTTAAACAATTTCAAAGACGTCTTTTTTTACTAAAAACTAGTTTGGCACGCCGCTGGTTTTTTGAAAAATCACTAAAAAATTTGACGTTTGAAGTTTTCATGGGAGTGCTAATAACTTCAAATCGATACTAGACCAATCTTAGCTTCTGAGGATTTTTAAACAACAGTGAGCTTATTCATTTTTAATTTAATACGGTTCCAGCTCAAAAAATGACGTTCCGCAAATATAAAACTTTTTTGAAAAATTTTTTAAACAATTTCGGAAAAAAATAAGAATTTTTTTTCGTTTTTTGAGACAAGTTGTATCGATTGAAACCAAAATCAAATTTTTTCAACCATTCAAAATTATATTGTGAGCAGTTTTACGATAAGCATGCAACTAATAATAATAATCACAAACATAATATTAATAAAATAAAATAATGATAACAGTACGAAGTTTCTTTTACTTTCCTTAAAGTGAAATTATTTGGTGAAGGCTTCTCTTTTTTCTTCACTCGCAAATAGTAGGATGTCATGACATTTTATGTATCTATTTATTGTTCTCCTTTATAAAAATAATTTAGAAAGCTAGTATAATATGCTGAGAAATATTCTTTGTCAATATCCGCCCCCCTCCTTTTTCCTACAATAAATTACTCCCTGACTAGCTTGGCTTGCTTTCACTTAGATACGATCTTATTTCCAAGAAATTCAGTGACTAATCTTTCTCCAGGAATTAGTTTGTTTATGATAAATTAATTGCCGCCAATGATCCCTTAAATTGTTTTTTCTGTATCTTCTATCTAAAAATTACTCACATCCATATGTCTGGCTATCTGTCTAGTTGTCGTGTCGCTGCGCATGTGGAAAAAAAAGATTAGCATGCACAAGCTGCTTAGTTTATTTTGTTTTGCTCTATTGGATATGAAAAATTCCATTAATTTTCCACATGCAACAGCATTTGTTAATGTTTTTTGTTATAAGTTCAGTTGGTGGCAGAAACCGACAAACATTATATATGGTCGCAATTATTCGCGATCAAGTGCGAAATCGTAGCCGCTTTGGTTGATTCTTAGATGAATGATTGGCGCATGAAGTGCATGGCATTGAAAATGATTTGATTCTGGCAAATATTCAATTGCAAATAATTCAATTACTATTCAATGTATGTAAGGGAAAAGTTTAATATCCGGACAAACGAGGAGATATGTGAAAAAAGTTCATGTGCATCAAATGTGTGCAATCAAATTTGTAAAAAATTTACATGCTAAAGTAAGCCGACATATTGGTCTACTGATGTGAAGGACTGTGGGTAATCTGATTTTCAATGTGATCAAATTGGTATTCAAATCTTTGAACGTATTTTCAACAAAAGTTATTGAACAAAAAACTACAATAATTTCTATCTCTCTTAATTTTTTGAGACCTAATAAATGATTATTATGTTCGTTATACCGCAGAAGGTTGAATTTTTTTCGTTAAGAAATTGAAATTTCAAACATGCAAACTAAACACGGGGGTGAGAAAGATGAACAAATGTTAATCTCGGAACAAACAAGTGAAAAAATGAATTTTTGCAGTTTAACAGAGTCAAAGAAAGTCAATTTACCGAATAAATTAAGAAAAATCAATCAAAACTGCCAGAAATGACAAGAATCTGAAAAAAGCTTTTACTAGCTTCAAAAATTGCAGATCGAAATAGAAAGAATACATTTGATGTTAAACGAAAATCAGACGAAAAGTAATTTAACATTGTTGAAAGCTAGTCTACAGAATTTATACTTTTCCTAAGAACTACAACTAAAAATAAAGTCTACCAATTCAGACAGAAGAGTTCACTTTGATCATGATGAAGGCAATAAGAATATTCGGGAGTAGAGCATCAAATTGCAAAAGCTTGAATATGATTTGAAACAAATGATATGATGGGAAGTGTGGTTTCTGGATGACGGATGGCGTCCTCTTCAGGTGCTGTCATTTACCATCCGCCACCAGACAGCACGACCACGGTTAGGCTTGTTGATGGGTTAAGCTCGTTATATTTCAACTATTTTTAATATTTGTATCTGCGAAGTATAACGACTGTCAATTGGTTTGTATATATGCCTACGTCGCTATTCTATATTCAATTTTTTTATCATGGATGAGAATCTCCTAGTCTAGTCAACAACTTCGTCTTCTACCGGCCAAAAGCCTGGAAACAAGAACCTCCATTAATGTGCAATAAGAGTGTTAGCAAGTAGCTAAACCAAAAGCACCCTAGAAGACGAAGTTGTTGACTAGACTAGGAGGTTGTAACCCATGATAAAAAACTGAAATGATATGAATTCCATAGATAAAGCAACATCAAATGAAAGATATTCATTTATTAAATTACATGGTTAATTTCAAAAATAATATCATCCATATCTGAATGACTTTCATGGTTGTGTTGTTCATCAGCAACTACGTTACATAGTGGTCCAAAAGATGATGGTACATTTTGGCAGCCAAACCACCAATGAGCTGATGGCCGAGGGAATGGTGGGTTAGCTTCGTCAACCTTTAAAAAACATGAACAGTTAAAACTGGTAGAATTTCGCTGAATTTGTATTAAATAATACACCGAATTCAAAAGAACTCACCGAAAAAGTCCTATCGTTAAACCGATAGTATTTATCACCCTTAAAGAAGTATGTATAACCATTTGTATATGGTAAGGCGGCATCTATGCTATTTGGCACTCCATCCCAATTCGAAATTGGTTTTGGGTAACATGTTTGTTTCACTGGTGGTCGTTTGTGGGGATCGAATTTCCAGAAGTTTGTACCTTTGTAGAAATAGATTTTGCCGTCGCCACCCCATACCATCGCTGCGTCCAAATGATCCGGAATACCAGGAAAACCATCACTAATCTCTTTTGGATAGTCACAATCCAGTTGTCGTCCATTGTATCGCCAGTATTTCGTTCCTTTGAAGAAGTATGATCTACCATTATTACCAGTAAATGCTGCGTCAATATCGCCTGTTGAAAAGAAACGAAGTTAGTTTGTTTTAGCTTGGAAAATTCAAAAATTACCTTCTAAACCAGGCCATCCTTTCGATATTAATTTAGGATAACCATTGGCAATTGCATTATACTTCAGTCTATAATATTTGTCACCCTTAAAAACGTATGTGAAACCCTTTGGTGTCTTGAAAATTGCATTTATACGTGGATCTTTGCACAATTCATTATCCTCTGCACTTACTGTTGTTTTCTTGCCATACAACGCTTGAATAGCGTAAATATCATCAGAGTCCAGTTTGAATACAGGATCGAATCCTTGATAGAATGGTGCCATTAGGGCAGACCGTACATCGGAATGATCTAATCCCAGTGAGTGTCCAAATTCGTGTGCGGCTACCTGGAACAAATTTATACCACGTGGACTTCCAATTGTCCAGACTTCAGCATCGTCAAAATGTGCATCGCCACCAGAATCAGGGAAATAAGCATGAGCCAAAGTACCTCCTGGACCGTCGAAAGGATCACCATCGCCATGTTCGTTTTCTTCAAATCTGTAGATCGAACAAATTTTCATTTTTGAAATATGTTGGGAATTACACAATCCAAGCGTAGGTTGTTATGAGTGTGGCAAATTGATTATTTAAAGGAAACAAATGCTCAATTGGATGTTGACCTTTCTTGAGAATCAGATATATGTCTTTCCAATGAACTGTCGTGCTTGGAAAAAGGGCGCCATCGTCTAAAGGCAAAACTTACGATAAGACCATTTCAATAGAGTTAAAAGTCATCCCATGTCCATGCGTAATCTTGTAAACAAATATATTGATACAAATTCCTTTTTTCAAAGACAATTAAGAGGTCGCGGTCACCAATTAAGATCCTTCTCCTTTGCAAATCGTCTCTTGTACCACGTATCGCCAATGTTTTTACATAGACAAGCCCAGTAATTAAAACTGTTGTACAGCAGTGAAGTTTACATGAAGTTTTCGTTTCTATCATCTTTAAGTATATTTACCACTTACCTAATTTCAATATGAACTGGATTCGATGATTTGGGCGTGAATGAAAGATCCGTATAAGCGCTCCAAACGTCAAATGCCCTCGCTATTTGAGCGTCGACATCGCTTCGCTTTAACCGTTTCGGATATTTTGAAATTCTATATGTTAAATTCTTCACATCCCATCGACTTCCTTGCAACGCATATCTTTTTGATCGTGAATCACCAAATCCGACTTTATCTTTAACACCGCAACGTGGTAAGGACATCAGCTCTTTGGTATCGCCATCAACTTCGCCGGTCACATCCAATCCAGCAAACGCTTGGAACTCTTTGATTGCTTTCACCCATGTCTGTTCATCGAGGAGTCCACCATTTGATGGATTTCTAGCTGAAGCCGGTAAATATCCAAACTGTGATAAGTACATCTGGAAAAATGGAAAAGATATTTGTTAGACCATTGAAGATTACACTGGAAATTTACATAGTTGCTGAATTCACCGGCATTTGTCCGTGAGTTAGTCCAATTAAAACAATCAATAATACTATCAAACAGTTAGACATTATCTATCTTATCCGTTATATGAAGTAGAGCAGTAATAAAAGTGACACAATCACTAGATCTGAGAGTATCTAAAGATACACTTTGCGCTTACTAATTAACCTTAAAACAGAAAGAAGATGGCAAAATCCAATAAGACACGTCAATCAAAATTAAGCTAGTAAAGCTAATTTCTTTAAAAATAATAACGAATTTAAATACTTTCGCTTGGAACGTTAAAAATGTAAGTTTTCAGCTCCTGTGTAGCTTAATGAGATCTATCTTCTAGTAAGGTTGCCGGCTCAAGAGTTACAACTAAGTAAATAAATTAAGTTTCAAATCGTTATGGCGAATAAAGGCGACTAAGCTCGCTTGACCAACAATACCTTAATTTCGCAAAGGTTTTTCTGAAAATTCAAAGGTTCCTAGAATACTAATTAAATTAATATAGTGAACTCATTGAATATATCGATAGATACACATGGAAGTTTTGTAATTAATACGATGTGAGAGAAATTGTAAGCTATGCTGAAAAGTGAAATGATAAATGTTGGGATTTAATAGCCCAAGGGCAAGAACTTGCGAGTTGAAGGGCGACTGTTCGTGGAGGGCCATTTTATTATTTGAGACGAAAAAGTTAGGGACATAGACAGTTGATCCTTCAAATAAACATTTTCATCGAAAAGACTCCCAGCAGTTCTACATACAAACGATAATATAACAAAACCTCGTTGAAAAAGTGCATACCATTGGCTTGCACTTTAAAACTGCTAACTTAATGTTTAGCAATTTTACAGAGAGTCAAAAACTTTTTTTTATTTCCTAAAGTAGTTAAACTATTATCTATTCTTTCCTGCCATAACAGTTATTTTTTAAGTTGATGAAGCTTTAATCATATTCTCTGGCTGGATACAAAAAAAATCAAATCACTTGTGAATTTATTTAACGAAGACTTTAGTGGCCTAGGTGGCCTTAATGTGAGAGTAAAGTTGAATAAATTGAATTAAGCAGAGTTTCCAAAGGCTTTTGCAAGTTTTTCTAAAATAGTTTGAATGATCAAAACAAAATTACTAGTGTTAGTGATTTAAAAAAGTGATATGCAACTTAAATGTCGTATAGTGATGGAAAAAACCAAACTAAATTCAAAAATTTTGTCGAAAATATTTTAAAAGAAATTCGTTTTTCTCGAAAAAGGCAAATCTTTCATTTCTATTTAATAGTAAAATTTATTAAGACAAATAAGTTGAAGTATAATAATAGTTGAAATTTAATTGCAAATGCATTCAAGCATTGCTTATGAAGTGGCTAAGTCTTAAAACATTAAATGATTTCGGATTCAAAACGTTAGTAATGAGAAAGGTAGTCATAGACTGATGATAGACAAATTTCAAATTTCGCTGATCCCGAAACTTTTTTGCAGTGATTTTCCTTCTACTTTGCTGCCAATTTTGGATGTAAGAAACTAGTAAAAAACTTCTCACGTATTTTTTCTTTGTAGTATTATTCGCACTTTCCTATGAAGTATTATTCTCACCGCAGTTTGTAAAAGGTGCTATCGATTCCACTATAGTGAACAGCTCTTATGTCGATTACCACTGCATCACCTTCAGTGCAATTCGGACGAATGGTTTTGAATACAGAATATTGAATTGTTGGAAAAGCAAATGAATTAATACGCAGTTACTTGACGGATAGATCTCAAAACACAGTAATAGGAGGTGTCAAAAGCAAAACTGCTGAAATTACCATAGGTGTTGCGCAGGGTTCGATCCTAGGACCAACGTTATTCCTACTCTATATCAACGCCATAAAAAAAGCAGACCTTGTTGAGAAAGTGGTTATGTACGCAGATGACACTGTGCTCGTATACTTAGGTGAAACTAATTTCGAAATTGAGCAAAAAGTAAATACTGATTGAACAAGTATTGGTATTGGCTTCTACAAAGTAGATTGGCAATAAACGCGGGGAAAGCAAAATATATCATTTTCAAACAAAAGAACAGGACCGACATACAACCACACGTAAAAATCAATGACACGATCCTCCAGAGAGTGGAACAAATGAAATATTTAGGACTTCTAATAGACGAGAAACTAACATGGACTCCACACATAAATGAGCTAAGGAAAAAACTGGCTGTCTTCATTGGACTTCTACGTCGCTTCTACTTCTTTCCAAAGAAAAAAAAATTCAAATTGTATATGCGCATTTCCTTTCCAAAATTTCTTACGGCATCTTGAATTGGAGTCAAACTTCTAAAGGTAACCTCCTAATCATCTCCAGACTAGTAACGAAGGCGTATAAAACCATTTACAATCTCCCTATGCCAACTGCAACGAGCGAAGTTTCCAAAACAGCCCAAGAATTGAATTTGCAAGGCATGATTTCCATGGAAAGAGCTAAATTCATACATAAGAATTTACACTGTAATGAGCACACCACTGTGAAATTAGATAGAATTGATGGGGTAGAAACTTACAGAATGAGAAACATGAATAATATAGCTATCGCATCTGCCAGAACTGATCGGCTAAAAGAAGATCCTTTCAACAAAGCAGCTAATTTCTACAATACACTACCGGACAAAATTAAAAACATAGCGAACCCAACTTCCTTTAAAACGACACTAAAAAATACCTCCTTCAGGATCAACATTCGAAGTTAACTACAAGTACAATCAGCTCCACTAAAGTTAAAGACAAACATGTCGTTAACATAAAATAATTTATGAACATATCTGAACGATTAATTTAACTAAAGGATACTAAAATTTACAAATTTGGTACTATCCCTTATACCAATTTCTTATTGTCTGGGAAGTACTATGTACTGAAATTTAAATACGGAGAATTGCTAAAAATTGATGGAGAGAGTGATTTAACGAGACGGAGGTGGTTTTAGTCGGTAAAAATTTTTACCGGATTTTACCGACTTTTTACCTTTTTACCGAGGAGTTGATCGGTATCTTTTGAAGATTTCCACCTCCCAACGTTGAAAAAAATGTACGTTTTGAAATTCCTTGATCAATTTAAAGTCTATGTCACAAGATTTTGTATTTTTTAGCTGATTTGCGGATAGTCATGTAAGGTCGCAGGTACATTTAAATTGTCGTTTTTAGGCGCTCGAGCAATATTTCAATGGATACAATCGGCTCATATTTGAGTGCGATCAACTTCTATAAATTTTAATTCTATAGTTATTTTATTCTTTACAGCCAAACATATTTGAGCATTGAACACTACAGTATTTCGAATTTGGTTAGCGTCACCGTAATATGCGTATAAATTTGATTGATTCTGTTTCAACTGACTTATCGCTTCGTAACATAGTTTTTTTTACAGCTCAATCACACCAAGGGTAAGGCTCTTCTAGACTCCTGGATATTTTTTCAAGACTGCGATCATTTAACAGGCAATGAAGTCGCATGACCAACAATAAATAGTTTTTCACTGCCTAGATTAAAGTCCAAAAGTTATAAAAAGTATTGAACCTGTCTTTTTCTGTAACTTTTGAGTCGTAACTTTGCAAAATCTTTACATTGAAATCATTTTTAAAATTTATTTTGCTTCTATTGATATTTAAGTATTTCATACTTTCTGCCTGCTTAGATATCCTTTCTAGATTGTCTGAATTTTTGCTCTTCTCTACAAAGCAAGAAGGTGTTTTGTTTTGTAATAGTTTCTTCCTTTTTATAGTTTTTCCCCATACAATAATCAGACTCAAATATAAGGGAATACTTTACGAAGTTGAGCCATTGTCACCCTTAGCATGGAATATTAGTATTATTTTAGATTCAGTTTGTAAGACGAACTAGCAAACATGTTATTTAGAAATGTTTGTAGCGAATTTCCGGTAGTATTTTTGATTTGATCGATATTGATGTGTATTCAGATCATCCTGTTATTCAGCTTTTTATCAAATACTTCGCACATTATTTTCAGTTTCTATAGTCATATTTTTTGAATATTTTCTTACAAGGATATGTTGTGTCGTGCGTGTTTCATATCAAGAGATCAAGGAAAATATTAACAGGATGTATGTTTCCCTTTGTCAAAAAGATTGATTTTGACAGCATTTAAAATGCATTTGAATTCAAAAAATTTTCTTCGATTCTCTAGGTATTCTCTTCGGAGACCTGATGCATTAAGGTTGCATTCAATTAAATTTTAAGCATTTTTGAAGATTGCTTCTACAAAACGAGTATTTAAATCTATTGGAAAACATTCCATATTTAAACGGTACTATTTGCAAGGAATGGTTTGTTTACTTCTCATGATTGCTACAAAAACTACAGGATAATGATAGGATAGGATTTTGATACTATATACAAAGAGTTAAAATTTGAGTATCATAAATACAAAAAATAATAGCAATGCAGTATCTAGTTCAAGTAGAAAGAATTAACCGATTTGATTGCAGTCGTATTTTTGGATGTTTGCCTAATGAAAATAATCATCAGATTGTAACTCTCTTATCATGAGTAAGATCATTTTAAAAAGTCCACGAACTACTGTACTATTTACTTTGCTTCGATTACCATTGAGATTTACGGAAAAAAGTAGCTGGTACCCCTTCTAACGATTCATAGACTATCTTTTTATTTTATTTTATTTTCCAATGTCTTCCTTGTCCCGAAGAGCTTGAGCGTAATTTCAACCAGTCGATAAATAAAATAACTAAAAAAATAATTGCTGACAAATTGCTCAATCGGATAATAATGAATGAATAAATGCGATTAGTTGCTAGATGAGAATCGTGAAATTTATTAAAAAGGAATTTGGTTTATAACGCGTTTGTGAAATTATTATTAAGTAAATTTTGAGCAAATGATAAAAATAGCACTTCATTCCTGGCAAGATTTTATGGTTGTTGTTGAGGGTCAAGTTTAAAAATATTTGTTTGATGAATACTGGATATTTTGTGTCGTCAACAGTTATGGACTTAGGCAGTTCTATGATTGTTTTAAATATAGTATCGATTGGTTATATTCTATGAAATGACCAGTAATATGAAAAACTTTCATAATGGCACCAGCTTTCATACTGGAAACGAAACATTCATTGAGCAAAATATGTGTTAGTGAAGCTGCTGGAAAACAAAAAAGGAAATGTGGTGAATAAGCTAGTCGACCACCCAGGAGATTCATAATAAATTGGCTTTAAAAACATTTTGATTTTCATATTCACTATAATATTCATACTAATAACTCAAACAAAACATAATTATAGACGGTTCAATAATAACTCCGTCACGTGCAATGTAGGAAGACCATTTAATATTTGTATTTAAAACTCTATGTCGGAAAGTAATATTTTCAACCTTTATGGAACACTTGTGGCATTTTTATTTGTAAAGGTTGTGAAAGAATTATGGGTTTGCAAAGGAAATGCTTTCGGTTAGTTAATGAATATTCCACAGTCGAATAGCATACATCCTTTTGGAATGGTGTTCTTTCCTGAACTTATTTACATTAAGGATTGGTATGAAGGTGGATTGTATGTGTTCTTTGTGGAGACTCATATGTGGATGTTCTATAAGAGAAATTCTATTTTAGAGTATTTGAGTGAAAAATAGCTAGCATAAAGGTCGAAACATGATAAGAATAGTACAACATGTTATGAAAGAAGACCGTGACGTATATGGATATTGTGCATGAAATTTAACAGTTTTTCATATCATATAACCAAAAAATAGCAGGAGTTTATGTTTTTCAAGAAAACAAAAAAAATGCCAAAGGAAATAAAGGAATATTGCGAGATAGAATGCTGCAGATATTTAATCTGAAGGTGTGCCACACATTTTTCCTCAATTGTTGTAGGCGACAATTTGGAGAAACTATTTTCTCCATACATTGAAAAATAATTTATCAGTCCTTATCGGTCAACATTGCATACTGCAGTTTATATAAAATCTAAAGAAAACAAGAACGGGATGTTATGTCATCAAAAAGTTAAAACCTAAGAAAATGTTATCAAAATCAATTTATCAACTCACCTCAGCCTGTGATGTTTTATCAATTGGTATCGTTGATACAAATCCAATTAACATAGCTGCTACTATCATTATCCTTGAATTTGATGCAGCCATACTGAATCGTTTAAATGATGATCGTGTAATGTTGATTGGAAACATTGAAATTTGCAAATGATTTAATGTAATTGTAATGACAATCTCAGGATTTGTAACTACGAATACTATTATGCATATGACTGTTTACAATTCCTTAGGCTAAGCACGTTGTAAATGTATATGACGTTCTATCTGAAAAACAGAGAAAGAAAAAGATGCATTTTACTAAAAATGTTGATAGATCAATGAAAAACTGAGTTTAGCTATTAATTATTTGTTGAAACATGATAGTCATTTGATTTTAGCTTCATTAAATATGATGATGATGATCGAATCGATTTTCAGTGATATTTATATATATGTATTTTGTATATAGATAGGTATGTAAAATATGATACATGCTAGAATGATTCATAATTTCTTTTGAAATAAGTTAACTCGTTTCTAGTTGACTACCAATTTTAATGCAAATATTGCAAAACTGTTCGGAAAAATATCCTTGTGCTTCTTATGTGATAATCCAAGCTATTTAACACTGCATTTGCAATGTTGTAATAGTGGCTTTGATCAATTGAAAATATCAACACAAATCGAAATATTAACGACAAAAAATAGAATAAAATGATTCGCAATAGGTTTTGAAGATTTGGTCTTAATAAAGTTCCAGTGTCCAACGTAGAGTTGTCGAGGAGTAGAATTCATTAGATTTGCTACTGTCTTCTCGTAACACTACTTATCAGAGTTTTCTGCAATAATTGGATTTTTCAGACTAAGCTGATTTATAAAAGCGATTGTACCTAGTATAATTGAGTGTATTTGAGAAAGATTAAAGCAAATTCTTTCCCATGAATGGAAAAAATGTACGTGCAATTATATTTCACGTCCTTTCGCTTAGAACAAATCAATAAATCACCATAGATAAGTTTAATGTCTTCCTCGTCCTTATCATGTACAAGTTAGACATTTTAGAATACGTTGCCTACTATTCGGCAACTCAACTGCCTGATACTTTGGTAATTCCCTCTATAGAAATATCGGCTGCCTGTCCACTCGGACTGCGCCAAATATGTGGCAACCTAAGGGATGCCTGTAGAAGAGTGAACTCCATATCATTAGAGGAGTATCGACTCAGAAGACAACGTGAGTCCTCACACGGCGATCCTGATTTATTACTTGGCGTTCCAGCATCTTTACACGGACAACTAACATCATCATTTCAGCATATATACATAACTAACGCATTGGAAATCGCCTGTATTTTTTCTTCAATCTCCTCATAAACAAAAAACTATAAATTGCTAATGAGATCAGATAAATTGATATTTTTTAATTTCGGTAGCCATTTCAACTACCTTTTATATCCCAAACACTTTTTGTGCATATTTGCGCTCTAGATTTTCTTATTCAAGAAGCTTGTGAAATCTGTTTTGGGTTTTATCCTAAAAATACCTCAAATACAGTAAAAATTGTAAGATTTAAGTGCGTCCATAATACTCATCAGATTTGATGGTGAAAGTTTTGGCACGTTGACCCAACACATAATTTAATATGAAGTATAGACAGTGTTTTCGAACGCATTAAGTCAACCATGACGAGGAGATAAACGAATGAAATCAAAGAAATGAATTCTAAATTAAGAACAAACATTCTCAGCGAATAAATGAGATGATTTTTAACGCGGAATCCGTTTGAATCCAGATGTTTCAGTCTCTTTCGCAAAAAAGATTCAGCTATGGGGCTTGCTATTTGTTTGCCATTCAAATTAAACTAGATTTTCCGATGGTCATCATACGGTGACCTAGTGTCAAATGTATTATCTGCTGGGAATTTTTATTATCTGCTGGGGATTTTACAATCTGGTGTGTTTCGATGAGTAGATAGATGTATAGCATGGAAAAACGCTTCTGTGCGACGCAGCATGCTCGCGAATTTCCGAACTACCGAAAGAACCCACACAATCCATACCTACCTCAATGCGAAACTATACATCGAAATCAGATATTTATCCAAAAATTAGCTAGAAAACGAATTTCCACTCATGTTTATCTCATTTGCTCCAAACTTATTCATCCAATAATAGGAGTTGAATGGGATTGCATAAATAGAGAGTTCGTTAACATGTTTGTGGAACCGAGAAATAAAAGTCCTTTGTGAGGATGTGATTTTTCATATAGAATGAAATTTGCGATGATGGTCGTTTACGCAAATTGCAATTTATTTTTCGGTAGTTTTTCAACCTCATTTAGGTACGCTGCAAAGCTTACAATGAAGTTTTATTTCATATGTGAGACTTCTCGCATCATCTCATGAAAGAAATACGGACGAAAGGCGGGAAAAGGTATTCACAAAACTTTCCCTCAGCTCTGAAAGTCATTGTTAGCCCGTTTCAGAAGACTTGTGGTTGTTTCTTGCATTTTAAGTCAGAAGCAAAATTCGCCAATAAATAAAATCATTTATTTTTTTGACTCGCCTGGTTGGTGGTGAAAAGTGGTTTCGGAATTTAAACTGTGGTTGGCATATGTGTGTAGCTCTTTTTATAAGTTTTAAGGAAAAGCGTTAATTCAAATAAAATATTGCCAGGAAGAAGCACATTTAATATATTTTTATTGACTTTATACCACAATCAATTGAGTTAACATCAAAGCTCTTCATTTATTATTCTCAACGTCTAGATGTTGGCGCTAGTTCATTCAGTCACTAGCTACATACATATGTATAAGCCTGGCTCTAACGAACTCAAGTTGGAAATCGACTTCGATACTAAACTCTCGGTGTTAACCTCAGAAACTTGTAAAACAACGAATGATTACTATCGATCGCACATAATCAAAATGAGCAAATTTGAGTTCCGCAACCTTTCAAGCTCAAGCACAATGTTCAACTTGGCTCATGGGAATTAATCGAAGAAAATCCTGCAATGTGATATTTACACATTCTCTTTTCCGTATTCTAGATGTTACGATCATTGTTTCGCATCCTTCGGGACCCATAGCACAATTTACATCTCTTTCTTCATACAACACCAAATAAGAATAATGTAGATTATTGGGCACCCATCCATATTCGGCTCCCCAGAAAATAGCCGAAAACTGTGGCATTAAATTGTGTGGATAAGCAAACTTTATTCTATTATAAATTACCTCAGGGTATCTGCAGATGGATGTACACAAGCTACATTTCAAATATCGTCTGGCATTTACCCTTACCCGACATAATAGAGCAAAGGAGTGTCGCCGAAACAGGAAAATCAATATTTTCTTTTTGAATGGCGCTTACAAATATAGTCCTTTTGCTTCGCATTTAGTCTTTCCTACATCCATTCGCTTTCGTCCGGAAATGCAACACCGACCGAAGCAATTTTCACATGCTATGTTTCGATTTCAATGTCGTAGGTGTTGCATAGCAAAAGATCCATGCCAAAAATATGTTCGTTATGCCAAAATCATCGTAACCACATTTGACCCAACTTGGAATGCATTTGCAGGATGGTTGCACTAAAAGTGTACGGGAAGTACCCAAAATCACCTATCAAAAAATACAACTTCATCAAAACTATCGTCAGCCAAACATGAACTTTCCCTTCACAACCCAATAAATTATTATTCAAAATATTTCAAGCGCACAATGTGTTTATTTTACGTAAATAGGATAGATTTTCTTTTCGAATTACTATAAAGCTAATTGAATTCTTAATCTGATAATTATGGAATAGTTGAAGACCATATACGTTGCCAATTTATAAAAAAACTGCTGTCAAGTCTTTGTTTTATCTACGATAAAATAACGTGGCTTAAACACTGAGGTTTCTATACAAACAAGCAATCAAACAAACAAACTAAGAAAAAAGATAAACAAAAGCGTAGATGCGAAATATGTGTGAATAAGAATGGTTATCAAAATTTCTCTACTGTGGATTTTAGGAAGATGAAAATAGATGAACATGTCGAGTGGCGTAGTTTTATAAATCGGTTTCGAAAGCCACTTAAGAATACAATAATCGCATTTTCGTGAAGTTATCAATTTGTATTTGTTGCCATTTAATTGCTGATGGAATACTCAACGATAATAGCAAAAAATTACCAGTTAAAAAATAATAAAAAATTTATATACCTACATGAGAACCGAAATAAATGCATCATATAATAAAATGTAAAATTCATATGTTATTTCTACAAAAGCTGAGTTGTGTCACGAACATTAACTTACCTCATTTAAAATTGTTCGAAAATGTTTCCTTGTTAGATCAACAAGCAACTCCCGCCGGAATCAATATCACTCACAGGTTTCAATATTATTTTTGATCAAATCGAATATCCACCCGATTACCTTTTCACATGAGCGATTAGCAATCAAAAGGACTTTAATTATGGAAAAAATATCTTTATTTGAAGCGCCAAACTGTTGAGATCAAGGAGCGCTTTCACTTTTGTTAACTTTCTTCGCCGAGCGAAGTTTAATAAATGCATTACGATTGCGAGTATTGACAGTTTATATACTTTCGGTTAGGAATGAAGTTGCAGCTAAAAAAAGGCAGATCAGTTGAAGATGCATGTTGATGGATCGCGCCTAACCAAAGAATATGTTTGGGATGAATAATTCACTGACCCGCCAACCTTATCCGTAGATTGCTATGTTGACGTACACGTAAAACCCCAGCGATTCTGTTAATAGTACGAATTTACCGCGTCTGAAGACATGAATTAAGACGATTTTCCTTTCATAGACGACATATGAGCAATGGTCATTACTCACGATATCGTCCACATCAAAATTACGGTCACTTTCAGGATTGCGTTGCACCTAAAGTGTCGTTGTATGTGTTGTGACAAGCAACAAGCGTACTGCAACGTCACATCCAACGACTCCCCGAAAGTGGCACCTCATTATCACCAAGGTGAGGGGGTGAGGGATTGCATCTTTACCTACCTGAATTCCTCACATAATAATGTTGATTTTTCATAAACAACTAATACCATATAAAACATTGCCGATTTAGACAATCAATAAATTTTCATTGAATGAATTTCGAAGGAAATTACCCCACACTGGGCGCTATTTTCGATAAGTAAACGTACAAGTAGAAAATTACCTCAGAACACATTGTCCCTGTAATTTTGGCATTCGAATTCGATAAATTTTCTGAGATTACCTAGCAATACATTTTTCATTCATTCAGATATTTCAAATTGGTGTAGAAAGAAGGCAGGTGCCTTGTTTTAAAGGACAATGCATTTATATTTACCCTCACAGATTTAAAATCCCTCGTTTATGTGGTATGAAAATCTCAAGTCACAACTTATTATGAATAATAAAATGTCTTTTTAAAGAATGTTATCTGTTTCATCGGGGCAATAGTAAGTGCGTGTACTGGCTGCATTGAATAAATTGACTTTGGTTATCCTCAAAGAAAATGAAAATCATCAAATATTGTATTTTATGGCCGTAGTCATTTAAATGTTCTTTCTCTTCTCCATTTACTCATTCGCCAATTAAATATCCATGACTATAGTCATCCTTCGTTTTGTCATATCATTAATTCGTTTTCTATTCTTTTTGTTCGAATTCTTATAGATTTTGACTTCACCAAAACTGAAAAATGTAAAAAAAAGATATTGTAACGATACATCAAGATTCAAATTTGAAATCCTTCAAATTGATCCTTTAACTAAAGAATAGAGGCCTGATTAGGTCACTTTTGCAACAGCTCAAGGTAAAGAGGTCGTTGCTGGGACTTTCAAATCTGCGGTAATTCTCACATTACGCGGGAAATATGTTCCACAAACCCTCATTTGCATTGCAGTCCTTAATGCTGAAATTACCTAATCTCCCCCGACAATAACACAAAGTTACCTCATCAGAACCATGCCGGAGATGTGTGATGAGGGTAAGGATAAGTGTAAGTAGGGAATGCATGATAATGTTTTCCTGATCTAGTTTGCCTGATTTGAACTGATCATCCGAGCATAAGTTTAGCATTAAGCCCACATATTATATAATATTCAAGGATGTAGACGTCAAACTAAAAGCAGGACCCATTTTTTTGGTTCAGAAGGCATTTCTAATCCGGCCGAAATTCATTTGCTGTGTGAAGGGAAACCTTCGTCATTGAGTTTTGAACCACAGGCGTCTATGCTGAAAAGCAATCGTTCTACCTATTCGTGCGTGCATGAGACAGTTGATAAACGAAAGGTCACTTATTGTCAAGTCAAATCAATGAAAATATCAGGTCCAAAATGCAAAAAAAACTAGGCTGTGATTTCGCATAAAGGATGAATGAGAAAGAACGGGTGTATGCAGAGTGTAAAGCAAAAAATTGACTTTGGAAGAGGTGAGCCTTGAGCGACATTCTTAGATAAGGTTTTTATGCTGTATGCTGAAACCATCGACACCATAAAAAATAAAGGCACTTGTAGTTGAAAATTCAGTAAGCTATGTTTTTCATTTATTTTTCATTGTAAAACTTGCAATTTTGAAGCTACAGGGCCTGTTAGTATTCTTGAACGGGTTTTTTCGTTATATATTATGGAGAAAAGCAGAATCACAGTATTTAAGTTGAATCATCTCCAAAACCTTCCATGGGCGTTTTGTTGTTGAATTGAACTGCGGTCAAGCATATCGCAACTTCATGCGGCTTAATACTCAGTATTTCGAACGGTCGGAGATATACCGCTCTGGCGCTGACATAGGTTCACGTTTGATACTGATGCTAGCATTAATACTTTGGATATACTACCTTGGTTCAAGCGTGGTCCTTCGCATTACTTCAGCGCAAGATTATATCTAACCGAAAATGTCAATTATTTCAGCGATTGATAATTCATTTCGTGATGGAAAATAAATGAAATTAACAAATTTTTCTCGAAATTCTCCATTTCATCTTCGTAGATCCGCAAATCTATTGAAAGCTGCGATGCTTCACCAGCTAGGACTGAGTGAGCCATAATTTTTTGTACATCGTTTATTACATTCTAACCAATCACTTCGTTACATAAATCCAACAACTATTTTTTTTTACTTTTGATGAAGTATAAAATATTTTGCGGCAACAGTTTTGCGAATGTGTCTTTAATTTTACATTTCACCAAAATGGATTCATAAATTTCATAATATGTCTTATTGTGACACCACTTCCTTTCCCCGAATAAGCATATTATGTGTGCTGTAAAAATATTGTTCAGAAAAGAGTTGACGCCAATATTTGCACATGTTTTTCAATTGCGTTTTGATGACCATAACCATGTTTTCTCTCGATATTTTGGGGTTGATTTGGACTCTTGCCTTGTTCAGATGTAGGCGAACCAAAATCGATAGGGGCAGCAATGCTCGTTCACAGGCCTTGCTGGACAGTTGGATGATTGTCACATATAGATGATGACGCTATTGATTTATTGTGTTAACCATCGCTTCTACTGCTATTCTTTCGATTTCATTTCTCACATGAATAGTAAATGATGCAAAATTAACACCCAAAATTTACTTTTGGTTCGTCTAGGTATGAAATGAAAGTATAGCTACTGAATGTAGGTTATCAGAAAGGTGACGATGCTCAGCAAAATAACCTGGTTGTATCAAATGCTTGTCTATGAACATCCTGCTAACCTAGGTACGTATCCCGACGAAAAATGGATCGAATAAAATGAATTATTGAATAGACTGATTTCTATGTTACTTATACTTCATCTGGTGTGTGGCGGGAAGAGATGCAACATCGATTTGGTAATTTCACAGACTTTATTGTTTCTTCTAGAGGTGGGGTACACTGCCATTGTCGTTCATTCCTAACCAAAACATAAAACAAAGGATATTAAAATATGAAGCTTGATGAATCAAATAGTAAAAGCAAGCAAAAGTAAAATACAATGCTGAGCAATTGATACTGAAAACTATACTTGAAACCCTGTCTAGTTGTAAAAATCTGTTTGTTCAATTTTGACCTTTGCAAAGGAGCAAACTTTGAAAACAGTTGCGAATTACAGTCGAGCTATTTTGAATGAAAAAATGAATAAATTGGCTGCGGTCATTTAATTAGAAACACTTGTAACTTACTAAGAAATCCGAACTTGTCAATGAATATTTGGATATAACTCATTTCCCTTATGTTAGTTTTCATCTGATTCAATGGCAATTAAGGGAAGTAACACGTTATTCAATGATACCTCTTAATAGACGTCGGGACAATAAAGTCTTGGAAATTCCAAAACTTGGAGCGGACTCGTAATTAGAAATACATCAAAATTATTAACTTCCCAGTATATGGGAAGTTCTTGTAATCGCCTCGAAAACGAAATTGAAATTTTCAACATTTATTTACGTTTTAAGGTCTAAAAAGTGTGAATAAAGTGTTTTTAGAAAGAAGTATCTATGTGTGTTTGTATGTACGTACGTGCGTTCGTGGACAGTTTTTTCTACGAGCATAACTCACGTCAACAAAGTCCTATCGGTTTTGCTAAGGTGTCAATCGAAGTGTTTTTGCAATTTTAAGTGCTGATTAGTTTTTCGGAGACTTCGATCGAGGGGGTTAGTTGTTTTGACCCTTTGAAGGTCACTTCTGTCTTGCGCTATATCTCGAGAAGCAAACATAGGATTTGCATCATTAAGATGTCAATCGACAGATATTAACATTTTTGTGATTCTGTGATATTTTTAAAAACATCATTGAAGCCGTTTTTTAATTTATTAAAAAAGTGCAAACATTTTTTCGCCAGAAACAATATATTTTTAACCTGATTTGCAAAACACAGTCATCATTGTTCATAAAAGTTGTAGGCTCCAAACAGTTTTTGTAAAAACAGCAAAACTGTTTTCTAATGACAACGTAAAAAATTAAATTAAAAATAAAAAACCATTAAAACTTATCATGATTTTCAAGGTTATCTGTATCATTCACTATACCTCACGAACTAAATGTGATATTTGCATCATTAAGGTGTCAATCGACGTGTACTAACATTTTTATGAGGTTTTAATTTTATAAAAAAATCTTTTCGGCCGTTTTCTTAATTTAGTAAAAGAAAAGACGAAAAATGAGGGTTTTTCCATAAAAATAAATTTTTAACCTGATTTGCACAGCTCAGTAAGAAATGTTTATAAAATTTACACATTCCTATCAGTTTTTGAAGAGAAACGAAAACGAGGTGCTACCCTTGAGGTCAACTTTCCAGTAATATCTACGTGAATATTAAAAATATTAAACACAACAATAATAATGAAAATAATACTACTTTAAATAATAATAATTAAAGGTACTCATATACCATTGATTATGTAGGTAAGGGGGATGATTGAATATTCACGCGAATTAATCGGAGGGGCAGGTTACAAAGCCTCTTTTACGTTATTTGTAATTTTCATTTCAATTCTTGAAGGACAAAAGAGCGCTAGCAAAAATTAATGCAGTTTTTGTTATTACGCCCACTGAAGGGATTTTGTCGCGTGGTGGCAATTTTGAATAGTTGTATCTAAAATTGCCATGACTTTGGCATAATCATTTAAGTTGTATTTTTTCACGATTACTAATACTTATTTCTTATTTTCAGTTGGTCTTGAAAAACATTGAATGTGAAGTCAATAATCGGTTTAATTGCATGTTAAAACTAAATAGCCTCATGAATGATGATGGAGGCAGTAATTAAAATCATACGAAAACTAAAGACCAAAACTACTAAAAATTACATTTTTTTCATTTGATGAAAGCTTTTTAAAGCATATGATCCCGCAAAGTTTTGACTACCAAACATTTTACCATTCAAAGCGTTCATTACCACAAATGCAAATTTGATTAATTATTTTGCTCTTCAAAATTCAAGCAGTTTTTATATTACAATTAAAACACGGTACTCTAAAAACTTCAAAATCTGGTTTTAAGTGTGCAAATATTAATAAACTTTGATTGTTAAAAATACATATAACCCCGATATCAAGGTGTTACATAGGTCTTGAAGGAAAAAAAAACTTTTTGAAAAAATTTTATTTTGAAAAACAAAAATCTATTTCATTTTCATTTCCTTTGTTTCATTTCTTTTTTTTCATTTAGCTGAAATATACATAATATGTTAGGTGAGGGATCAGACTGTTAAGCGTCTTTACAGCTCTGGTGTATGGAGAGTTGCGATTAATTTATAGTTTCATTTTAGATGATGCTGTTCAGAGGAAAAGTATACAAAACAAACCTCGTTGATTAGGATTAAGATAAGAACTTAGACGAACTTAGGATAGATAGTTACGCTAAAACTAAATGAACAAAACTTATGGAATTAGGTTTACTGCTATTATTATAACATTATTATTATTGTTAATGATATTATAGTGTAGACTAGGTTTAATAAAGTAAGCTCTTGAGCCGTTAAAAAGCTGGTTGTTTAACACTAAGCACGAACGAAAATCTATTTTATTTAAAATTTACACACATAAAAGTTTAGCATTTCAAGAAGTTGGAAAAAAAATTTTGAGCTAAAACAATTGAAATTTGTCAATTTTCCCGCAGTTTTTCTCGCCCAACTTTTTTTTGCGGTTGGCAGAATATTTCGGTGCAATTCCATCTCAAATCAAAAATTCAAAAAATTTCCTACAGTTTATGTCCTTGGCTCGTGCTTGAACGTAAGAATTGAAAAAAAGCTAAATTTAAAGTTTTGACATGGATTTGAATGAATTTTCGTCTCAAATTTTCTAGCATTTTTTCGATTCTCATCGTTTTTAAAATATTTTTTTTTTCATATAAAACAAAAACGAGTAGACCGATGAATGCATTTAATATACGCATGAACTTCATTTTAGAGTTTATTGACTTCTATTATCCTTTCTGATTTGAGAGGATACTGCTTGGCGATTTTTGTTTGTTTTCCATTCATTGTCTTAGTCTTTGTCTCTGCAAATTTAATCAAAATATTGTGTTTTTAATAAAGAAGTTTTCTTTGGTAGGTGTGATTTTTTTAGTGGTGGATTCAAAATCAGTTGTTTGGTCTATTACCCAATGCTGATGTTTCATCGTTTGCAAGGATAACGCCTCGATCATTTTATTGTTTTCTTGCCATACAACGCTTGAATAGCGGAAATATCATCGGAGTCCAGTTTGAATGTAGGATCGAATTTTGGAAGGCTGGATACCATAACAGCAGACCGCACATCGGAATGATCTAATCCCAGTGAGTGTCCAAATTCGTGCACGGCCGCCTGGAACAAATTTATACCACGTGGACTTCCAATTGTCCAGTCTACATCATCGTTAAAATGTACATCGCCACCATAAAAAGGGTAAAAGGCATGAGCCAAAAGACCTTCTGGACCGCCGAAAGGAGCATCATCGCCATGCTCGTCTGGTTCAAATCTGTAAATCGAACAAATTTTCATTTTTGAAATATGTTGGGAAGAACACAATCCAAGCGTAGGTTGTTATGAGTGTGGCGAATTGATTATTTAAAGGAAACAAATGCTCAATTGGATGTTGACTTTTCTTGGGAAATAGATATATTTCGCATGAATTGTCGTCCTTGGAAAAAGGGCGCCATTGTCTTACGGCAAAACTCACAGTCATACCATTTCAATAGAGTTAAAAGTCATCCCCCTACTTACCTAATTTCAATATCAACTGGATTCGATGATTTAGGCGTGAATGAAAGATCCGTATAAGCACTCCAAACGGCAAATGCCCTCGCCAATTCAGCATCGACATCGCTTCGCTTTAACCGTTTCGAATATTTTGAAATTCTATATGTTAAATTCTTCACTTTCCATCGGCTTCCTTGCAACGCATATCGTTTTGATCGTGAACCACCAAAATCGACTTTATCTTTAACACCGCAACGTGGTAAGGACATCAGCTCTTTGGTATCGCCATCAACTTTGCCGGTCACATTCAATCCAGCAAACGCTTGGAACTCTTTGATTGCTTTCACCCATATCTGTTCATCGAGGAGTCCACCATTTGATGGATTTCTAGCTGAAGCTGGTAAATATCCAAACTGTGATAAGTACATCTGGAAAAATGGAAAATACATTTGTCAGACTATTGAAGATTACACCGGAAATTTACATAGATGCTGAATTCACCTGCATTTGTCCATGAGTTAGTCCAATTAAAACAATCAATAATACTATCAAACAGTTAGACATTATCTATCTTATCCGTTATATGATGTAGAGCAGTAATAAAAGTGACACAATCACTAGATCTGAGAGTATCTAAAGATACACTTTGCGCTTACTAATTAACCTTAAAACAGAAAGAAGATGGCAAAATCCAATAAGACACGTCAATCCAAATTAAGCTAGTAAAGCTAATTTCTTTGAAAATAATAACGAATTCAAATACTTTCGCTTGGAACGTTAACAATGTAAATTTTCAGCTGCTGTGTGGCTTAATGAGATCTATCTTCTAGCAAGGTTGCCGGCTCAAGAGTTACAACTAAGTGTCCAGATTAAAGTCCAAAAGTTATAAAATGTATCGAAACTGCCTTTTCTGTAAATTTTGAGTCGTAACTTCTTACATTGAAATCATTTTTAAAATTTATTTTGCTTCTTTTGAAATTTAGGTGTTTCAGGCTTTTCTACTTCCAAGATATCCTTTTCAGATTGTCTGAATTTTTGCTCTTCTCTACAAAGCAAGAAGGTGTTTTGTTTTGTGATAGTTTCTTGTTTTTATGGTTTTTTTCCTATATAATAATCAGACTCAAATATACGAAGTTGAGCCATTGTTACCATTAGCATGGAATAGAAGTCTTATTTTGGATTCAGTTTGCTAGACGAACTAGCAAAAATGTTATTTAGAGAAATTCGTAGCGCATTTCCAGTAGAATTTTTGATTTGATCGATATTGATGTGTATTCAGATCATTCTGTTATTCATCTATTTATCAAATATTTTGCACATTATTTTCAGTTTCTATAGTCATATTTTTCGAATATTTTCTTACAAGGATATGTTGTGTCGTGCGTGTTTCATATCAATAGATCAAGGAAAATGTTAGCAGGATGTATGTTTCCCTTTGTCAAAAAGATTGATTTTGACAGCATTTAAAATACATTTGAATTCAAAAAAAAATTTCTTTGATTCTCTAGGTATTCTCTTCGGAGACCGGATGCATTGAGGTTGGATTCAATTGAATTTTAGGCATTTTTGAAAATTGCTTCTACAAAAAGAGTATTTCAATCGATTGGGAAAGATTCCATATTTAAACGGTACTATTTGCAAGGAATGGTTTGTTTACTTCTCATGGTTGCTACAGAAACTACAGGATAATGATAGGATAGGATTTTGATACTATATACAAAGAGTCAAAATTTGAGTATCATAAATACAAAAATATGATAGGAAATCGATATTATAGATAAAGTAGAAAGATTCAACCGATTTGATTGCAGTCGTATTTTCGAAAGTTTGCCTAATGAAAACAATCATCAGATTGTAACTATCTTATGAGTCATGAGTAAGATCATTTTAAAAAGTCCACGAGCTACTGTTCTATTTACTTTGCTTCGATTACAATTGAGATTCACCGGAAAAAGTAGCTAGTACCCCTTCTAACGATTCATAGACTATCTTTTTATTTTATTTTATTTTCCAATGTCTTCTTTTTCGCAAGAGCTTGAGCGTAATTTCAACCAATCAATAAGTAAAATAATTGAAAAAAATAATTACTGACAAATTGCTCAATCGGAAAATAACGAATGAATCAATGCGATTAGTCGCTAGGTGAGAATCGTAGAATTAATTAAAAAGAAATTTGGTTTCTAACGCCAGAGTTTGTGAAATTATCATTTTGTAAGTTTTGAGCAAATGATAAAAATAGCATTTCATACCTGGGAAGATTTTATGATGGTTGTTGATGGTCGAATTTTAAAATAGTGCTTAGATGAGTAATGCATACTTTGAGCCGTTTAAAGTTGTACGCTTAGAAAGCTGCATCATATTATATTTTGTTTTAAATGCACTATCGGTTGGTTATATTCTATGAAATGACGAGTAACATGAAAAGGATTCATAATATCATCAGCTTTCATATTGGATACAAAACATTCGTTGTGCAAAATTTGTTTTAGTGAAGCTGTTGGCCACCAAAAAAGGATATGTGGTGGACAAGCTAGTCGACCACCTAGCAGGTTCATAATAAATTGGTTTTAAAAACATTTTGATTTTCATATTCTCACTAATAACTCACACAATTATAGTCAGTTAAAAAATAACTCCGGAACGTTCACTTTTCCACAAAAACTATGTAATGTTTGGATTCAAACTTTATGTTGGAAAGTTATATTTCCAACCTTTATGGAGCACTTGTAGCATTTGCTATTCGTAAAGGTTGTGAAAGAATTATGGGTTTGCAAAGGAAATGCTTTCGGTTTGTTAATGAATATTCTACAGTTGAATAGCATACATCCTTCGGGAATAGCATACATCCGCCTTTGGTTAACTTATCTACATTAAGGATTGATATAGCGGTGGATTGTGCTCTGTGTAGAGACTCACTTATGGATGCTCTATAAGAGAAGTCCTATTTTAAAATATTTGAATGAAAAATAGCTAGCATAAAGGTCGGTACATGGTACGAATAGTGCAACATGTTATGAAAGAAGACCGTGACTAATTACAGCCCGTATATGGATGTTGTGCATGTTTCCAATATCATATAATCAAAAAATAGCAGAAATTTGTGTTTTTTAAGACAACCAAAAAAAAATTAATGTCAAAGGAAATAAAGGAATATTGCGAGGTAGAATACTGCAGATATTTAAGCTGAAGGTATGCTACAGATCTCGCCTCATTTGTTGTAGCAGAAAATTTAGAGAAACTATTTTCTGTATATATTGTAAAAACTAATTATCAGTCCTTATCGATCAACATTACGTACTGAAGTTTAAGTAAAATCTTAAGAAAACGGGAACGGGGGGTGTTATGGCATCAAAAAGTTAAAACCTAAGAAAATTTTATAAAAATCAATTTATCAACTCACCTCAGCCTGTGATGTTTTATCAATTGGTGTTGTTGATACAAATCCAATTAACATAGCTGCTACTATCATTATCCTTGATATTGATGCAGCCATACTGAATCGTTTAAATGATGATCGTGTAATGTTGATTGGAAACATTGAAATTTGCAAATGATTTTATGTAATTGTAATGACAATCTCAGAATTTGTAACTACGAATACTATTATGCATATGACTATATACAATTCCTTAGGCTAAGCACGTTGTAAATGTATATGACGTTCTATCTGAAAAACAGAGAAAGAGAAAGATGCATATTACTAAAAATGTTGATAGATCGATGAAAAACTGAGTTTAGCTATTAATTATTTGTTGAAACGTGATATTCATTTGATTTTAGCATCATTAAATATGATGATGATGGTCGAATCAATTTTCAACGATATTTAAATCCATGTATTTTTGTATATCCACCTACATATGTAGATAGTGATGTGAAATATAAAATATGCTACAATAAATTATTTTTTGAAATAAGTTAACTCGTTTCTAGTTGACTAACAATTTTAATAAAAATATTGCAAAACTGTTAAGAAAAATATCCTTGTGCTTCTTATGTGATAATTCAAGCTATGAAACACTGCATTTGCAACGTGGTATTAGTGAGTTTGATCAATTGAAAATATCAACACAAATCGAAATATTAACGCGAAAAAATAGAATAAAAAGATTCGCAAGACATTTTGAAGACTTGGCTTTGACAAATTTCTAGTTCCCAACGTAGAATTGTTGAGGAGTAGAATACTTCAAATAGAATATAGCAGATTTGCTACTGTCTACTCGTAACACTACTTATCAGAATTTTGTGGATTAATTGGATTTTTCAGACTAAGCTGATTTATAGAAACGATTGTGCTCAGTACAGATGAGTGTATATCAGAAAGATTAAATCAAATTCTTTCCCATGAATGGAAAAAATATACGTGATTAACAATTACATTTTACGTCCTATCGCTTAAACCAAATGGAGATATCGCCATAGATGAGATTGATGTCTTCCTCGTCAGATTCACCTCCTCCTTATCATGTGCAAGTTAGTCGAACGGACGACTAACTTCATCATTACAGCTACATAGCAAACGCATTGAAATCGCTTGTATTTTTTCTTTATTCTTCTCATAAACAAAAAACTATAAATTGCTAGTAAGATCAGATAAATTGATATTTTTCAATTTCGGTAGCCTTTTTAACTAGGTTTTATATCCCAAACACATATTTTCGGTCTAGATTTTCTTATTCAAGAAGCTTGTGAAATCTGTTTTGCGTTTCTCCTTAAAAAAAGCCTCGAATCCAGAAAAAATTGTAGGATATAAATGCGCCCATAATACTCATCAGATTTGATGGTGTAAGTTTTAACACTTTGACCCAAGACATAATTCAATATGAAGTATGGACAGTGTTTCCGAACGCATTAAGTCGACCATGACGAGGAGATAAACGAATGAAATCAAAGAAATGAATTCTAAATTAAGAACAAACAATTTCCAGCGAATAAATGAGATGATTTTTAACGCGAAATCCGTTTGAATCCAGATGTTTCAATCTCTTTCGCAAAAAAGATTCAGCTATGGGACTTGCTATTTGTTTGCCATTCAAATTAAACTAGATTTTCCAATGGTCATCATACGGTGACCTAGTGTCAAATGTATTATCTGCTGGGAATTTTTATTATCTTCTGGCAATTTTTATTATCTGCTGGGAATTTTACAATCTGGTGTGTTTCGATGAGTAGGCAGATGTATAGCATGGAAAAACGCTTCTGTGCGACGCACCGTGCTCGCGAATTTCCGAACTACCGAAAGAACCCACACAATCCATACCGAGCTCAATGCGAAACTATACACCGATATTAGATATTTATCCAAAAATTAACTGGAAAACGAATTTCCACTAATTTTTATCTTTTTTCTTCAAACTTATTCTTCCAATAATAGGAGTTGAATGGGATTGAATAGATAAAGAGTTCGTTAACATGTTTGCGAAACAGAGAAATAAAAGTCCTTTGTGAGGATGTGATTTTTCATAGAGAATGAAATTTGCGATGATGGTCGTTTACGCAAATTGCAATTTATTTTTCGGTAGTTTTTCAACCTCATTTAGGTACGCTGCAAAGATCAAAATGAGGTTTTATTTTATATGTGAGACTGCTCGCCTCATCTCATGAAAGAAATACGGACGAAACGCGGGAAAAGGAATTCAAAATATTTTCCTGGACTATGAAAGTCATTGTAAGCCCCTTTCAAAACAGAAGACTTGTGGTTGTTTCTTGCACTTTAAGTCATTATATATTACGCCACGGTATCTGCAGATCGATGTACACAACCAACGTTTCATATATCAGCTAGGGTGAACTGCTCGTCTAGCATTTACCCTTAGCTGACATAATAGAGCAAAGGAGTGTCGCCAAACGAAGAAAATCAAAAACTTTTTTTGAATGGCGCTTCCAAATATAGTCCTTTTGCTTCGCATTCCCTTTTTCCTCTATCGTTTCGTTTTCGTCCGGAAATGCAACACCGAGTGAAGCAATTTTCACATGCTATGCTTGGATTTCAATGTCGTAGGTGTTGCATAGCAAAAGATCCATGCCAAAAATATGTTCGTTATGCCAAAATCATCGTAACCACATTTGACCCAACTTGGAATGCATTTGCAGGATGGTTGCACTAAAAGTGTAAAACGGGAAAATTTGCCATTTCTTTTCAGATTGGATGAAGAAAATATCATGCATTGTATGACTTGTGTGAACTTCTTGTTTAAACAATGCATAGTGTGTAACTCGTCTGAATGATGTGTTTAATGTTGCAATTCGCCCTGCATAGTGCCAAACCCTTTTAAATTATGGCTTGAACGCACAGCCAAATGCCATTTCTGTTGCAAATGCAACAAAACAAAGTGGCATTCGTAATGAAAATATCACTCATGAATGGAAGAGTGTGGGCAGTGTCTGGAAGGTCATATAATTTATGATCTTTCAATAGTTAGAGTGTGGGGTTGTATATGGTGGTGATTCTAAATATTCCAACCCGTTTTAGCGGCTTGTCTATGTAAATGAGATTATTTTTGACTACATGAAGTGCGATTGGTAGTAAGATTTACATTATTTACATTTTTGTATGTTGTCGTTGGGATAGGCACAAAGAAAGTAAACTGCCTTGAAGACAATTAAAAATAAAAGTGACAATCGGAATCAAAATACTCAGAATTTATTGAAATTGCTTTAATAAATGCATGACTTTTCGAGAATTTCAACCATTATTACAGGTCTAATAAGTTGTGGCGACATAATATTTTAAGGTAACATAAACTAATTCCATCTCAGCACCAAGCGAAATCATTTTAGTGATCATCTTGCGGAAAGATACATATATCAGCCCAAAATCACTTATCAAAAAACACAACTTCGTCAAAACTCTCGTCCGCCAAAAATGAACTTTTCCTTCACAACCCAATAAATTATTATTCAAAATATATCAAGCGCACAATGTGTTTATTTTACGTAAATAGGATAGATTTTCTTTTCGAATTACTATTAATAGTTCCAGACCTTATACGTTGCCAATATATAAAGAAAACTGTCAATGAGTTCGTCAAGTATTTGTTGCAAATACGATAATATAACGTGGCTTAAACACTGAGGTTTCTATACAAACAAGCAATCAAACAAACAAACTAAGAAAAAAGATAAACAAAAGCGTTTATGCGAAATATGTGTGAATAAGAATGGTTACCAAAATTTCTCTACTGTGGATTTTAGGAAGATGAAAATAGAGGAGAATGCCCCATTATTATCCAAGTGACGTAGTTTTATAAATCGATTTCGAAAGCCACAAAATAATGCAATAATTGCATTTTCTTCAAGTTATCAATTTGTATGTTTGCAATTTAATTGCTGATAGAAAAGAAGCGACGTGATAAAATTTTTGGAATACTCAAAGATAACTGCAAAAAATTACCAGTTAAAATATAATAAAAAATTTATATACCTACATGAGAACCGAAATAAATGCATCATAGAAAAAAAATTCAAATTCATATGTTATTTCTACAAAAGCTGAGTTGTGTCACGAAAATTAACTTACCTCATTTAAAATTGTTCGAAAATGTTTCCTTGTTAGATCAACAAGCAACTCCCGCCGGAACCAATATCACTCACAGGTTTCAATATTATTTTTGATCAAATCGAATATCCACCCGATTACCTTTTCACATGAGCGATTAACAATCAAAGGGACTTTAATTGAGTGCAAAATATCTTTATTTGAAGCGCCAAACTGTTGAGATCAAGGAGCGCTTTCACTTTTGTTAACTTTCTTCGCCGAACGAAGTTTAATAAATGCATTACGATTGCGAGTATTGACAGTTTATATACTTTCGGTTAGGAATGAAGTTGCAGCTAAAAAAAGGCAGATCAGTTGAAGATGCATGTTGATGGATCGCGACTATCGAAAGAATATGTTTGGGATGAATAATTCACTGACCCGCCAACCTTATCCGTAGATTGCTATGTTGACGTACACGTAAAACCCCAGCGATTCTGTTAATAGTACGAATTTACCGCGTCTGAAGACATGAATTAAGACGATTTTCCTTTCATAGACGACATATGAGCAATGGTCATTACTCACGATATCGTCCACATCAAAATTACGGTCACTTTCAGGATTGCGTTGCACCTAAAATGTCGTTGAATGTGTTGTGACATGCAACAGTCGTACTGTAACGTCACATCACCAAGTTGAGGGGGTGAGGGATTACACCTTTACCTACCTGAATTCCTCACATCATGTTGCTGATTTTCCATAAACAACTAATACCGTATAAAACATTGTCGATTTAGACGAAGGAATTACCCCACACTTGGCGCTATTTTCGATAAGTAAACATACAAGTATAGAATCACCGCAGAACATATTGTCCCTGTAATTTTGGCATTCGAATTCGAAGCTTAACATTTTGTTTCATTTCCCTTCCTTTTAAGAGTTTTGACCCTGGCCATTCCATCTATAATACATCTTGGTGCCAATTTCATGCCATGACCCCCATGACCATGAACGATATGCGACAAAATTATCTTAGAAAAGTATTCCGACGTGTTTCGCGTTAAACGTGAAATTAACAAGCCGTGACACTTCACGACCCTTGAGGTCCACACGGTCAACTTCCCAGTAATCTCTAGATAAACATTAAAAATATTAAACACAATAATAATTTTGAAAATAGTACTAGTTTAAATAATAATAATGAGAGGTATTCATAGCAGTAACAGAAATGAGTTAATATTAATCATATCGTCTACGGGAGCATCCATTGATTACGTAAGGCTTTTGGTGGATGGGTGATGATGATTACCACAAATGCAAATTTAATTGAAATTTTGATGGTTTTCAAAATTTAAGCCGCTTTTTCTAATTAAAAGACTGCAAACACTATTAAAAATCTGCTCAAATTATCCAAAGATTTTAAAACTTTGATTGACTTTACAACAAAGTCTTTAGAGGAAATAGCAATCGGAAGAACCCCTTTCATATGGTAACTTTGAATGATTTTTTATTAATAATTGATTTTTTTCTGAGAATCATGAAAAAAAGTTTGCTGGTTTCTCTTCAAAAACTGATAGGAATGTATAAATCCCATAAACATTTATTACTGTTCTGTGCAAATCAGGTTAAAAAAATATTTTTTATGAAAAAACCCCTAAGTTTTCGCATTTTCTTCTATTAAATTAAAAAAAAACCGCTGAAAAGGATTTTTATAATATTAAAATAATCAAAAATATGTTAAAACACGTTGATTGACCTCTAAATGATGTAAATATTATATCTGGTTCGTGAGATATAGTGAATGATAAAAATGACATTGAAAATCATGAAGACTTTTAATGATTTTTTAGTTTTAATTTAATTTTTTACGTAATCATGAGAAAAAATTTTCATGGTGTTTTTACAAACATTGTTTGGAGTTTATAAATTTTATAAACATTGATTACTATATTTCGCAAATCAGGTTAAAAATTTAATGTTTATGAAAAAACCCTAATTTTTTGCACTTTTTTTCCTTAAATTAAAAAACAGCTTGAAGGAATTTCTTAAAAATGCGATATATTTACAAAAATATTAAAACGCGTTCATTGACACCTAAACGCTGCAAATCCTATGTTTGGTTCGCGAGATATAACGCATGACAGAAATGACCTTGTAGATCATGATGACTGTTAATGATTTTTTATTTGATTTTTTTTTGTAATCATGACAAAAATTTTGATAGCAGTTTTATGAAAACTGTTTCGAGTATAAAAATTATATAAACATTGATTACTTGGACTTGAAAATAAGGTTAAAGATTTATTGTTTTAAAAAAAAACACATTTTTTTGCACTTTTTTTAAAAAACTTAAAAACGGCTCGAAGAATTTTTTTAAAAACTTGATAGAATTACATAAATATTAATTCGCGTCGATTGACACTTTGTTCAAGGAAATCGTACGTATGGTTCGCAGATATAACGCATGACAGAAATGACCTTCAAACGAGCATAATAGCACCCCCCCCCTGACCGAAGTGTTCCAAAAACTAATCAGCTCTTAAAATTGCAAAGACGCTTCGATTGACTCCTTAACGAAGTCGATCGGACTTTGTTTACGTGAGTTATGCTCGTAGAAAAAACTGTCCACGAACGTACAGACGTACCTACGTACGTTCGTACACACACACACACACATACATCTCCCTTTCTAAAAACACTTTATATATATTCTATAGACCTCAAAACGTAAAGAAAAGTTGAAAATTTCAAATTCGATTTTCGAGGCGATTACAAGAACTTCCCATATACTGGGAAGTTAAAAATGTTGTGGCGCCCGTTAGTGTAAGTTATCATTAATCAAATATCTAGGAAAAGTTCTGAAAAGATATGGAAAAGTTTAGATGTAGAGTATGTAGAAAATTTGGCTATCAGCTGTAATCGTCAATGTGAGATGACAACAAAACGGATACGAATGCGCCTTGTTAATGTTTTTTGCAATAGACAATATAAAATGCTTTCCAAACATGAATAAATTGTTCGGATATTATCGTTATTTTTCTTTTGAATACGACCACGTTCTTACCAAACACACTGTTTGTTTGAAATCGGTTCTCCCCATAATTTTTTTTAGAAAGGCTATTCCAAACGATTCAGTTCATAAATTTTTCCAGAACAAAGTAACTTTATTCATCATCATATTCCATTATTACTCATTATTGATTATTTTTTCAAATATTTGTTTTTACTTGCCATTTGTAAAGATGAACCAAACTACTGACGATGGGTCATGATAGTTATGTTTGTATAAAACCATGGAAATATTAACGCCATATGCATTTCTTCACTTCGGATCGATACAAAAATGATCAGATATTATCTGAAGTAGTGAGCATCTATCGTTTTTAACTTGAATTAGATATAAAGTGGCAAAGTCAACTCAATAGTATCAAATTCAAATGAATATCCAAGACTATAATATAGATCAGAGCATACATATTTTCTCCCACGTTAGGAGGTGGAAATTTTTAAAAGATACCGCTGATGGTGCTTTTCGGCATGCCGCACTATCATTGAATTTTGAATTCAAGTTTTTAATTTAACATTTATCTAGATGAAGAGCCCAGCAGGAAGACTTCAAGAGATTTTAAGTCATTCGGGCTATTTCGATTACCTAACTATTCTTAAAGGATACACGCTAGATACTAATTTACGATCGTGTTGATCTTGAACTTCTCCGAAATACCACTAATGAGTAATCGCCCTTTTGATGAGTTATACTTGGATATCCCTCAGCTTACTCAGACCTTTATCTTTCGGAAACTTGACTTTGACGACTTATCGGTGTTGCTAGCAATAAGATCACTCAGCCAACAATGGAAAGTACCGAATGTGCCTAATCGATGGTTACAATTTATTATTGTTAATAGCTAAACAAATCAATAACCTAGCGGAGGTGTGGTGCGTCCGTATTCAAGGTTGAACAAACAGAAAAGATAAATTACTTGGAAATTCAATTTGCAACGAAACTAACAGTTAACGTTTTGTCACAAAGAAATCATCGTTAAGTCATGTAAACATACAATAAGTCTTTTCATATGCGTAATATCTTTAGTTGTAGATATATTGCAGCGACCGTTTCAATTTTGCTTAACCCTTTTGATGGTGTTTATCTGGAGTACAAGTTCTATCTAATTTCGTATTCAAATTTTTCTTAGATGGGTTTGAATAGCTTTATTTCATGGCACAAAAAAATCAGTTTTGTATAATATATGGTTTGTTTTTTTCTGAACGCGATGGTGAATGAAAACTTATGTATCGGGGTTAAAACTGGCCGATTCAATGAGGTAACATTCCCGGTCGCAAAAATACGCTTAAAATCATACAAATCACGGTTCACAAGAATATTTTCGACATGCGACTGCGGCTATTTAAATATCGAAAGTATCCGCCTTACTCGGCAAACATGCCATACACAGGTGCAACACGTGACCGGAATAGATAATCGTTATTTTTCGATATTTTCGTTGGGGTCAACAGTCAAAAAAATATTTTAGTAAGAATTATTATCAACAACAAAACATTTCTTATGATAATGATGGAGCCACCGCTTCGGACATATCAATTGAAAAATCCGATTTTATGGATGTTTCTTATTGATCTGTGTATATTGAAAATTTTAAGCCAAACGCACTATCGGCACTCATGGAACAGGTGGATTCTATTAAGTTTGATGGGCAAATTACAAGAATTTAGCGAGCCCTTGTTGATTAGCTTCAATCTAGCAGATACAGCAGATCGATCACATGTTCCATCATAAATCTAGAAGATAGAAATGCATTCTGAGCGACTGATACGGAAGTTAGAACACCTTCTAAGTATTCTATATGATTTTGCTGAGTTGGCTAGAGTTCAAAATGTAAGTAAGCGTTACTGTCGGCAGACATGTTTGTAGCTATGCAAATATATTCGTCTCGAATTATGAAGTCAGGAGGTGTCTTCGGCAAGGTCGATAGACCATGTAAATATTACAGCTTGTCCATTAATTTGAGTGCTTCCGATAGTTGAACGCGTTTAATCTGAATACAATTATCAGTCAGTAAATATTATCTAAGCAAACTAAAGTTATACTCGATGAGCGTTCGTTGTCGCAGTTAGAAAAGGATTTAATGGCGAAAGTTACTGGTTTTCATTTAGTTAAATATATGTGTCGAAATGATTTCGGTGTTTGATCGTTTTGATTTAATATGGTTACGTAGTGTCATACTGCATACAAAGAAATAGTCCTTGCAAAATTCAGTATGAATGAGCATTATTTGTTGGGATTTATATCGGTAGATGGTTGGTTGTAGTGGCAGCCCCTTTTATCCAAAGGTGGCTCACTTAGGCCACGAGAGGCCCATTGTGATACCACAGAAGATAGAAGCGGCACTAGAACCTGCGGGATGACGAGAGCCATCCAGATTGTCGAATAAAGCCGGCTATGCAGCCAATGTCTAAATCAGCTACTTCCGTGAGGTTGTCCAGGAAGGGTGTGCCCAAGGTTTGCATGCGCTTCTTGGCCAGTGCTGGACATTCGCACAGACAGCGTTTGATTGTTTCTTCCTCTTCCATGATCTGCAACTTCGGCAGAAATCATTGAAAGGGACACCCAATCTTTCTGCATGTCTGC
The DNA here is from genome assembly GCA_963942545.1 of Oxycera nigricornis. Classification (NCBI taxonomy): domain Eukaryota; kingdom Metazoa; phylum Arthropoda; class Insecta; order Diptera; family Stratiomyidae; genus Oxycera; species Oxycera nigricornis. Next base: position 112,314,589 of record OZ012659.1, on the reverse strand, counting down.
CGATCAGACAGTTTCCCGTCAGTACGGAAACGGCGGAACTCAGGGTTTCACGGTTTATATTGAGGAGCCGGTTGGTGCGTTTGGAGCACTGTGCGTGCCAAGTTTGCCTGGTTGTGCTACAGGTTTCTTCGAGCAGCCAGGCCCTATTCGCAGCCTCCACGTAGTACTGCTTAAATCCTAGCTTTATGGAAGCTAGATGTTGGCTGACTTCGGGGGTAAGTGTATACTCCTGAAGCTCGGTGCCAGCTCTTGCTAGGGCATCTGCTTCGCAGTTTCCAGGTATATCACTATGCCCCGGTACCCAGCAGCGAATTACTTCACAGTGAAGAGACATTACGTTCAGTTGTGAGCGGCATTCTATAGCAATTTTAGATGAGGTATGCACGCTGGATAGTGATTGGATAGCAGCTTGACTGTCAGAAAAGATGTTTAAATTTCTTATGGAAATTTTCTGATTTCTCAACCAGTCTACTGCCTTATAAATCGCAATGACCTCTGCCTGAAAGACGATGCAGTGATCTGGTAATCGGAAGGATAGTTTCATGCCTAGCTGTTCTGAGAACACGGCACAGCCAACTCTTCCATCCATTTTTGATCCATCAGTGTAGATGTCGACCGATTCCTGTATCTTTCTGTGGTCCAGTCCTCCCTACTCGGGATGACTGACCTAAAACCATGGTGAAAACAGGGAATCGGAGAAGGAAGGTCTACTTTCCTTGACGTTGGTCCGTGGATAGGAATGCCAATTTTTTTGGACCAATTACATTGAACAAAGATTCATGTTTACGCTTTTCGTATACTATTCAATAGTAGTAAAATAACATTGAAATTAAAATTTACCTCAGTGTCTCAAAATATTGAACAAACATCATGTAATAGCTGCCAAAAAAATATTTTAATCTACAAATGCGGTCTGGTTTTTCCAGTGTAACTTATGCACAGAACTCTAGATTTGAAAAAATATCAAATAAAAAGATCTACCATGCAGTTCAAACTTTTTTACTTTTAAAAAATTCCAATCAAAAAATGTGGTCTAAGTTCGACCCTTGAGGCCCACACGACTAACTTCCCAGTGGGGTAAATAAAAAGCTATAATTTGCTTTTATTAATAATTACTATTATTAAACATTATTATTCTAAATTAATATAGATACTTTTATTATTTTTATCAATTTTTTATCTAACCATAAAAGCTTTGGTAGAGGAAGACGTCTCCACCACCTGGTCATCCGCTACCAAAGCCTCGGCAACCTCGTCCGCTTCGTCTTCGTCATCCTTCTTGTCCTCCACTTCGTCCTCAACCTCGTTCTCCATCTCGGCTTCGGAATCCACAACTATTATTGAGGGTATTTATTTATTATTTACAATAATCATTCGTTATTAAGGATGTTTGACCGTTACTGAATAATTATAATTGACTTTATATATACAATATCAGATTATAACTAATATTATTTGATTGTTATCAACAATATTAAATTATTTATAACAATATCCAATTATTAACTGCATTAGCGTCTCTACTCCCATTCACCCAAACCTGATAATATAAGTTTGGAATTTTATAAATTATAAATTAATCTTTTTTTTTGAATAACATTTTTTAAAAATTTGATTACAATTTTGCTAAAACGCACAATAATAACAACATTAATATGAAGGTATTTGGTATCTGCACGAATTAATAGTGCGTATCAACAGTTTAAAAATAAGCAATTTTTATTGGTTTTTTTCAGTTTTTTCATCCTAAATAAAAACGGCTTAACCGATTTTGCTGAAAAGTCATTCAGTTTTAAGTTACGTAATTACGCGTCGTTTAAAACCGGTCCCACGTCAATACAATCTTTGGTTCTTGAGATAATCGAAACGAAAAATTATTCCGAACGCACATACGTACATACGCACATACGCACATCCGCACATCCGCACATACGCACATCCGCACATACGCACATCCGCACATACGTACATACACACTCACAGACATCTCTCTAAAAACGATGGATTTGGATTCTAGAGATTTCAGCGAAATATCCATCATTGCTGGCAAGATCGAGAAGTTCATTATTTTTCGCAAGATGTTTTTAAAAGGAGTTTGCACAATTCTACGATGGGTGGATGGGGAGTAAAATCATAATTTTAAAATATTCAGGAGAGTGAAAACAACACCAATCTATAGTAGAACAAAAAAAACTTGTGAAAACTCATTTTCAGGAAAATTGGATTAATACCGCTTCTACCGCTCGCCATAAAATTGAAATCTACTGCTAACCACTTCTGGCTTTGAAAAAAATCTATTAGAATATTGGTCAATATTAATATTTTGAACTCTAACAAAGGCCTTCGTCTTCTGAGAGCCCATATGACTAATATTAACCAAGGAGACAACAAAGACTTGATTCTAGGAAAAAAAGACTACTCGAAGATCCGGCAAGAATTTCGTTTCGATCACAGCAATCCAAAACTACAAAACTGTTGAACAATTTTGTCGTCAATATCTACTATATGCTACTACTACTAATAATTACTCAATACCATCGCATTTATGCCTCGTAACGATAGGATTCAACCACCGTTAATTGCCTTTTTGCAAAATTGGCATCAAGATACGGTGATACGGAAAAGCCGCAGGGTTGATTAGAATCAACCCTTCCTAGAGGAACAAGGGATGATCCTACCATCAGCTTTGATTTTACTTCGAATACAACAGTTTTTAAATATCTAACAAATATCAAAAATGAGTTTTCAGTAAAATTGACCAATATAAATGAACAGCTAGCAGATTTATGACTGAAAATTTATTTACACATTGTTAATTTAGAGGAAAATTAATATCTGTAAAGTTTCTTGTAAAAAAATTAAGCATTTACGTTTAACTTGATTTGACCCTACACTGTACCGCTTCTGTCTTCATTAAAAACTTACTAATTCATAGGAAACGCACAACACTTTAAAAGTATATTTCTCAAAATTGGGAAGATGTTGCTGTTTCATATTTCAGGAATTAAATATCCTTAACGTATAAGTAATATGCCCAATTTTATCCCGATCTGAGGGAACGAGGTCGTGCTGTACTCTTTTTCGAAAAGTTCATACTGCAAACAAATTTTTTTCCCACTAAAAACTTAAAAAAAAAAATTTCAATAAAATATTGCATATGAAAATTTTACCGTAAGTTTGTGTGTGTGTAAATCTGAAAGAAAAGTTTAATTTTGAAAGAACTATGAAAAATTCACCGCGAAAGATTTTTGCAAAAGAATATTTGGCAAATTTCCAAGAAAAACCTAAATACTGTAGCATACCAAAATATTATGTAGTTTCTTGCAAAAAAAGTGAATATAAAAACGGTGCAGAACAAATTCCAAATAAAATAAATCGAAAAAATGTAGAATCACAGGTCAAGAATTCATAAATTCAAATCAGAAAGTATTGGTTTATATGAAATACAAGCGACAAGAATTTTCCCATCGAGAAGAATGTCTGGAGCAATCACACAAGGAAAAAAAAATCCGATAACAATATTTCTTAGAAAAATATGATGAAAGCTATTTTTAAAAGAAAACGAAAATAATTTGATGAAAGAAAACATTTTCTGGAAGATTTGTTCCAATGAATTGCATTAAAAAGAGCGGATTTGATATTCAATCTCAAAAACTTAGGGTAAAATATTGATCACACTGAACCACACTGAAAAGAAAATATTTTAATCAACATCATTTTTTTAAATTGCAAAATTCAAATAAAATTAGAATGAAAATCCATTGAAGTAAAAATAAACCTTCGAAAAAATTGTAAAACTCAGATCAGAACTTCATTGAGATAATTTTCTAAAAAATGTTTAGCGAATAACATTCGAGAAAAGAAAAACTACTCTATCGAAAATTTGTTTAATGTCTACGTAAAAAGTTTTAGACAGTTTTGTTAAGGAAATTTTACGAAAATTGCGATAAATTGCGCATATTTTTTTATGTGTATTTTGGTAGTTTGAAATCAACATCTAATTATGCATGTGTTTGAACAAAAAATGTCCGCGTGTTTAGGCGTTCATAAAATTCAGTTGATTCAGAAGGAAATTATAATATGAACTTTTGAGTTTTGAGTGTTGGTCGGTAAAAATAAATATAAATTAGAATGAAATGGTCGAAAATGAAGAACAATCCAAATAAATTCATGAATAATATGGTATCTCAATCTTAAGCTTTCTCTGGTCAACCACAGAAGATGACATCGATTGGGATATAAAAGTTATTGAATCTTTGGCCACCAAAGGCGTGAAGAACGCATCTCAAAAACTATTTTTTTATATTTTGTTCCATGGTTGGGTAGGCATAAAAACTTTCTTTAAATCCCATAGTCTTTTCAAATGATTGTATGTTAAATGACACAAAATCAGTATAACCACCATCACGATTGTATTGTATCAATAATTTCTAGATTATCTTTGTCTACATTATTGGAACGAACAACTAACAACTATTTTATTGTGTTAGTGAGTTTCCTAAATTCGGATTGAAATGTTTACATACAACTATTAGATACAATTCGTTATGCCGCATTTCTAATATAATTTCCGTGAATTTAAATTTAAGAACATGATGCCGATTTGGGGCGTCTTATTCGAATAATACCATTCTGAAAAGTGGCATAATCGTCTGCAACATTCATTTGGAGTGTCATCAACTTTTCAGCTGCCAACGGATGCCACGCACCAAATGTGCATGCCGAGTTTATCTGAAATAAAAAGATATTTATATTAATATTCAATTAGGTATTATGATTTTTTCTAAGTATTTTGTTGAGCTTTTTATATATTTTATTGAAAACGAAATGTGTTCTTAGTCAGATAGCTCACCTCTAAATATGACTAATTTATTAAAACTACATACGAATGAGTCACGAGAAAATGGTTTTCTAAGTGGTATGCCTCGATTGAAAGACGCGTGTTAGAGAAAGCAGATTATTACCTTAGCTACATACTCCCTAAACTTTCATTCTAGCGTCTCTTATTTTATATCAGTGCTTTTATTGATGAATTAAGAAATAAATGCATGCGGTATTATTCCATAGTGAATGGTTTTAGTAGAGAAAAGAGAATTGTGAATCATCCCAGCGACAGCTTTTGTTGCAAAACTGTGAGAATTTTTTGCAATTTAAAAGCTGACGGCAGCTTGTCATACACGGTAATCTGTTTACATATATCACATTTCATTCTTAACTGGCAGATGTTTCTAAATTATAGATTATATCCGTAACTTAAGCTGCAGCTTCCTGATCAGGAGGAGTTAAAAAAGATTTTATATTGTTATGCTTTAAAAAAAAATTGAATGATAAAAACTTCATAAGAGAGTTTTAATGAATCAATTTCCAAAATGACCACGAAACTATGAATAGATCGTATTAATTGCACCTCATTATTCTGACTTTATTCTTTCTACAAATAATCTGGCTGTTTCCAACATAAACTGTTTAAAAAAATTAAAAACCAGAAGACTAAGCAACTTTTAAGAATGTGTTAAAATGGAAGATGGTTTTAAACTCTCGTCTAACTACTCAGCCGGGAATCCTTTCTATAATCAGCGAGAGTTTTTAGAGGTCTTACCTCTTTCTTGCTTTAAGGAACAGGGCTAACCCCGGCTGAGGTAAGTATTGGTGAGCCTAGCGCGCACAACACATGCTGACACACAAGCGCTAGTCCATGGTAAGGCGGGCCCAGGCAGCGACATTTGCGCCTGGCAAGCTCCGCTGAAGCTCGTCTTTCTAATCGAGAGTAGCACGGCCACCCGAGAGATTGTTCTTGTACGCGGTAGTCTTTCGTTTTTCTTTTGTCTTTTTTTAGTAGATTCGGAATTTCGCACGTAGATAGGAGTAACGGAAAGAAATTTTTAACTTTCGGTCAGGTCTTGAGCGCGGTATTATCTCGGTATGCGCCCCAAGATTCTTTGGTAAAGTAATGTAGGAGGTATAGCCTCACAAGATGTATAGTATGCTTTGTGTTTCTTTGTTAGATTTTTTTTGTCAGTATGTAATCAGGCAAATTTATGGCTAAATCTCTGGAAATGAGATTCGGGACTGATACTAGAGAACGCACCCACGACATTACACGCCGAGATGAGCTGGCCTGCCAGCAGCCATCACTCCTCTAGCTTGGTAGAGGCCGAACCCGAATTCGTCTGAACGACACAAGGGTTCGTTACCTCGTCCCCGGGACTTAACTTCCATGGTGGCCAACGAGACGAAAGTCTTGTTGCCTTGAAACTTCGAAGCGACATTGTTCGCCAACCTTTCATTTCCTTACAACTATTGTTGCTAAATCATTCAATCTTGTAAAATATGTATGTATCACGCTTAAATGAAAATTAGTAATGGATGCATATCTCTTGACGTTTTGATTTAAATGGTGAACACAGAAGGCATATAGAATAGGAGATAAGTCTTTGTGGTAGTAAGCCAAATTAGTTTATTTTGTATATATTTCCTTAAGGCAGCAGTCTGGGTTTATTGCATAAAATTTCAACATTTTTTTATTTATCGAAATATTTATGAGAATGGTTGCAAATTTTGATATCATATAATGTGGACCTTGAACCTGACCAAAAAATATTTTAAATTGTTGTTCAACTATTGCGACAAAATGGCTGCCAGAATGCAGCCCTATTAAAAATTGGTTAAAATGATATCTCGAGTCAAGTAAGTCTGCAACAAAAAATTCTAACAGCATTTTGAAACATAAGTAGATGGCTATGGTCGTAAATATACCTAAACATTATGGGTGAAAAAAACGAAATGGCGGATTGTTTAATTTTTTGACCCACTTTTCGTAACTAAAATTGATTAAAAATACGTTAAAAATTTATAAAAAATTTTGATTCTAGTTCGGACTGAAACTGTTTATGTAATAAATAATTCCTTAAAATTTCAGCTCAATCGGTTAAACAGATTTTTCAAAATCGTATCAACCAAGTCAAAAAACGTGTTTAAACTTGAAACAGCTGCAGAGCGCCCACACACACGACCTATTGTATCGCTGTTTATATATTTCTCGGCTTCACTGACCAAAATGTGAGTTTGTATACTAATTCTACATTTTTATAGTACCGAAAATAATGTTTTTGGAAAATCGATATTCTGAAAAAATAAACCCAGACTGCCCCCTTAAGAATTTGCATGCTATTGCAGACTAGATTTCTTTTCAAATCAATGGAGGAAGTTGCTATGATTCACAATTTAATGACGAAGTATTTCTAGATGATAAACCATTAATAAATTAGCTGATATTTACTCAACTGGATACCATTGAGTTGCCGAAGAAATAAATCAGATTTTCCTCTCTAACAGTATCCATGCGTACTGTTCTGCATTTATTTCTAACAGTTTTGACCTAGTGCACTTCAAATCAATTAATTTGTATACAATTCTTATGCATAAACTGAAACAAACCAATCATGATGAATCACTCTTGGTGAATCCTCTTTCATCACAGTTAACTCACCTCATCGCTGTAATAGTGACACATCCCATTCAATCGTGTCGATGGTACATATTCGATAAAATCCACGTAGGGGCAATGAGGCAGTATTAGAGCAAGGCCTGCAAAATCAATATTTATTAAACTTACATATGTAATTCGTTTTCTGCGCCATGACAAGTGCACCCTTACCAATAAAACCTGAGCTGGGTGGATTACAACGGATTGGCGTTCTGGTGAAACCTTGAAGTTGATCCCATAGTTTCCATATCGATTGCGGATCAATAAGATATGCATTCGATTTTGGATATCTTTTTCGAAATTTTTCGTAGTTTGCAAACAAATTGAAATCGGCATTTTCGAGCCAATCTTTTACGGTAATATTATAACGGCCGGGATCCCATGCTGCAATTGTGATATTTTGGAAAATTGGTGAATCTACAAAATGGAATTCGACTTTGCTAACGACCTGAAAGATAAATTAGTTCTATATCAGTGGTAAAAGATATGTTTTATCTTAGAGACTATGAAGATGGAGAATAGTTTATAAGTAAGTACGAGCGCATATTTTTACTATAAGGATGATCATGTGGTCGTTGTTTTCTTGGTAAATTTTGGTCATAGAAAGTTTTTTTTAATTTGTAAACTTTTGATGAACAAGCTGCAAAGGTAGAATACACTGGAAAAATGTTAGTTTGTTTCCAACAGTTAGGAAAGGAGCCAACATTCAAAATATAAGAAAAAGGGAAGCATCATGAGGACCAGGTCCAATACTTGAGTCTAGCAAACCAAACAAGATTTGAATTTCAGTGGGAGTAGTGGAGAAAAGTTTAAGTGTAGTGAACTGGAATATTAGGAGTAATTTGAAGTGCCAACTAAGAGGGAGTTGAGGAGAAGTAAGTTACATAAAATTATTCATCGACTATTTACTGCATATTAGATGCAGTTTTAAGATCGACTGCAGAAGAATAAATGATTATATTAGTCTTTCTAGGGGAAAATGCGATTGGCCTTCAATGTATATGCAACAATTATGAAAATCTTTGACGCAACTGCCAAAAATAGTCAACGTACCACAAAATCTAGTTCAGTTAACGATGGAACACAAACGTTCAAGCGTCGATATGAGAATAGTTTTCAACGTAAGAAAAGCTTTGCATACTAATAGCTAGTGAAGTAATTTTTTTGTCAAAAATCGTTGCTTTTTTCAAAACAGCGCCATTTTGTTAAAAATTAGTTTTAAAAAAATCTCCCTCGTACTTCACTAGCTATACACTTCAAGGAAAAATTTAGTTTTTTGTTCTAGGAGCAACCGTTCGAAAGAAAAGTTACCGGTAACTTTTTAAAGGTGGATCACACAACAGCCGAATACGGCATCCTGTGACCGCCATTTTGGATTTTTTTTGTTTATTTTGAGTTATACAATATACTACCATGAGCGAATTTGGTGTTTTTTAATTTATTTACTTACGAAAAATCATGAAAACGGGGGTCTCTACAGTCGTGTTACCCCTTAAGATAACAAAAATTGAATTTTTTTGTATCGAAGCTGCGTATCACGTTTCGTAGAGTGCTTTGATCCCTGCATACCATTTTTTTAACTTTCGTAGAAAAGTGAGCTTATTTTCAATCCTATGGCATTTCTTAATTGAATTAAACGCTATCTTAAATGCCAAAATTATTTTTAAAATCCTTGCAACTCGTAATGAAGATCGAAATGAAATACTTCGTTGAAGAAGATTCAGCCGGAGTAACGATTATTTTGCATCAGCTTCACTAACGAGCGTTTAAACTTTCAAGAACGAAAGGTTTTTTGATTTTTCAGCTCTCAAAATCATGCAAAATTCAGCCCTAAAGATGATGCACATCTCTTAAAAGGAATAGCAGAGAGCTTTTTTGTTCAAAAACTTTCCACTCAGGATGAATCCAACTATAACTTTCTGTTAGCATGCATTGCTGGAATCATCAAGTGTCTGATTTGGGAAACAGTTTTTTTTTCATTTAGGAAAAGGATTTTTCCATTTGGAAAAGAAAATCATTCATTCAGAAATATTAAAAAATGTATCGTTAAAATGACGCTTCGTAATCTCCTACGTGATCTTAAACATATTTTATTTACTTAATATAAAACATTTCCAGCAACATTTGAAATTTTTAGGATGTATGGAATTCAGAAAACATAAAGTCTTTTTTTCTGCGACACTCCTTATTCTATACGCATGGAACTATCAAACAGTTTTCTCCATTTGGGCTAGGAATGTCCCAAAAAGAATGACATTGCACATCAAAACTTTAAAAGTTGTTATTTCTCCAAAATCCTTTGTATTAACTAAATATATTCCATCATTTTCAAAAAAAAAATATTTACACTAATCTGATTTTGATAATGATAACGAAAGTTGAGACCCTTTTGTATTAAAATCGCGTATCGGGATTTTTATAGTCTTTTGATTGGTCTCTTCGTGACCTTTTTTAAAACTGTCGTTGAAAATTGTGCACATTTTTAGCGAATTTTTCCGATTTTTCTACGACTTCTTCATTTTGGCCTCGAACGGTTGTTGTTTTGGGCAGTTAAGGAGATTTACTATTTTGAGTACCACTATAATGCCATTGTTTTCATACCATTTAATGTTCACTTTAATGTAATTATATGGGACCAAATCAAATTTGAATGACTGACTTTAGACGTTTTCTAAGCACAAATTCTGTCACTTTCAGTGAAACAAATATTATATTGTTTGTTTAAGAAACTAGCTTTCATCCTAGCTTTCTTTTTAGTTTTTTAGGACATACATCATCCCTCAATTTGGCAGCAAAAACCTCTTGCCCAGAAACTTGCTCGAAATCAAGTTATTATTATTCTTGTCGGAAAAAAATCTTAGAAACGAGTGACTTACACAGATTTTCTTTACTTAATATGGAAATTTGAAATTTTTTGGTTGTATAAAATCCAGAAAACAAATCGCTGTTTTTCACTGCGACACTCCTTAATTTTATAGGCATAATTTTTTTTATAAAAGTACTGTCTGTTATACCACCAGTAATTGTACTTATCTTCAAAATTTTGATGATGGACAGCAAAACAGTCAATATTTCGTTAAATTCTGTTAAAATCTGAAGAACAAAAAGAGCTGGTTAACCACCAAAACTTTTTTTTTTGAAACAGAAATTCAAGTTAGAAGTTTGATTGGAATTTATAGTGGTGCATAAACGGTTACGTTTCGTGGTTTGTAAATTGATGTACTTAATCCATTTATTCATTATTATTCATAATTATTTTATTATAATTATTTTTTGGCGGAGATTTCTTGAATTACAGCACTCCTGCAATTCATCAGTTCTAGAATATAGAAGGAATTGTTTCAATTTAAAACAAGCCGCGAGGTGCGACCCTTGAGGTCCACACGGTCAACTTCCCAGTAATATCTACATAGACATCAACAACATTACAACAATGAGAGGTATTCATAGCAGTAACAGGAATGAGTTAATATGAATCATATCGTCTACAGGAGGGTCCATTGATTACGTAAGGTTTTTGGTCGATGAGGACAGATTGAATATTCACGCGGATCAATCGGTGGGGGCCTTTTTGGTGTTGAAAAATTTTGTTGGTTTTCAAAATTTAAGCATTTTTTTTTAATTAAAAGACTATAAAAACTATTAAATATCTGCTCAAATTATGCAAATATCTTCAAACTATGATTGAATTTACAACAATTTTTTTAGAATAATAGATATAAAGTAATAGCATTCGTATAAACCCTCTTTACATGATAACTTTGAATGATTTTTTATTTTTAATTCAGTTTTTTTATAATCACGGAATATAGTTTTGCTGGTTTTTCTTCAAAAACTGATAAGAATGTATAAATTTTATAAACTGGTATTACTGTGCGTTGCAAATCAAGTTAAAAAAATATTTTTTATGAAAAAAACTATAATTTTTTGCATTTTCTTCTATTATATTAAAAAAAAGCTGAAACGAGTTTTTATAATGTTAAAAACTTCACAAAGATATTAATACACGTCAACTGACACCTTAATGATGCAAATATTATATCTGGTTCGTGAGATATAGTGAATGATAAAAATGACCTTGAAAATCATGATGACTTTTAATAATTTTTTATTTTTAATTGAATTTTTTACGTGATCATGAGAAAAAGCTTTGATGTTGTTATTACAAAAATTGTTTGGAGTATATAAATTTTATAAACATTGTCTACTAAATTACGTGAATCAGGTTAAAAATTTATTGTTTATGAAAAAAAACCTAATTTTTTGCACTTTTTTTTCTTAAATTAAAAAACGGCTACAACGATTTTTAAAAATTTGATAGATTCACACAAATGTTAATACGCGTCGATTGACACCCCTACGATGCAAATCGTATGTTTGGTTGGCGAGATATACCGCATGACAGAAATGACCTTCAAAGGGTCAAAACAGCAAATCCCCCCGACCGAAGTATCCCTAAAACTAATCAGCTCTTAAAATTGCAAAGACGCTTCGATTGACACCTTAACGAAGTCGATACGACTTTTTTTACGTGAGTTATGCTCGTAGAAAAAAGTGTCCACGAACGTACGTACGTACGTACGTACACACACACACACACATACATCTCCCTTTCTAAAAACACTTTATATATACTCTATAGACCTCAAAACGTAAAGAAATGTTGAAAATTTCAATTTCGATTTTCGAGGCGATTACAAGAACTTCCCATATACTGGGAAGTTAACAAAGCTTATTCGTGGACTGAGACTAGTCATGGTCATAAAAATATTACATTCAAAACACCGTGGCAAAGAAAGCATTTAATTCACCTTCCAATTCGTACCGAGAGTAATTTCGAAGTGGTTATACTGAAGCCAAAGTTGGAGTAACGTAGTTCGTCATGAATGAAACACAAAAACATGTACAAAGGTTGTAAAATTAAATTTATCGCTCCAATCAAAAGTGCATTCTGTTTTGTTCATTCAACTATGGTGGAGAGTATCGTCTTCGTTTAATGCAAAATTTTTCCAACTGAAAATCAAAATTGCAACCCTGCTGATTGTTTCAGTGCAATTTTAACGACCACTCGTGCCGACTGTGGTATTTGCACGTACGGTCAGATTCAAGCTAGCTTTTATCTAAAGCTGTAACTCGAAAGATTGTCTACTAGCTTGCTGCCAGGCATTTCAATTAACCCATTCAAGGCACTACTTTATTCTCGGACGACTGACGCCCGCTTGGGAAATCGAATCACTTAAATATTTATTAGTTTATCATAAAACTCGTTGAAAACAAGAGAAAATTTCAGAATGAAATGAAAAAAATTGAAAATCCCCAATAAAAGCAAGAACACGTCCAATGTCAAAGGCAATGAAAATTGTCGCAGGCAAAACAACAGATATTTTATCGTCGTCTTTGTTTGTGGCTCAAGAATGTTATGAGGTCTGCAATGCGTTTTAGTTGTATTGCCATCTTACCTGCGAGTTGACAACGCGTATTGTTGTTTTAGTGCCGACATCTTCCTCGAATCCTTCAACAGGTGCATTATTGAAGCGCAGCACAATGTCGTGGAGATCTGAAAAATAAAATCATTACAGAATACACGGAATCCGATTAGAATATTGTTGTGATATGTCTACGATTTCTCTAGGAAATTTTCTTTGAGATGAAAACAAAACAGCGAAAAAATTAGATTTATTATTGTGTAGGCGGAAATAAAATCGGACAGGCATATGTTCAGAATATCTTGGAATCAGTGCCAAGTCAGAAATGTTTTTCCATTGAAATTTATGCTTATTTAGAATTTGCGTATAGAAAATAAAATCACATATGTAAATCTGGCATTCCGGAAAACTTTATCAGAACGACATATTAAGAGGATCCCTTTTTGTGAAATTTGAAAATTGAGTGAGAAGTCGAAATACTTGGAAGATTATTTTTATTTTTGTGAAATATGTACTGAGATGCTCAGGTATGAATGTATTATCTACTAATATTGGCAAAAATATTGCCCATTTCTAATTAAATGTCCATAAAATGCAAAGAGTTATGTGAAAATATGTTTCGGTGAATCGTATTTGCAAATGTTTGATGATTTTCATCGGAGAAAATAGTTAATCAAGGCTATTACTAACTACCCGAAGGCATAGTAGGCACCCACCATTGGTGACTATATTTGTCATTTGCAAACATAAAATTTCCCTCAGTACTCAAGCATTGCAAGATAGGAAGGCTTTTTTTCAATTTCTTATACTATTTACATATTGCTTGTATGGGTAAGATTAAATGCACGCTAGTAGCCAAGGGCAATAAATTTGGGATCGAAGGTTGTAGGTGTAAAGTACTATACAGTGCATCTTTCTTTTCTTTATTCTCAAAAGTCGGAATTTTAAAATACAAAGCTGCTGGCATTATTCTCACGTAATAAATTGTAATAAATTGTAGTATAAGTCAAGATCGTGCAATGCTTGCCACAGAAATATTTAAATTATTGCAAAATGACGACAAGCACTTACTCGCGGAATCTCTTGCTCTTCTTTTTCTACAAAAAAAGTGAGTGGAGAATATCTCACAAGCCAACCAACTACACTACCCGCGTATTGAAATCAAGATTCAGTTGTTTTCCTTATTGACAAAACCAACCATTCAAAAGCGCTTTGGTGCATAAATATATCTAAATCTAATAAAAACTGCCTGAATTTGACAAGAACTTTGATCGTAAGTCTTAACTATTTCAATACAATGTGTAGCTGCATGTTTCTCCATGATGATTTGCCATGCGACACTGAACTCAAATGTCACTTGTTTATGACAATTCAATAATCAATGATGGCGGTCGTCATGGCGGCTGTGGCATTTAAAAGGAATTCCTAGTTTGTTGAAAGTTCTTACAACTTATTACGTTTATTTTTTTTCCAAATTCCTAATCTTCGCGACTTTCCTACGTCAACTAGTTGTTGATGTAACGCATGCGTGGCAATACTTTCTCTACTTAACGGCTGATGCAGAGCATACCGCGTTCCGGCTGATAATATGAGATGTGAACTCGATCAAAATCGAGTTTGGTCGACCAGATATCGATTCGGAGAGTTACATCCTTACTGCCGAGTAGACTGGATGCTTTGTGCCAGGGTCTATTTGGGAAATTGGTTTCTTAAGTTTGTTGTAGCAGATGGTCAGATTTAATACTAATGAATCATGGAGGTAGCCAATAGCACTAATCTATAATTGTATTTCTTCTGGAAGTTGGTACAACTTACCATCGAAGTGATCCGACAGATGTTTTTCTGTGCGTGAAGTACGGGAAATTCATGGCAGGATCCAGGATTTGCGGGTAGAAACTACAATTTGATATGGCTGTTAACCAACAATAGCGACAGTATATATGTAAATCTGTGAGAAGCAATGAATATGACCCAAAGCGAACATATGATGAAATGATGATGAAATAAAAGGTTCATCTATGGAAAGGGCTAAAAGATATTCTGGTAAATTCTAAAATTGTTCTGGGCAGCTGTGGATTCTGTTGATGGAAGCACGGCTCCTACGACTGAATGCGCAGCCGCTCAGTACAGTTTTAGAGTTTATTACCAAGTTTAGCAAAAATTGCTGAGGCCGCCATAATAATCCGATTTAAATTTAGTAAAGTGCATGTGATAGGTGAAGAGTTGTTTTATATGTGAAAAAAATTCAAACTTCTATAAGCTTAAGTTTCTGACTTGCAAGCTTTCAATTTTTTGGATTTTTTTTAAATAAATTTAGATTGCACAATCATTATGGGCAATCTACTGTATCGATTTTAATGAAAATTTGTTTGCTATTTTCTGATATTGTAAAGATTTTTGAGGCGAAATATGAAGGTCCTAAGTGCATGTTAAGTGGTAAAAAAAATCAAATAAAAAAAGGTTTTTTTCTCCCTGTTTTTAATATTTATTGCAATTTGCGACATGGGTTAAATGTTTTAAAAATTTTAACCAATCTTATCTTATAGAAATTTTGTACACAGCTTTTATAGCCAGCCAAGTTTGACCTAAAATGAACCGTTTTAATGTTAGGAGTGAGAAAAGGAAGGAAAACACGGTTTTTTTAAATTGTTTTTAAACATTTCGATTTTTTTAAATGTTCCCGACTTTTTTGAGAAGGAGCATAATTCAATTATTGTTAAACGAATTAATCCTCAACTTTTCCAGCAAAAATCAGTTTGCCCCCTCTCAACGGCCAAATGTAGTCGTTTTTTACAAATCCGCCCTGGTCTAGAACGCTATGCGAAAAAAGTGACTTTATTAACCACTAAAAAATTGTGAAACATAGATAATTGATTTTTTTGAAAGAATTTGACATCGAACTACAAGGGGAGGTGTCGCTCTCAGATAAAATAGATTTTAGTAGCATTTATCGAAAAAAGGTTACTGAAATCAAGAATCAATTTTTTCCGTTTACAACGGTTGGATTGCTGCTTATAATTCATCCGTAATCAAAAACAATTTTGGAAGTAATCTGTGAAAATGTGTTTTTTTTGCATTTCCAACGATAAAATTTAAAATATCATTTCTTATGACTAAATGCAGCTTATCTATTTCTCTTGATTGCAGAAACGGATAAAAACATGTAGTTGTAGAAGTAGTAATAAATACCAGAAGAATAAAGTGAATCACATTTGGAAAATTTTCGCAATTATTTTGTCTAAGCCGACTCATCATCGTTTCACTTCTTTTTGGCAAGCGAATTTATGAGCAAATTATTCTTTGAGATATTCCATTTCACCATCATCAATTGAAGATGATCTCATTTGGAAAAAAAGATCCCAATTTCACATGCACGTCTCTCAGTCAAAATTTCCGTAAATTGTATGACAATTGCTATTGTTTCGTATCGTCGCTAACAATAGTGTAAAAATCATAAATATTTCGGATCGAATTTATTGTCATTCTTCGGTTCGAACTAATTTGCTAGTTTCCAATAATAATAATTACTAATCATCGCTGCGGTTTCTTTGATGGCTATGGGAAGTTGTCTTATTGAAAATTCTACGCGGGGTTAACGATACTTACGGCCATATATGGGACACATGTGGTCAACTATGGAAGACTTGAAGACGAAAAATATGTCTCATTGATGAGCTGTACTGTGCATAATTCTTTAGACTGACTGTCGGCTAGCTGTTTGTGTGGTATTTCTATCACAAAAATAGTTGATTTATTAAATTGTTGCCTGTATTGAAATTCTGGAAAGAATCATTGTGACATTGTGATGGGTATGATACAAGTTGATCGATGAAGGAGGGTTTGCTATTATTTGGCAATCTAGCGGCGGCGAGTAGAACATCAGAAAATGATCTTTTTAATATGAAATCTCAACAGATCGGCCATAATATAATCAAAGGACTAACTGACATCTTTTATGGTTTTTAGATATCATCTCATATTTCACGTGATCCTAGAATTTTGTTTCAAACTGCTTCCATATCAAGAATTCGGCTTCTGGTTATTTTATTCATTTTTCATGTGAATATAAGTGCCATGGGTCATAAAAAACCTTTCCCAGGTCACTTAAAACTTTCTCAAATCACTTAAACTTTTTCCCAAATCATTTAAACTGTTTCTCAATTCATTCAAAACTTTTCTTAGTTCGTCCTTCCTTCCTTCCCTTCCCACAGAAGGTGAAGTGTATTCGAATTGTCCTAAAAATCGCAAAAGACGAAACGTCATTTCGATGATATCGTTTTTATTATATAAGTATGTAAGATTTCTTGATTGAATTCAACTCTATCTTAAATGACAAAAAAATCCTTTTCCTAAATGAAAAACAAAAACATTGCCGAATCAGATGCATGATGTTTCCAGCAATGCACTCCAACGGAAATTATATTATATCCGGATTCATCCTGAGTAGAAAATTGCATTACAAAAATCTTTCAGCAGCTCCCTTAAGGAGTTACAAGGACTTTCAGGATGCCATTTTTTCGCCAACTTTCAATCATTTTTAGGGCTTAAAGAGTCAAAAATCGTTTCGTCTTTGAAATTCTTTTAGCTCCTCAATGGAGCTATACAAACTGAATCCGTTTCAACGAAGTATCTCATTTCGCGTTCAATAACGAGTTGTAGGGATTTTAAGCTTTTTTTGATTTTTCCAGTTCTTAAAATTATGAAAAGTTGGCGCAAAATTTTGCGTTAACGGACTTGAATCGAGATTTGTGGTGGATTTTTTTATAGATTGGGAATCAAGCTATGATATGCTTCCCGTTGCCAAGCGCCTGATCACGAAAAGGATTTTTTCATTTAAGGTAGAGTTTGAGTCAAGTAGGAAATGCTACAGAATTAAAAAATTGATCTTACGTAATTTGCCCTTTTTAGGGAAATGCGAATACATTATACCTACTTTAATCTGTATTAATTTTAAAAAGGATAGGGAACACACCGTTCATTCGATTGTGCTGCTTGCTTTTTGTGTTTGGATATGTTTTTCAAGTGAGAGAACTGATTTAAAATTACTTTTTCTTCCTTTTACCTTCAGTTTTAGCGACTTTGATGAGCCGTGATATGTTTTTACTATTTTTACTACTTTGTTGAATCATTTCTGGAAACATATTTAAAAATATATAGGAATTACACGCCGAATGGGTTAAAAGCTTCCCGTAAACTGTTTCGTGGTGTCTTTATCGTTCAAAGGAAACAGTAGTTAGACGTTTTGACCATTCTGTGGCAGATGTTTTCACTGCTAGTTTCTTTTCAATTCAAATAAAATTGGTTTGCAAATAACTGTATATTAAACGTACAAAGTAACTTACCAATAAATCGCCCCAATCTTGATCCCTTCATCGATCCAGCACTCGAAACAATTGCACAACTTTTTATTTCTCGAAATGCTTTGAAAATTTTCTTCTTTGGAAAAGTCTTTCCTAAAGGAACTCCATTCAAAAGTGGATCCCGTTTCCTCAAAACATGCACCTTTGCTTTCAAAACCATGCAGGAAGCAACCTCACTTCGGTCTCTGCTGAGCATCAAAGTCTCCCTGAAGTCCCATCGCGACAGGAACTTCCTTTTGTAGTCCACGTTGTAGAGGTTGGGCTCGTTCACAACTATTTTGGCCGATTTCTGGAATTCACCGAGTATGCGGTCTCTATACGTAGATGTCCTGTTTGCACACTCAAAATGAGTGTATTCGTCACAAATGTACGCTTTTGGGTCGAGTGGTAGAAACGTTTTTTGGGGTAGATAGAATCGGGGACGTTGTAAGGGCTGTGATTTGTTCACAGCTGGTTTCTCTTTGCTTTGGAATATAATTTTATCGGATGCATTGTACTTCAGGTGAAACACACTACGACGTGATCGCGAGACTAGAATTCAAATGGAATTATTTGTTTTGATTTAGCTAATTTTTATGAATTTGTATGGAAAATTAGGAAAATATTCAGTCCCATAGAGAATAATTTGTAGCTTCAGTCAAAAGAAATATAAACTAAAATCAAAAGAAATGCGAAGAAGCATTTTGGCTAGACGTGGTCAATGCTGCAAGCGAATCGTTTTACAGTTTCAGTGATTAGGAACTGCACTGTTTTCTCGTGAAGTATTCACAAATTTAAATTTGAAAATTAATTCAAATTTCAATTTGACGATCCCTATAAAAATCGCAAAACCAAATATCTATCAGTTCTGGCAACCACAATTCAGCATGGACACAAACCATTCGCATTAAAGCTCCTCACATCGCCAATTCTACGTTCTGTTAATGCACGGAAAGCCGTATGTGACTGTGAACTAACAGCGCGATAGCAGTGCGTGAACAGAAAGCAGACCGTTACGAGCTTGAAACAGAAATTAAGGCGCGAAAACATGTTGCAAGCTCGCCGAACGTCGCGAAAACTTAAACACAACAATGTCAACACTAAATTGCAACGAAAACTCGACGAAAATTCATTCTGACAAGCGAAAAACGGACAGTAAGCTGAACGCGACCTCTCCTTCGCAACGATTTTCTCAACTCTGATGGAAAAACTCTGGGAAATAGTGGAAAAAGTCTTTGTCACGGGGGTGGTTTGGTACAGTGGGTGGCTGCGGAAGCTTTTGGGTGGTTTTCTAGTGGTGGTTTGGGGGAAGCTTTGATAAATGGCGGTTTTGAATTTTGAAAGTAGTTTTCCGTTGATAATAACTGGGGACCCCAAAACATGATTTAAGCAGTTTAAAAAATGCTCCGTAAAAGTGGAGATATACTCTAGACAGTAAGCACGTAACAGCAAATATTTGATGCTGGTAAGCTTTAAATGATCAGTACTGTACTTAAGTTAAATTGTATTTAATTCAGAATGAATACATACTATTAAAATCAATTTCAAAGGCATAATTCATACGAAATAAGAAAGAAAATGCCTGCTATATTCTTTTTTTGCACAATAAAATATTAAAAAAGAATTTTATTGAAATATTCGTTGATATTGATCAATTATTCCTTCAAATTTTCAAAAAAGAAAACTTTCTTTATTAGATTGTAGGACAGCTTTGTACAAAGGAGAGCTTCTTTCTACATTCACAGATACGATTGGAGAAAATTAAAAGGCTGGTGTCTCTTCAAGAGTTTTCATAGATACATTAGTTATCTAGCGGTTCACCAGTCAACCATGAGAAGATTCGAACTGAAATTATAGAATCATATTTTTTTCAAATGACACTGTCCAATTTTTTCTTGATATAGTCAGCTATTTCGCCAATGGTCCTTGTGTCAATGGCTATGGACAACGAATTATTAGTCAATCGAAGTAACACCGAATACCTTGTTATGCTTATAATGATTGATGTCGAACAAAAATCGCTACGAAATAATAAACCAGCAAGACATCTGCCTCGTTGACGTTACGTACGTTCAGTTTTGGGGACGAAGGAACGAACACTTCAAAATAGTGCAGACATTTTTTAGTTCAACGTCTTTAAGACTAGAGGTGTGGTGACTGCTGGCAAGTCTGCTCAACTTAGTATTTTTCTAGTCATCAAATTTCACAATTAGATATTCATTCACCATAATGCCAACAATATCTAAATGCACACAATCAAATATCAACATCACATCATTATTCGAGATTAGATCCCCTGATTTAGTCTACCAAAAAGTATTTCACGTGCATACCGAGTAAAAATCGCTATCAAGACCTATCTGCGAGCACACTCTTCAAACCAGGCTTTTCTAGCTTATTCCCGAAAAACAAGCGCTTCATACTAAGAAAAAATTGACACATAATCAAAAATTTGGTCGGGGCGCTGAACACTTCAGGCGACTACGAACGTCAGCGGAGCTCACCAGATATGTATGAATCTATCTGGGCCCACCCTACCATGACCTACTTTGCCATGGGTTTTTGCGTGCGGCGTCGTATGTTATGCGTGATTCGATTCACCATCTGGTAGAAAACTCTAAGCCATAAGTTTTTTATTCATATTTATTCGTTATCAAAATTTACTTTTCACAAGGTATTTTGTGCAAAAGTTTCTTCGATATGGAAAAAGCTCTCATTTTAGTCTGGCACGATATGCTGCTTCTCAACTTCGCCTTTCAACCGCTTTTCGTGCTTCATTATTAACTGAAGGAACGTTTGTTGTGTAAATAAGCAATACTCACTTAACTCTTCGATTTGTTCTAGTAGGAGTATCTCAGGGGGCAAGCATAAGTCCAACTCTAATCAACATTTACCTAGATGCGATCTTGTAGTCTTTGCAGATGATGTATGGATTTAATCCAAAGCAAGTGATCCCGAAACAATAATATAGTCACTGAAAAGTGACCTAGATTTGCTTTGCCAGTTTTACTCACGGTGGAAAGTAAATGATGTGATTTGACTACATTGGAGTACTTTTTGTAAAGCTGCGTCAAATCATTTGTATATGCTGATAAACCAGCAACTATTGATGACTTGGAAGCCAACACCTGACGCGTTATTGGTGAAGTAAGGCCAGCTATGCTGGAAAAAGTGATTCAAAATTGGACCGACAAAATGGCTTTCCTAAAGAAAGTGTTTGAAAACATTAAATGCCATTTATTTTTCAAGCTAAGAAAGCCCAAAAATTAGTTCTTTTCATAATTTGTCTGCGTTTTATTTATTAAAAAGTTCTAAAACCCTTAAAAAACACTGTATATAGGTATATGTATTATAAACATATACATTATAATTATGGGAATGGGAATGGGAATGAGAAATTGAGCAGGAACTATTCTCGATCTGGGTTTTATAAATTGCATTCATCGTTTAATCGACCCCTGTGAAGAAAATAAGCATAGTTTTCGAAATGTGAGCCCACCAGTCTACAGATTGTTCAGATAAATGTCACCACTCTAAAATTTCAAAGGAAATTCCAATAAAATATTCAAATAAAATCGAGTTGGTACACATAAAGCTTGTGAGAATTGCGTGTTGAGTTTTGACTGTTATTACAGTATAGGGAGGATTCAACATTGACGATTTTTTGCAAACCGAACATTGAGTAACAAATGTTTAAAATTAGAGAGGAGATTTGATCCTTCCTAGTTACTTGGAACGCGGTTTGAAATTACATTTGAAAATTCCTCAAACAACGTGAAATCTCTCATGCATTTCTCCAATCGTCTATTAATTTTTCTTGACTATAAACTTTCACATTGCCACTAAAAACTCCCCTTTTATTCTAAATTTCCTGGAAAATAAACGTTCCCACCTTAGTTTGATCCAATGCAATAATATTCAAATAAAATACAAATTAATATATATTTTTTATATTTTTTTAAACTTTATAACTTATCGCCTTTTATTTCAATTTCGTTTAAGTAATCTTATGTTACCCTCAATTTATAATAACACGTTTTCCATAATTTCTGTTGTTTCATGTTTTGAAATATGTTTTTTTTTTGGTTTTTTGTTTTGTTTATTTCTATATTAATTTTTATACTCATCTAGTCACTATTTGAATTTTTTCTCATTTCACTTTTATTAATTTTTTTCTTGATTTCCATGAAATTTTCTTTAATGCCTTTTGTTTTTAAATAGTTTTGTTTCCCATTTGTATTCATCTATCGTGTCATTCAGTTATCAATTACAAACATTTACTCTTGTTCATGTTTATAGGAAGTTTTTGATTTCCTCGAAAGCCTGACATTCTACTTTCATATTAGAGCAATTTATTCATTCAGTTGGATTATTATCTCTTAGCTATTGGCAAAAGTCCATTCCCGTTCAGGAATAGTTAACTGAAAGTCTTTAGTTTTTTAATTTAAGAATTTTTACATGCCTATTCAATTGAATAATTTTTGGTTGGTTTTTGTGCTTCTCGTCTTTTTCAATGCTGTACTCGTATTCGTAATATAATTTAATATCCGTTAGCTTGTTGCATTTTCATGCGTCGGTGTTGCTTACATTTCAGAACATTTGAATACGTTTAAAATTGAAAATTAGACTATTTATTCGCTCAAAGTCCAAGTAAAGAAATAAACTGTTCAAAGAGTAATGCCCAATGCCTCAGAAGGATTTCGATTGGTTTCTTCGATTCGCCACCTGAGCACAGATTGCTTTATTCGTTTTGGGCTGCGAAACAGGACGATGTCCCGAGTTAAGACGTTATTTTTCTTCTTCTTCTTCTTCTGTTTCAAGTCTATATTAGTTTGAATTTTATTCTTTTGATGTTACAAGTTGTTACAGATGTCTCTTAATTTACAACAATTTTATTAGTCTACATATTTAAATTTGTCAACACGTGGGCTTGTTCATAATCAATTTGGCTCCTAATTGTTTATCCTTTTTTGGATGTCACATTTTCTTTAATAATGTTAGCAATTTTACTTTCTTATGTTATACTTAGCATGCTACAATTGTTTCATTTCTATTCCTAGTCATGTTTTTTTTAAATATTTTTTTTTGGGTTTATTTTAAATATTAAAATAACTATGTGCGTTTGACACTGACTATGTGGATTCTGGTGATGTTTTCTGAGATGGATACGTTAAAATTGTTTTGTTTTTCTCAACTGAAAGTGCATTTTGTTTTAGTGTTTTAGTTCATTTCGAAGTCAGAAATATATACAGAGAGAGAGAGAGAGAGAGGAGATTGAATCAAATAATAAAGTAAAAATAAAAGCCTGGCAAATTAAAAGTTTGTGCAGAATACAAACTAAAAATGTCAAGTATACATAATTCATATTTTCATATTTTCAAGTATCTTCGGCGGTATCTCAAATCATTTTAATCATATTAATTGTTGAATAGCTTTCAAATCAAAGAATAAGGCTTGAAATCTCGAGTGCTTTCATTTGAATTGTAGTAAATTATCAAAATGATGACAATGTTGCATTCAAAATTTCATAAACTGCGAATCAAAACTGTTTCCTACTTTTTGAAAATTGCCATCACTTAGCATATTTTGGCTTGTTGCATTAAAACTGACTTCCCACGGCATCTGAAATCACGCGCCTGCTCACGTCAAGATGCCGTGGGAAGGATATGGTTCGCAGTGTCGTGTATTATCCACGCAAGTCGGAAATCTTAGCGCGAACCGTCCTTAAAATTGCTGGGAAGTGCATTTTAGGCATCAATCAAAAACAAAAAATTGCTGAGGACTAGTAGTAAATAAAATATCATTTCACTTTTCAAAAAAGGTAACCAATTGCTTTTGTTACATAAGGCGATTCGTTTGAGGCGGATTGTGCATGAATGTTATTTTTTAATAGTATTTCAATGCTACCGATCCGATTTTCTGTTGCGATTTGTAATATGTAATATGTATAATGTATTCATAATTAGATAATATGAATACATTCAAGTGTTAAGTGCAAGGAGGTGAACGGTACAATGCAAAGAGGGGTATTTACATCAATTCAACATTTTTTAATATATTCATGGCAAAAATCAAGCAGGATTAATACGGTGAGTTCGATTGTATATATAAAAAAATTGACACTAATATTGATATTAAATTAGAATAGTAGTCATCAAGACAGGATCAGTTACTAGTTGGTCAAAGCTGTTTTCACATATTTGAATATTATTTCTTTTGTTTCCTGCCAATTCGATCATTTGTTTTACGCTTTCCATTTAACATCACTTTCTCTATCTCTTAAAAGTTTTGAAAGGTTCATCCTCCTTTGCCACCTTTTGAAAGTTCAGCCTTACTGAGTAAATAGGAAAAATTTAATACTTAAATCCATTTTTGTATCATTCAAAACCTCTGACACAATTGCCTTCAATATTGGCCAACAGCCAGGTATGAACTTGATCGTTGAGAGAAGAAAATTCCATTTTGAATGAACGCCATGAAATATGAAAAATATATCCTGAAGACGGATACATTGATCAGTTTGCTTTGTATCAACTTGTTTTGGTTTTGTTCAGTTTTTAAATTTACTATCAAACAAACTAAAACGCATGTAAACGTTAGAGGACAACAGGAGACCAGTTTCTATGCCGAAGAAATCCCACAGGCGAAAAAAACTTTTACAGTAAAATAAAACAATTCTGAACTTCGATTCAATTCAAAATTTTAAAAAAAATATTCAGAAATATGAGAAGAGAAGAAATATAATGTTTAATTTCTATATGAAAAGAATTTTGAAAATATGAAGCAACGTTTTGAGTATGAAATAAGATAAACCATGTAGATAGTAGAAAGTTTAAGGATGCATTTTAGATTGTTGAAAATCGTTAGACCTTAACATTGTTCACTTTGTAGGGAACACACTGAAAGAAAGGATATCGTTACAATTGGAACTTGTTTCGCACATCATACTTGACTCAAACGTTATGGATTTGGTCTCTAAAAATGTATCTCGTTTTAACCTTAGCTCCTAAACAACTAACAACAATTTTTTTGTATTTTTATTTAAACACGCCGTGGACAACCAGGACGTTCTGCTCTGTTCATTCAGTAAGAGCAGGTCAATTTCATCATTTAAAAAATAGTTCATCAAACGTCCAATTTACGAACGAACAATCAAAAGCACAAAAAAATCAATATTGTAACATTTCGAATGTGTGTATATGAAATATATTAATTACATGTATATTATTCATTTGGTTTCTTTCTTTTTAAATATGCATAAGATCAATTTTCCTCGTTTTATAAATTTGGTAGCATTCCTCGAAGAGTGCGTGTTGTGGTGTTTTGATGTTAAAAATTTTGGTAGCTCCTCATATTATTTTTATTTAGACTTTAATTCAGCTTACGAGCCATGAGTTTCGTTTTAGGCATCAAAATCGTACTGAGCACGATATCTTCATATGTACATGCTTTCACCTGTCCGAATTTAATCGGATCTGAACTTAAAAATGCTCTAATAATAAAAGTTAGGCATCTATTCATGTTAACTACTCATCTATTTTGTAAATAAAATATCCATCTGCGACTCATGTCTCTTTTTATTTTCTACTCTCCTCAATGAATCATAAAGGCTTTCTCTGTATTAATCCACAAAAAAATCATAGTATCCTACTAGTACCCTCGGACAATCCTTAATAGAGACTACGTTGTGCCTTTCTTGTATTACACCTATTTAACTATTATTATCTATTATATTTTGTTTCGAGATTTCAATGTAATATCTTTTACATCCTCTCTCTTGTTTCTCGTATCTGCTAAATATTGCAATATAAGGCCTATAATAGATTTTTAAAACGGTGCTACATGATTACATTGAATACATCTAGGAACAAAGGTTGGAAAATTAGGAGACAGATGGAATCATACTTGACAAGCACTTTCAGTTGAAAAAAAGTCATTCGTGCGTGTTTGTCATCACCAAATATAGTCAGCTAGTAATGATTAAACTGTTAATAGAATTTCCGCATTTATCGGAATATATTTTCAAAGTTTTTGTTATGTTCATTTCGGTTTATAATTTTAATTTTCAACATTCGGCTTACAATACTAATTCGTATGCGTCCTGAAAAAATGAAATTGTTGAAACTAAGAATAGTGACCAGATGTTACATACTTTTTTTTTTTGAATATTTTACAAATCAATATTCGTTTGAAAATGCTCTTTAACAAATTGTATATGCACCCAATGTTAATTTGAAAGTAACATTAAAATATATATAATCAATATCTTAAGTCTCATAAATATTTTCATCTTTTTATACTTTCGATACTATACACACTTTACACACTAGGACTGTGTTTAATTTGTTGTTAATTTAAACTATTAATTCATTTCATTTACTTTTCCAGATCTATTTCATGAAATCATTCTAACATGATCAGTACACCATTCATAATACACTGTCTTGAATCATTTCCCTATACCATATTTCAGTTTCTATATTTTTTCTTCTTCAGTTTTACAAAATAAGGTTAACTGTTCAATCATTACGCATTTATTAATTTTTTTTCTTCATTCATGTATATATATAGAGTTTAATAATTCATTCGCTTCATGCTATTCACTATTTGAATCTTATGTTCGTAGTGTTGTCTCTTTACCATTTTAATAATATCTTTATAATTTATCATCGCCATTTGCTTCATATCATGATTTCTTTAATATATTTGAATTATTATTTTTGTTTTGTTTATTTATTTAATTCATAACATTCTTAGTTTTAAATTTTTTAATGTATATATATTCCATTTATATTGGTTATCATAGATGCCCTGTCGGTCCATATACACAATTCTTCAAACGTTTTACTTCATCTTTGAGTTTATTATTAATAATAATTATAATAATCATATAAATTTTTGACGATTTATTTTGTTTTTGCCTAGCTTTCCATTTTCTTTAGGTTTTCTGTTGTCATTTGTTCAAATATGTTTTACTTCCGTAATCAAAGATCTACTTTAATTGCATCTTGCTTGTATAGTTTAACAATATTGTTACAAACAACTAACTTAAACATTATGTTGTTCTGTTAATTTTCTGATAATTTTCTAGATTTTTTTTTTGAGTTGCGCTTTTATGTTTTGATGACGTAGAAATCGGTTTGAGTTTGTGTTGCTGGTGGTGTTTGAACTAACGTGTTTTTGGCTAGATTTCTTTAAGAAAGGATCTTTCTAAACTTCGGTTGGAGTTACATTTTAAAACGTATTGTTTTTAATCAATGTTCGATGTCGAATAAAAGTAATTTGGTTGGATAACAGAGTCATAGGCTGTAGTTGTAGGTTGCAAAGGCATTCTTGAAGGAATGCTAACAACAAATATTTGTAAAACTTCTCAAATAAAAATACTGAATGAAAGAACAACAACAAAAAGAGCGTATAACATGGATCCGAAAAAATTTAATAAGTCTTCGCCATAACGCTAAAATAATTAAAAAAAACATACAATGGCCTGAAATTGCGAAGCAGATGCCCTAGCTCCATGAGTATACACTTACACCCCAAATAGGCCAACCTATAGCTCCCATAAAGCTAGGATTCAAGCAATACTACATGAAGGCTGCAAATAGGGCCTGGCTACTTGAAGAAACCTGTAACACAACCAGGCAAAATTGGCACGCACTGTGCTCCAAACGCACCAAGCGGCTTCCTAACACGAGCCGCGAAACCTTGAGTTCCATCGTATCCGTACTGACGGGGCACTGTCTTATTCGCAGACACGCAGAAAGATTGGGCGTTCCCGTCAACGAGTTGCAGATCGGAAGAAGAGGAAGAGACAATCCAACATTTTCTGTACGAATGCCCGGCACTGTCCAGGAAGCGCATGAAAACCTTAGACTCACCCTTTCTGGACAGCCTCACGGAAGTATCTGATTTAAATATTAGCGGCATAGCCAACTTCATTCGAGAATCTAAATGGCTCTCGTCACCCTGCAGGTTCTAGTGCCGTCTCAATCTTTTGTGGTATCACAATGGGTCTATAGTGGCCTAAGTGAGCCATCTTTGGATAAAGGAGGCTGCCACTACAACCAACCAACTAATATGTATGTCCTGTATTGCGTTACATATTACATAAGAGTATAATTTTATTGTGCAACATTAAAGCGAACTTCGCAACTGTATTCAAGAAAGAAAGGGTCTCAAATTCCAGGTTAAACTGAAGATGTAAATTTGGCTTGAGAAATGTGGAACAGAAATGAATTCGCTAACAAATTAAGTAGAACCTGGAAAACCCAAAATTATGAAAAACTTCGAAATGTAAATTTTTGCGAGAAAGTCAAATTAAATAATATTTTTTTAAGGGTCAGTTCATAAAATGGGAACTTGCATACCAAGATTTCTAAGAAGTGCATGGTCTAGAAAAGGCTCTTAAGTATGCTGAAAATGCATAATTGTAGCATGAAGTAAAGGATGAAACTACCTCCAAGGATGTCTTTAAGAATCATATAACACTATATCAAATAACTGAAGACGTGACTTTACATTATTTAAAGAGGGATAGGCTGCAAGTTTTGTGAGAATATTTTTTTAAGGCATGAATTAAGCTTTTGTTCCACTGGTCACAAATGCAGAATTTCTAACGATGTGGCGAGGGATATAGGGGCACAATTTAATAGGCACAAGAAAAAATAGATGCTGGTCTCAGGTCAGTCAAGTGATGTCGGTAAAGCAGGAAAAGGCAAAAACAGGAAAAAAGATTAAACGAGAAAAAAATTAAGGGAAATGCAACCAGAAAAAATAGGTGCTGGTCTAAAGGTCTCAGGTCACTCAAGTGATGTCGGTAAAGCAGGAAAAGGCAAAAACAGGGAAAAGAGTCAACGAGAATACAAAAATTAAGAGAAATGCAACAGATTCCCAAAAAACAGCGGCTTAGTTCCCCTAATAGCAAAAAATCGCGAGGCGGGAAATGGAGCGAACATCCATCAAATTGATCGAGACCTTAAATATAGACGCCAGCAGACATCCAGTTAAACTAGGAGCGTACTGAAGCCGAAAAAAGAACGCGGTCCTTGGTACAGAAATTGCCCAGACGCCATTCCCATAATTCAACTAGAAGGATAACATTCTGCGTGGACATTTTGAGAAAGGTAAACCTAGATCCGGATCTGAGTGACCTCGGCGAAAAAGTTATTCGTGTTAGAAGGACACAGGAAGGCGAACTTTTGCTTCAGCTATAAAAAAACGAGTGAAGACACACTCCAAGCATACGTGGGTAAAGTTCGAACACAATGAGGTACCTTTCAGAAGTGTAATTGAAGCATCATGAGGTTATTGTTAAATGAAAAGACCTCGACAAAAAATGCCGCAACGTTCAAAATAGAATCCACCTTCGCGGATCAATTGAAATGCAAAGTGGCGGGTTACATGGCTAAAGCATGTAACAAGGAGCCAAATTGGAAACAAGGAGTAGAAACCTAATAAGTTGCTGTTAGTAGCAGATGTCATTTGCTTAAAAAGGCACTAATAACCTTGGTGTCTGAAATCGAATCAGATCAACCTCAATCACTACGAAGCAGGACGTTGAAACTATTTGTAACTCATATAGGCAGTCAGGCATCAACGTAGGGGTTACATATTCCACTTAAAAGCCGGTGATATGGACCTGTGGAAACAAAGCTATTCAGAATGGTCTCCTGAATCCGTCCGTTCGGTGCCTGAATTTGTAAGAGCTAAAATAGATAGCTGCAGAACTCCTCCTTGCTGAACTCAAAAAGAACTCGAGGTCATGCTTTTGGAATAAGCTCTTGGTGCAAAATAATAACCGAAGATTTCAACGTATAGTCTGTTGAGTGTCACAGCAAATGTACCAATCTCAAAGTCCTCATTTTGCTGGAAGTATCCTCGCAGCTAGAAGTTGTGCTTTTGAATAAGGGAAGAACCAATATATACTCCAAGTGAAGCTTTATCTCGGTCATAGATCTAGTAGTTGGTACACACTTCTTTTAAAAGTGGTTACGTTGCAACTAAGTGAGCACTACAAGTGGCGGCTTTACCATGAATTAATTTTTGAGTATTTTTTATTCATTGTTGAAACTTCGCGTCTCTATGCTCTAGTACAATACTGATATTGCAATTTGCTGAAACGATTAAATGGATATCGAATGTCTTTTGCTTATGTAAAGTCTTCAAAACAACATGTAAAGAAAAAAATAACTTAAATAATTCACGTCGTATTATGATTTGCATCACTAAGTTCAACCCAACATTTAATTTTCATCATTTGATGAGATTTTATAGACTTTCTGGCAGCTTACCATGTAAACTTGCATGGTATCAGGCCATGTAAATGCAAATTACTTCCCTAGTGATCGCTAAGCCATGTTCAACAGTATCAGGGAAACAAATTGGCAGATTAAACTTCCAATAGCAAGAGGGAGATCTTATGGCTGGTCCACAAAAACCAATGAACAGAAACCATTACCAGTTGCATTTCAAGATTTGTCTTCAAAGGAACAACTACTGGAAAAGCATTGAAGTTTTGTTGAATTTGTCCGAAGAATTAGATGCATCCATGACCCCAAAGAAGCTGGTGCTGGTGAAACGAGAAAGTTGAACTACGCTCTGAATGCCACGGTGCAAGAAGAATGTGTCAACAGGCCTGAAAGGACGTTCCTAGTACGCGAAACTGAACGGGAGCACAGACAAACCTGTAAGTCACTCAAACGGGTGATAATACGAGGTAAACACGACATCTTTAAAGAACCTCCCAGTAAAATCAATGTAAATTAAAAGGGTGTGGCAAATAGGGTAGTAATGACCAAGCTGAAGGTACAAGAATCTTCTGCAAGGACGTGTCTTGCGTAAAAAGTGGCAACATTCTTCCAACAACAAGAAAGCAACGCGAGAATCGTGATGTTTTGCAAAGAAACAGTCACAATACTACCAGTGACAATGGGATTGTTACCGAGGATTTTTTTCTAGCATAGATTAAAGCAAGACACTGGGAGAAGATGAATAGAGGTTTGAAGCTGACGATCATCTCAGGCCAGAATTGTTTGAGGAGGACCTGGCAGAGAACAAAACAGAGGAATTTGGAACTGTGGGAAGACACCATTTCTCGGCAATGAAATATATTGTGATGATGCTAGACAGCCGGCTAAGCCTATAAGCTCCCTTTTCCTATACTGGTTACAGGGTATTTACAGCAAGATTAGGGTGTGGATGTTCATTTCAAAAATGGTAGGATTAGTTGGATCACTCAACGAAGAATCGGTGAGCCCCCGGCTGATACGCAATCTACAAGAGTGGATTCCGAGAAGATGTGGCGAGGTTAATTACAAGCTGATCTGGTTTCTGATTGGATATCGGAGCTTTCACACATATTTGTATCACTTTCGTCATGATGATACGACCTACTTATCCAACCTGCAACAACGTCTTGCAGAACGTGGAGCAAATTTCTTCGATTGTACACAATATGATGATGCAATATGTTGGAGAAAGCACTACAGCTCGTTGTGAGAAGACATATGAATATCTGATAGTATAGTTCCCATTATGTTACCAACTCCTGCAAAATGGAAGCAAGTAAATGGTCGGAAATTTGATGCCACTGAAAGCTTTGTAAAAAATTCTACCAGTCGTTATATTCGCAATAATTAATGATAATAGTATCGTTCATGTCAATTTTCTCTCCATCGCAATAAGGAGCAAAATATGATGAGGTATGTTGTATGAAGCTGACTATTTTAGGAACAGGATTTTCAGGATGAACTGAAATACTAAAATCCGCTTTTTCAAGTCTTTGTAAGCAAGGAGAGGTAAATAGAAATATGGCTCAAAGCAACATGGCTAAATAGAAATAATGCTAATATTTTTCAATAAGGATTTTTCTCGAATGATTGCAGATGACAAAAAAGTTAAAAATGATAGACACTACTTTTTGAATGCAACGAATCATACGCATCACAAAATTGATGCCGTTTTCATTGAATACCAAGTTAGTTGGTGTCTAATAGGCGAAATTATGTGGGTTTAAAAGGTCATTCTCAATTTTGATAGCAAGCACTTAATTCCCTTTTTATAAAACAAAGTGGATTTGAAATCATATTATATACCGCAAATTCGTTTCTTCGTTCATATAACGTGCACATTTTTTGTTGATCTACATAAAAATCAAGTGTTGGATTTAAAAGAGCAATTTTAAATTTGCTGTTTGGATTTGCGTTAAAACCAACAATAAAAACCATTATCAGCAAGTAGTATTCAAGTAATGCATGACTTTATTCATTGATGAATGATATTTAAGAACGATCAAAGGTCACGTTTTTCATCAAGGATATGTATTTATACTTCTGCAGTCGTTGAATCATACTTAAAAATATATTAAACAAACTTCAACTATTGTTTGTGTCGTGCATAAAATATTTTCAAAATGTTGTCTGCAAATTTTCATTGATTCTATTGGTAAAAATAATTTATACGGTTGAATACTATTAAGTCGACTGTTTCATATTGAATAAGCTTTGCTTGCAAATAATCAACATTTCATCATAAAGGATAAAGAAAAACGAGTCCTCCGTTTCCAACCAAAATTTGTCGTTTTTTCTGTGTTGCGTCGAAAATCTCATTTGATCATTGATTCTTGAAATCACCTTATTTATTTCTTTATGAACTAGATTGGCAGTATTAAAGGTCATTTTATTTTTTTAAGTCATTTAAAATTACCTCCATAACACGGAGTGAAATCTATTATTCATTCGAATATATAACATTCCGTTTTCCTTCCTACTCGTTCAATAGTAAATAAATGAACTTTAATCAACTTTCAACTGGAATCCCATTTTTCGTTTTGGTTAAAACTGTGTAATTGGAAGCATTATTCTTTTTTTTTAAATATCAAACCAAAAACAAAGTCCGGTGTGTTGTTTTTATTTTTGTTCTGTTGATCAGATCTCGTTGGGAAAGACATTCTGTTTTCCTACTAAATACATTATAGATATTAAATGATTCCAAAAATTATATGATTATTATATAACAACAACGTTTAGGAAATAAAAAAATTCTAAAAGAATATTTTTTATCTATTGAATTTGATTCCTATGCATAATATAAAATTGCACGTGAAAATTCATTTGGTTTTACCAGAGTTATTTGAAGAAATCAGCGTGGAAAATATTCTATCAAAAGTAATAATAATACTTTTTATTCACTGATTTGACATTTTCAAACATTTTAATTTGGCTCACGTGTTTCATGCGTTCTTCATTTAATTGTTTGAATTGCAATATATATCATTTGATTTATTTATTTTTTGTTATTAAATAATTCCAACAGTGCATTATATACGAGTATTTCCTGCTTCATTAATTGGTTTTCATGTTACTCGGTTGTATCTAAATTTCTTAACATCCTAGGTAATAATTTCTTATGTGTTTCATTTGCTCCTATTTTATAACTTCATTTCTATTCTTTTTCATTTATTTCTGTTTTTTGTTTTTGTTTTTCAATATCAAATAAACTATATTTGTAGTAGGAGAATCGAAAACATTTTCTTCATATTTATTTTATCTACTACATATATAATTCAGATGGTGTGTGTATTTTCTTATGCTATATTTTATTTATTTTTAATTCAAGTTTTCGTTTATACAAGTGATAACATTAAAATTCACGCAAACAACAAATATATCTGTGAAAAGCAGTAACAGAATTATGTTGTGTTGTGGCTGTGCTCCAAATAATATTTATTTATGACGCGGAGAAAGATTACTAAATTAAAAAAATTCAGTAAACTTTTAGAATTGACTAGCTTGGATATCAAAGCGAAAAGTTGAACTCCTTTTTGATGTTGTTAGCTAACGAAAAAACGCAACACTTGAACGAAGTGGCAAAATTATTTCAAAATTGTCTTTTACCTGATTTTGAAATTTTATTTATGATTTTCAATTGTATAATATTAAAAACATACAAATTATGATAACAGTTTTGATGAAGTCATCCTAGCAATAAAGTCATTTTAAAAACAACTCTTGCGTAAAACAAATCAGAGTTCGACGAACGACAGGACAACCGAAATCGCTAATACATTTTTAGTTAGCTTTATTCGTGTTTTCTGTTCATTATTTGGCAAACGAGAGAGTTTGTATTAAAATTCGGAAATAAAATTTTAAAATAAATTGCTATAAGCTGAACTGAGCTGTATTCTTCAAATGCACCAAAAATTAAATTAATTTTCTGCAAAATGTATTTCAATGCAAATTATTTTCGTGCTGCTAAAAATATTTTAAATATTTTCGAAAGTGATGGAAAAAGTTTTTGAATGAAACTGTTAATAATTATAGGTATTTCGTTATTTTTTTCATATTAAAGGTTGTTGGTTCATACATAGGTGGATACATTTACGAATACACTCTTCAGCTTACAGCCCTTATGTTTTCGCAGCAACTAAAAATTGCATACTATCACCATCATTCTTGAAATCGAATTAACTTGACGGACTATATTGTATCTAATGTCATTTGTTTCGTTTTATCAATGTTGCAAATAGATTGAATTCTTCTAGATCCTATAAATGTTTTTTAGATTTGTTTTCGTTTAAATTTTGAGAATAGTAGAATCTGATATTTATTTTTAAAAAAATAATCAAATCATAGTTATTAAATCACCTCCAATCGTCCCATAAATATTGATTGACTATAATCTTGTCATTTTATCAATAGCCAGGGTCGCCGTCGGAGCACACTCATGTTGCATACACAGGACATGTTTTATTTGTTTGTTGTGCTGTTCCCGATACAAAACGTCGTTCGTCACTTTCATATACTGGACCGTACTCAAACAATTGATCGGAATTAAAATGTTAACTAAGGTGCACCAGAATATCGTCCAGAATGCCAGATATCGTTCCGACGAGGATGCGTAGTATGGTATGGTGCAAGGATGCGATGATATAGGTGTCGTACTGGGAACAGTTTGGCATTTTGATGTTGATTTTGGCGGTGCCATGTCGTCGTAATCATCGTAATAGTAGATATTATCAATTTTGACCATATGACTCAAATCTAGATGTTCAGGATGACTGAGGCTGGATGAGAAGGATGAAGTCGAGGATGGATCGTTTGCAGATGTGGAATCGTTTGCTGTGCGATTTGACTGTTTCGTATTAAATAGATCACAGTGTGCACAAATCCCATCAGCCGGCGTGCCACAGTATCGATAACAACAATTTGGTGGACCATTATTTGATTTTTGTAGCTGACCACCCGTTTCTGGGATGTTAGGATCTAAAAAAGAGATGCAAAATATTATTAAGTATTTAATAAATTTATACTGAGACTAGTTGGGTAATATATTCACGAAGGCTCTGGATCAGGACAAAACAATTGATTGGAAAGCACCTTACTTCTCAGATGAGAAACTTATTACGAGGAGCAAAAAGTTTAACAAAAGGCGATGGTAGAACCCATGTTCGTAAAGATGAGTACAACAGAGTATTTTTAATTAAGTGCTAGGACGATATCCAAGGAAGGCAATGTGAACATAAGAACAAATCGACGTTTACGAGTCATAAAATACATAAATGATTGACTTTCATAATGAATTTCCTAATTTTCACAATCCAAACTTAAATGAAACAAGTACAATGCATGAAATTTGCGAAGCTAGCTCTTCTTCATAAAAAAAAGAGCATCGCGACAATCTGTCCATACATTTCCGAAACACCATGAAACCGACATTAAGCTCACCTCAGAGATATATTAGACGTCAAGGTCCTGGGGTATACATTTGACGACACTAGGCACTCGGACGAGAAAGGACATAGTGGGGCCAGAATATTTATTAAACATCGTATAAAGCACTATGTTTTTGGAGACTGCGCACTTTACGCAAACTACTTCTGTGGTAATAATTGAATGGGAAGATCAAATAATACTCTGCGCCCATAAATTGTCCGCCCAGATTCAACATCACTTCAGATCAATTAAAAGAGTTCTTTAAAAGCCTTGGCAGTAGATTTATTGCAGCCGCGGGTTACAAAGCAAAGCATATACACGGGAGCTCCAGGCTAATCTTTCAACCTTCATTCTGGCTGCATCCAACTTATTGGTAATCAGATCATCAGAAAATCCCGGACCTCATTACGCTGGAAATAAAAATAATAAACGAGAACAACTTTCAGCAAAGCCTTTCCTTGACTTCAAATTTGATTACTCGTTAGTTATAATAACTTTTTCTAACCTCCACGTTTTCCAAAAATACACTAGACTTGTATCAAATCAACTAATTGGTTCAAGTGTCCGAAGTACTTTAGCACGAACCTACCATTGATCATATATCTGAAATCTCTTCTTCAGCGAGATCCTGTCATCGGCAACAGTGCAAACTACACCTAACTTCAGCAAATTTCAAATGTACTTCTAAGGCACCCAAAATATTCCGTGACCAGATTAGTATGGCGATTGAGACGCAAATGGCAAAAACATAGGTCCCCAAACTCAAAAAAAAACTTTAAAAGTAATCATGCTGTCCTGAAACATGTAAACGATCGAGACATGGAAACCTTCCTTGAAAATCTTGCTCAATACAAGCGTCAAACTATATGACGTGCAAAGCAGCGTGCATTGGACTGCGAATCAAAAAGTTGTAATGCAAAAAAGGCTCTATCTTTGCCCGCTTCCAGGGAGGAGTTTTTAAACCAAAATTTCAACGAGTGAATCGTCTTTTCTCTATATATGTTTACCAAAAACAATTCTAGAGTAATTTTTCCTGCTTCGTAGTAGCTATTACATACAATTGCAATCTGCAAACAGGCAAATTTTTCCTATTTTCGAATTATCGCCTCATTAGCATATTTTCCTGAATTGTTTGACCGTCTTATTTTGAACGCTTTTTTTCTATCAGGCCTTTGCATACTAACATTCAGCAAGGATTTTTTAGCTGTTGTACTTTCCTCACCAGTCTTATAGAATTTCCTAGATTTTCGGTCAAATTTTTAAGCGATACTGATTGCATTTAGCCTAACTAATCCAAGGCTTTTTATTTCCGTGACCATTGTATTTTACTACTTAGATCAAAACTGTATGGTACTACTATACTCCCGTGGTTTGCTTCATACTTGCTCAAGTAGCCGTTAACTAACATGTTACATTTGCTTCAATCCATTGCCTGATGATCCTCAAGGTTCTATACTTGACCTCCTTTCTTAATTTTTACAAACAACTTGTCTCAATATATTGAGTCACCCAGCTTACTGTAACTTGATAACTTTATTATTTAATATAATCTGTTCGGTGAATGATTGACAATTACTTCAACATAGTCCAATCATATTTTAATCATGGTGTATCCTCGTAGTCGTATCTTTTTAGCCGGTATTAACAGTTGTGCCCCGGGGAAGGTTCGTTTAAGCATTTCATAAGAAGTGATTTTTTAGAGGTGAAACCAATTGTTTGACGTACTTGGAATGACTTCTACATGTCTTGACTTTCAAAGTTAATTCATTTTTTTAGTTTATAAAAATCGCGCTTATACGATAATTTCATCGAAAATAGTTTCGAATGTTTTGATGTGAGACACCAGGAATGTTTTTGAAATTATGAAATCCATTTGCTTATTTTGATCTTAAAAATTGTAAAAAAAAAATTGAAAAATGGTGCCTGTTTGGAAGCGAATGTTAACGTGTTCCTAAAAGTTTTACGGAATTTACCTACAAAATAAAAAAAAATGTTTTTAACAAATTTCACAAAACTTTTGATTCACATAGAAAATAATTGTGTAGAAAAAAAGGCTAGGCTTTGGTGTTAATACGTGCGCAAGATAATCTTTAATGTCTCCATGATGATTTGCCTGCCTTCGAAAATTGATTGCACGTCGAATTTTTGCAAAATTCTTGTAGAATTTTTTTTTCAGCTGCTCAAAAATTCCAATTAAAAATACACAATATAAATTTATTTCGAAGCGGGCCTTTTCAATGGTCAGTCTAAAATTTTGCACCTTACTTGAATGTATTTGTTTCATTTTTTGGTTCAAAATGAATTTCGATATTTATAGAGTCGAGATTGGGGAGAGGTGAAGTATTTTTATTCGGAATATTTTCATAAAAATACTCGGATTTTTGTTGTTGTTGCGCAATCAGTTTTAAAAAAGAATCAAATTGCCATAGAAGCTAGAGAAATTTTTCCTCTCGCGTATTAACACCAAGCTAAGCTTAGCTTCCCCGCAATTAAAGTTATGATAAATTTCAAAATAAATGACCTACTAGTTTTTGAGTTATGTACTCGTACGCAGTTCACGAAAAAGTGGCCTTCTTGCAAACACCCCGTGTATAACATTTACAGCGTGTTCTCAATTGTAGC
Source organism: Oxycera nigricornis (assembly GCA_963942545.1). Taxonomy (NCBI): domain Eukaryota; kingdom Metazoa; phylum Arthropoda; class Insecta; order Diptera; family Stratiomyidae; genus Oxycera; species Oxycera nigricornis. The sequence goes on along the minus strand of OZ012659.1, from coordinate 112,276,005 downwards.
GGGAAACGGTAGTGTTTTTAGGCTCTAACTTTGCAACGACGGCAAATATGGTTCTGATATTTAAGGAAAATTTATGAAAAAACTGCGAAAAGACATTTCTGAAAGTTATAAATGGATATCCACCCTTCATTTTAGTTTGGTTTTATTTGGGCACCGATTTTTTTGCTGTTTAGATTTCCGGAAACCAATGCAGCTTTAATTAATATTTTAGAAAAAAAGTTTGTTTAAAAATCTCTTAACGAACCCACAGACTCAGTTCCTCTTATGTCCTTCCTAGCTGACGAGAAAGAAACCCTACATCTAGGTTGAAGACCTCTCCTCCGGTATCACTACTGCAAATCATCTTAAATAAAAGTCTTCTGAGAAGAGCAGCAACAACTTCAAGTATACTTATTTAAGATTTTGTTAGAAATAATCTAGGAAAATGCAATTCAAGCATTGTTTCATAAAATTGGAACAAATCAAACTATGAAAGTCAATCTTCGAAACAATAATTATTTCCTTTAAAGTTTAATTTTTATGAAAAATTGCAATAAAGTCTTTAAGTGATTCATGCAGCTCTATAACCTCTGCTAAGTAAGCTTCTTGGCCTTAGTTAAAGGCCATTTTACATTTAAAGGAATATGGATAAGTTTGTTTTTTCTTAGTCTAGCAAAGCTGCAGAAAAGCATGTTTACTGGCTGAAATTTATAAAAACTTTTTCATACTGCTGCTTGAACTATTCAAACAATCCAGTTCGTAAATTGCCAGAAGTCTAGATCTTAATTAATTTAAAATAGAAAGAATTGGGTGTTCAAATGGTCCAGACTAAATGCTTAATGTAGCCTTTGGTTTTTTCAATACACAGTAGCAGATTTTTCGGAATAATTAGTGAATTATTTATAATTACGAAAAAAAGGACGATTCAATAAGTTGCTTTTTTGAAATAACTGGACGTAGATCTTCGCGACAAAATTTACATTCATGTCTGTCGATAAAAGTTCTTTCTTTCGTTGTCTAATAGTTAAGAAGCATAACATACCTAAACATAGAAACGTTGGCTCTCCTGCATATTGTGTAGGATAAGCCGGTGCTCTATCAGCAGGAAGCAAATACGGGCATATCTGTTCAACAGTTTGACAAACACTAAGGCATGGTCGAAGCCTTCTTCTTCGTTTAACTTGTGATTTTCGTTTCGTTCTAAAACAAAACAAAAATGGATTTTAGTGTCATTCTACAGCTAAATTAGTTTGTCGATGATAAAAACCTCTTTAAAAGCCTGTCTAACAACGGATCCGTGACGATTGGATTCGCTATGGCAGTCGATATGGATTGGGACATATTCGACGATGTCCCACTATAAGTACGTCGTCGTTGGACGTTTCTGCTATTATTAGAAGTAGTAGTTAATATCTTTTCCGAATTATCGTTATTATTATCAATATCATTAGCATTAGCATTATCGTTATCATTATCCGATATATTTCTTGTACTTCGACTAGTTCTCGCATGATATAAATTCGAACTAGCCGCGGAATGATTTTCCGTTTTATTTATCGTATTCGATGTTGTTGTTTTCTGCCGAATGTCTTCCGGTTCGGCGAAATATGGAATAAGTGTACTACATACCCATCGACGATACGCCTCCTGCAATACAGAAAAGATATATGTTAATTTCGATTTATTCCTGGCGAAATATTTTTCTTTATTCTTGGAAGAAAAGTTTTAATTTTAAATGGATTGTTAGAAACTGTTGTAGTAATTTTTATATCAATTATGATGAAAATCAAGTCCAAAATTTAACCTTCACTTAAATAGGATCCAATAAATACTCATATACCACTGTGACAATTGCATTTTAAAAATATTTTCCGAACAAAAATATCTGTGAGCTTTCACGTTTGTTTTGATCTCATATAAAAAGATACATCTTACTCCCGGCAGACTTGTCGGAAGAGTCTGCTGCAGTGCCCCAAAAGGGACCCATCAGTTGATGGCACCCTATGAAAAGCATCTAAATAACCCGAGCAACCTTAGCAATTAAGACGCTGAAAGCTGATATTTATCAAAAATTAAATTTGACCTTTCGCATGAAATGCAACCCTTTCTGTCGGTATTGCTTACAAAGCCGCAATGCCCCAAATGAGCAGTTTCCGTGCCCATTATTTAGAACTTAAAAAACCAAAACGATTTTCATCCCCGAACGGCAAAACAATGGGACGTGGAAAAGCCAGTCGCCTGGGTGGAATGGTACTGCTGCTGCTGTACTTTTGCAAAAAGGCTTAACTCAAGGACCTCACCACCAGCCACTCCTTCAGCGTGATGTTGATGCTTTCAATTAGATCAAGAGCTTAGATAAAAGTTCTACGCCATCCTTATCTGCGGAGATAATTTGATTTGGTCGTGTGGGACAAAACAACAACAGCAACTACAGCGAAATAACAATAGCTGTTTTCTTTTTGCGTTCATTTTTCCATCAGTCTATGGATGATTTGTGCACTTCCCGGCAAAGTCCTTTGTGCTGTTTCCGTCGAGCCGCTCGGCAACGCTAGCAAGGAGCAACCACGATATATGGACGCGATGCTGTGGTGGGCGAGAGCGAATTCCTCGAAACATAAGACTCGTGCTTAGTGACTAATTAAATGAAGAATCTTAGAGTAAAATGTTGGCGCTTTGATGAAGCCGACATTATTGAATATTTATGTGGATTCGTTCAAGTGGTGATGCGGTGGAGCAAGGAAAGCATGATAAATTTTCAAGATGATTTTCAAGTCGTTCGCCGAGTGAAGCGTGCTCGAGGACGATAAGCGACTTAACTGCTGTCATTTCAGCATGACTGATTAAAACGTCTGGATTTAATTAAATCGATTCGCAAAATCGATGAATTTTTAAGTAAACAGTTGATTATGCGCAAGTGATTTTGTACTGTTTTTAAATATTTTATGGATACATTTTATGGAATGGAAATAAAAAAATCATGCTATCGTACGATGTGCTAGCGGTTGATATGAGCAATGTGACCTTTTCAATGGGTCTTTTAGGTTACAACTTTTGGAAAAATCAGAACAGCTGGTATAGAGCGTTTTTTAATAGAACTCGTAAAAAAAGTAAATGCGATTTTCTCGAATTCATGTTTTTTAAGCTGGCGGGCACGATTTTAAAAAACATACTAAACCGATCAATCTGATTTGTTAATGTTAATTTACACATATATGGCTATAGCCGGTAGCGGAATCATTATGATCTGTATCAATTTTTCCGATTTTCTCTCAATTTTCCACCCCAAAACATAATTTTTTTTAAAAAAAAGGCCACCATCTGCCTGTCAAAGGCATTTAAACAAGAATTAATTTTGCGTTTTCCCCCAGATGATCCAGTCACCTGAAATCATCGCCGCCGTCGTTTTTAAATGTTTTTTTTTTTAAATATGGGTAAAAAACAATAAAAAACCAAAAAAAAATATGTTTGTACAACCAAAGTACCAACAAACATATGTACAAAATTTGAAAATTGATATCTCTTTTCTTTCTATTGAAAATAGGGTGTTATTTTTTATTTTTTGAAAATCGTAACCTACAAGACTCATCAAGTAAGCCTATTTTGCTCCATTTTCTTTTATTACATATTGAAAAACCTTAAGAATCCCAGAGCTTCAGGCGGAGCTGACACTGCCACTTTTTCTCCTGCTAGGTAGTCCTTGTCTAGGTGTTTCATTTGTCTGCGAAATGCCGCACCGCATTCACTTAAAAGTACAGCCATAAAGCTTCTTTGATTTTTGCAGAATCTGTAGAGCTCATTGGCAGCGTTTTTGATCTTTTGAAGACGACAAGAAGAGTAGCCCGTTAGAAGATTTGTTGGAATTTCTTCTGATCTTGATTTTTCAGAGAGAATTAAAAGTTTGAAATGTGCAAGGTAATTGATCAACCATACTTTATATTTTAATCAATCCATTTCCTAAGAGCAGGAGCGTAGTTCAGTATAGAGCGTTTGTCTGCTTAATCGGATGTGATGGGTTCGACTCCTAGGCTCGTTTGAAGGACTGTGTGTATTTTTTAAAAAAGCTGGAGTTATGGGCTATCTATTAGCCCTGGTATGTATAAACGAGTAAAATAGGTGTTGTCTGTTTATTGACGCGCACCCTAATGTGCATGATTTCAATTGGTCGTAAAAATGTCGTCAACCGTGCATTTTGGGCGGACAGACAGATTTTAATTGCAATGTTTGCTTAAGTTCAAGTTTCTGGGGTCCCAGTTCCGATTCCTTGGGCGCGACGTTGATAAAAAAGTGGTATACCGCCATATTTAGGAAAGCACAGCTTGCACAAAAAAATTTGTCGATTTTCTGTTGAATTGTATTTGCAGCAAGTTGTCCATACATCGTTTTCACGTGGTGCCAAAAAAACTCCAAAAAGATGGAATCAACTTCCAAACGCCATAACGTGTTTGTTTTCACGTTTATCGCAAAACACGTTTTCAACCGCTTTTAAAAAAATTTAAAACAAGCCGCGAGGTGCGACCCTTGAGGTCCACACGGTCAACTTCCCAGTAATATCTACATGAATATTAAAAATATTAAACACAAAAATATTTATGAAAATAGTACTACTTTAAATAATAATAATGAGAGGTACTCATAATCGTAATAGAAATGAGCTAATATCAATCATATCATCTACTGTAGCGTTCATTGATTACGTAATGCTTTTGTTGGATGCGGGATGGATTGGTTTGATTGACTATTCACGCGGATAAATCGGAGGGGGGCGGGCTATAAAGCCTTTTTACGTTATTTGTTATTTTTAAATCGATGCTTGAAGGACAAAAGAGCGCTAGCAAAAATGAATGCATTCTTGTTATTACGCCCACTGAAGAGGTTTTCTCGCGAGGTGTCCATTTTAAATAATTTTGTTCAAAATTGCCATGACTTCGGCATAATCATTGAATTTGTGTTTTGTCACGAGCCGTGTATTAGGTTTTTTTGGATCATACAAAATAATTTGGCTAGTTTCTCTTCGAAAACTATTAGGAATGTATAAATTATATAAACATTTATTACTGAGCTGTGCAAATCAGGTTTAAAATTTATTTTTTATGAAAAAAACTCTAATTTTCCCATTTTCTTTTATTAAATGAAAAAACGGCGGAAAGGACTTTTTATAAAGTTAAAAACATAAAAAAAACTAATACACGTCGAATGACACCTCAATGATGCAAACATCATATATGGTTCGTGAGATATAGTGGATGATAAAAATGGCTTTGAAAATCATGATGACTTTCAATGATTTTTTATTTTTAATTTCATTTTTTACGTAATCATGAAGAAAAGTTTTGCTGAATTTCTCACAAAAACTGTTAGGAGTGTTTAAATTTTGTATACATTTATTACTGCGTGCTGCAAATCAGGTTAAAAATTTATTGTTTATTTAAAAAAACTAATTTTTAACACTTTTTTTCAATAAATTAAAAAACGGTTCGAACGATTTTTTCAAAAACTTGATGAAATCACAAAATTATTAATACGCGTCGATTGACATCTTAACTTTGCAAATCGTATGTGTCGTTCCGGAGATATAACGCATGACAGAAATGACCTTCAAAAGGTCAAAACAACAAACCCCCCCGACCGAAGTATCCCAAAAACTAATCAGCTCTTAAGTTTGCAAAGACGCTTCGATTGACACCTCAACGAAGTCGATACAACTTTTTTTACGTGAGTTATGCTCGTAGAAAAAACTGTCCACGAACGCACGTACGTACGTACACACACACACACACACATACATACTTCTTTCTAAAAACACTTAAAATATACTCGTAAGACCTCAAAACGTAGATATGTCGAAAATTTCAATTTCGATTTTCGAGGCGATTACAAGAACTTCCGATATACTGGGAAGTTAAAAAAGTTGTTTGCGGTATCGTTTTTTTAAATTATTGTACATTAACGGGAGTTATTGCATCTTGAAGAGGGTGAAGTCACGGGAAAAACGCACTTTTCAGTCAAATAATTGGCTTCCGTTAGCGAACTTCCTATTGTAAAGCTCACGGAGTATTTTGGTAGGCAGGCATGTTTTAATTGAATGTAAAGTGGGTCTCAATGTGAGCTTAAGTTCAAATATCTGATGTCGCAGTTCTAATTCTCTGGCGCTATGTCGAAAACAAAAAAAGCCGGACACCCTCATATCACGGATACCATACCAAAATTGAATTTGCAGCAACTTGGTATCAACAATAATAGAGTTACAAGCCAAAACAGCTTAAAAAGGGACTATCTTCCGAGCGTCACAACTCCTTTATTCTTTCTATTTCCGCGAAATACGTTCCGAGCTTATTTTAGCAGCTTGGGAGGGGCAGGTTATTTGCTACTCTCATTGATACCAGGATACAAAGAAAATCGAAAGACTGATCGCATTGCAAAGAGTCTTTATAGGCCCAACATTATTCTGTGTCGAATAACCCACGGATATTATGCCTGTATTAGAATACTGCCTTATTTCAGTGGACAATCCACATTATAGTCTACCTGTATTCAAAATTGCCGATTTTGTTTCACATTGAATGAAAATTTCATTCCAAAATTTATTTATTTGATTCAAACATTTCTTTATTTCATTCGGAAGTTAGTTAACTTGAGGTGAACATGTTATATACGGATCATAGAAGTATCGTAAAGTTGGTTGCATTTTTTTATGAATGCATCTACATACATTCCTACGTTCACTTTAAGACACTGACTACTCTTGAAAAAATAGTCTTTTCCATTTAGATGGAAATGATTCATTGATTTAATGAACATGAAACGAAATGAAAATGCATAATTTCACTGCATTTTACATTTTCTCCAGATAACTGTCTGTATTTCTTTAGAAAACTATGAAGAACGTTAACATAGTAAGCTTAAATAAAGTGTTTATTACTACAACACAGACACAACTGTTTACTTTAATCCTTTTGGTCTCAAACCTTCTAAAAAATCTACTGATAATCGGTTTCTTTCCCCCTTTTCATTGGCTTGGGATGGTCTTCACTGTACATTTTTAAGATCGGATTAGTCTTATTGTTAATAATATTCAACCCATCATGTTTGGTAATAGCCAAAATATCCAATTCATTTTTATCTTAATTCATCATAAATGACAAATAACGTTAAAAGAAGCATTGGCAATGTATATTTTCCACTAATTTACAGTGTAATCTTATCGCAGGCTAGTTGATCCTAGTTATACCTTGGATACCCTCCCCTATTAATTTAGAGAAATGCATTATGTAAACTTTTTATCTATAGGCAAACGTATTGCATTGTGGGGTGCGATGAATCAAACAAACTAATTCTGCCTCAATTACCAATAGTTAAATATTCAGCTCCACCCATTTACGTGGCGTTAAGCACCAAACAGTCTGTTATTCCCCACAGTGCCAAATAATTGCGATCACACAATCAATATCACATAATAATCCAACAATGCATAAGGTATTTAGCACTCTTTATGGCGCATCATGTAGAACATCTAATCTTCAGCAAACATTTATCACCAGCTAAATATTAAATATTTAAATGGAGAACGCTTGCCTCGCGAAATTTTAATCAGCTTAGCTTGGAGATTAAACGCTTAAGCGCAAAACAGCAAGCAGTCAACGAGCGGATGCTGAACAAAAGCACGAAACATTACAGCAAAATTCAAAGGACTCACGATGACTGACAGAATCTTTAAAATGCTGAAAGGTAGAGCAGAACGTTAAACAATAGTCTGGCTACTAAGAGTTAACGTTGACGTTATGGCTTTTTTTTGAGACGTTCCCGGTTTTGTCGTCACATTCATATTGTTTTAAGTCACCATTCAGTCCGGTCTGATCCACCCGTTTGGCTTGGCCTTGTCGCCCCCAGCTCCAACCCAAGACCCATTCGTGCTTTCGTTGCATTGTCATTTTGTGTATTCCAATCCGACTCATCTTTGAGTCACTGTAGGTGCTTTTCGTGCTAGAGTGAAGTGACAGGACGACTTCATTTAAACTTTTTACCACCCACTTCGTCATCAGGAAAACTTGCCCACGTCGTGCACCACACCCCACTATTAAAACGACAGAATGAGATGGTTCTTTAAAGTCGGGGCGCAATCTGTTTCATCTTAATACTGACACGGCTGTCTTTTCAGTATTTCAGATACTCTTCATCTTTTGCTTTCACCATCATTTTTATTTATTTTCATTTTTCTATTTCTTTCATTGCTCACTGAACGATGCTCTTGCATTTTCTCCCTTGTATTTTTTTGAGTCATTTTCGGTTTTTCTGTTTGTGAGCCTTTCCAGCATCATTGCTTCTGGCCATTTGTTTCCATGCATTGGATACATATGAGCCGTATCCCGAGGGATTTAAGGACGAGAATGCTTGAGGCGTTAGGTCCTTGCGGATGACAAAATATGCTGAATGGTCAATTAAAAATGTAACATAGTCAGAGTTAGTGTGAAACCATATAAGAATCGGTAAGGTCAAGGGTAGCTAGTGTAAAGCGATTTAAATAAATTTGTAACAAAAATGCACGAGGAGAAATATATTCAATTGGAGGAGACGAAAAAAATAAGCTTTAAGAAATTTAAAAAAAATACGCTTGAATCCAATCCAAACAAATGTGTTGGAACAATTTTATGTTCGCAATTCAGAAGGGTTTTGTTTGACTTTTTCTTTGAAAAATATGATCTGGCGTCAATGACCTTCATCGCTAATTCTAGGAACGTCCAGCTTTACATTTAAAGCAGTTTCAAAGTCAATTTCCTTTAAAATTTAATGTTAAGGAATGCGTACTTTTTTACTTTTCTTACCACTCTTTTCTTGCAGTAAATGGATGATTTTGTTGCTCTGATGAAGAATGGTTGATTCTTTTTAAATTCTCAAAGATTTAAAGTTTACTGTTTGATAAAGTTCCTGCTTCTCCGCAATACAATCTTTCAAATGTATCATTGAAGCTCGTTCTGTTTTAGTCATAATTACATGTCGGGAACGAATCACGCACTTTGAACACGATGGGCAACTAAGTACCATAGTTTTCTTTAATATCTTCCTTTTTTCTTTGCGGTTTGAATTGTAGATTGATTGGAACTAAGGAACGTTTTTATATTGTTCCATATCCTTCAAACGATTCATTTCCTCACAAAATCTAAAAACTTTCTTCCATGTGTTTTTGTAATTATGGACGTTTAGAGTCAATTATGATTTTCACGCTAAATAATTTTTTTAAAGTTGGCATGTTCTCTGTTTTGTACAATTAAAGTAAAACAAATTAAAAGAGCCAAAAGAAATTTACGTGTAACACATTTAAAGACATACTCATACTAAATTAAAAGAGAGCGGCCATTTATTGTTTGCTCATTTTTAAGGGAAGTTTTCTGATAAATAACTGAAATTTTTATGACTTCTCATTCAAACAGTGTGGAGATAGGAACGAGTTAATAATTCAAAAAATATAAGAAGGAAATCTCTGAAAATCAATGAATGATGCTGCTGATGGGAGGAACTCTATGGAAATTTATGAAAAGATTATGTTTCTGAATGGCAGTTTTATTATTTCTGTCAAACGAAAAAAACCTTTTGTTATTTTCTTTACTAACGTGTTAGAATTTTTATAGCTTCTGGAAAAAATACTATTTTAACCAAATTCTACTTAAAGAATGCCAGATTTTATTCTTGTTTGATATGGAAAGAAAGTTACAAGTTAAAATGGTTAAGAGAACTGTTGGTTTCTTGCAATATAGAAATAATTCAAATTTTAAAATGAATGTTAAAGATGTACCAGTTAGCGTTGAAGAGAAAAAAAGATGAACCATCCGGTTCAACACAGTTCTTTCCAAATGAGCAGCTAAGTCATACCGTGCAAGGACGACTGGACCAAAAAAAGCAGTGAAGTAGACGAATTGGTCAACAGATATATGGATGGATAAGAAAAGGACGGTGAAGTTGGCTGCGGTGTCTTCTCGGAAGACTATCCTTTCGACTTCCTAATTATTGTAACATCTTCCAGGCAGAGGTTATTGCAATATACAAGAAAGTAAGCTGTATAAAGAACCAGAAAGTTTCTAAAAGAAATTAAACATTTTCTTTGATAGTCAAGCTGCTATCCAATCAGTATCCAAAATATCAACCTTATCTAAAATTACAATGAAATCTTGTTCACAGCTGAATGAGATGAGATATACCTGGGGATTGGGAAGCAGATACCTTTGCGAGGGTTGGTGCTTAGCTCCCAAATTTTAAACTAACATACCAGGTCAATCATTCTCTTGTGTCCATAAAACTAGGATCCAAACGAGCTTGCTACTGAAAACAACTTGAAGAACATCCAGTCAACCTTGGCTCGCATTAAGTCCCAGAAGCCCAAGCAACTTCTCAACATGAGTTGTGAGTAAGTTTCTCCATATCTGCACTGACAAGGCGCTGTTTTACAGGCAATTTTTTATGGTATCACAATAGGCCTATCGAGGCCTAAGTGAGCCGTCTCTTAAGTAAAGACAGCTGCCACTAGAACCAAAAACCCAAAGTTATTTTCTGCATCATTAAATGGATATGTAGGTGTTGTGCGTCTCAAAATATCCAGTAGGATATCATTTAAAAATGTTCTAAAAGACTAAAGACTAAAATAAACTTGAAAACTGAAAAGCAAGAGATAGACGAAGATCTTTATTTTACAGTGACTTATGTCAGGTAATTTTCAATATCAATATTTAGAAAAAAATGAAAAATAATTTACTTTCGGTATTTTTAAAATTAAAAAAATTAATTGAAATTTTTTTTAAATTATCAATTAGTGGTTGAAAAACTACATAAAAATTCACTTTTTGTGATTCTAACGGTGATGTTCATACTATTGTAAGCGATGCTAGATAAATGTATGCTCTGAAGGACTATTGACCAATTAAATTTTTTTGTATCTATTATTTTCCCTGCAGGATAAGCGTTAAAAGGTAGAATAACCGGCCAAAAATTTCAAAACTGCTTTCAGACAATCATTATCTACAAAAAGCCCAAATTAAATTTTTCAAATTATCTAAACCTAATTGCAAGCAATTTTAAGAGTAGCACTAAAAATTAAACTAAAAACATATACGAAAATTTTTGCAACGCAAAATTAAAAAAAAAATACAAACACATATATTATTACATGACAGCGGTACGCCTAGCTTTGAATAATCATAAGAAACAGAATATGTATGTTAATTGCTAACAAAAAAAATTTCAACCAACTTTCGAATATAATATCAGCAAATATTTATCTGGTTTGGGTCCTAAGATATAAAATACTTTACCCCAGTCTCCTTTATTAGCAAAATAATTGCGATCGTGTAAAGCTACTGAGACAAATTTAATAATAAAGCTAGAAACCTATTGCTGCTTCTTGGGAAACCACTGAATATCATTAATTAGAATACCAAATGATCAAATTATAATAATCACATACAAAATAATAATCGAAATTTCAATAAACTGTAATCTTCTGATTCCTTTTTATTCCACTAAATTGAATCGAAGTAAATAATATTAAATGGAGATAAATTTAGTTAGAATTGTCACTCAAAAAAATAACAGATATCTTCAGACTTGTGTAGCATCAATATAAATAAAAGACGTATCAACCTAAAGAATATAAAGGCTCAAATTTAATCACTGTTTCTGTTCAGTTTGACTGATCTCTAGTTCTTTGTAGACCTAGCGCTTTTAAGGATCCTCATACTGAGCAAACATTCAAAAAGACCCAGCATGCCCGTCTTGTTAATGGTAGTTAGTACAAAATATAAGAAGCCCTAATTGAAATGTGCTCCCAGAGAAATTACCTTACAGTAACTTCTCTTACTGCCATTGAGCTCCTTTAAGCACATTGAGCTTTCTTAAAAGATTCTAGGGTGAATCTTATTTGCTTCGTTATAAATTTTTTCGAAGGAATACGTTTGCCACTCCAAAACGTTTATTAGAGAATGGACATTTAAAAAGTAAAAAGTCAGAAACTTTCAGCAATGCAATGCAAATATTTCACGCAATATATTTCTTAAATTTAAAAAACATTCTCTTAAAATTAACTTTTATTGGACAATTATCTTTAATTTATTTTAAATATTTTAGCAGTGTTTTTTTTAATCAATCTTTAATTCTGAAGCTGGATATTTTGGGGAATGTTACTAAAACAATAAACAAAAAATTGATAATGGCATCGCTCAAAACGAAGGAGAATTAATTATGGTATTTAATATCCAACATACATTTACGACTGCACACCCAGGATAATGCTTTGAACACTTTTTATATCAATATACAAAATACAAACTGCAACCTTCTTGTACTTTCAAAATTTAAATACACATCCAAAATCTACTGAATGTCCAACATAAAACTTTTCGTATCGACTAACGTTGCATTAATTATTCCCGAATTACACCCATTCAAATTTCCGCGATAACTTCAAGTACCTACACTGTCAATATTTAACAGCCATATCTCCAATTTCCGATCTAAAAATAAAGCCAAACCAATTCAATAATTCATATGTAGATGTGGTCGATGCAGACCATCTAGATTTTGCCATTTCCAAAAAAAGAATCACTAGGATCTCGATAAGGTGGCCTAGAAAATGATGTCAGTTCGCGGCCATGATTCCTGCAATTAAATCCCATATGAAGTTTATAACATCTGAACTATTATATCTGGAACTAGACGCTTGGATGGTTGGAAAAGATATCCTCTATGGATGCGCAGATACCTATGTAGGTTCACTTGAAGGGTGGTGGAGTCAGATGAAAAGTATGGCCGAAAGGAACTCGATGAGCAAACTACAGAAAATGTTTACATAATTATGGTTTATATTGGCGATAGAAAATATTGCCAAGTTGTTTGTAGAGGGTTGTCGATATTTGCTGATACAGTAGGAATAGAACAGCAGGAATGCTACTTGTAGGAAACTTTAATTTAATTAATTCGGAATCTTTTAGAGGAAGCATGATGTTAGCCACTAATACTCTTAACGAATTTAAAACCGTATTCCGTTAGATTCGCAGAAATTAAATGTTTGTTTGTGAGCTCGACAACTCTATGAAAAAGCTAACATAGAATAATGAAACAACATCTGATCCTTAACGTGCAGCTAGGGGTCAGTTCCCTCAGCACATAAATGAAACATGAGAACGAAAACCACTGTAAAAATTATGAGTATATTTTTGGTAAAGCGATATGCCAACAAAAAAAATGGATGTATATTCTGAAAATCAAGGCTTCTGTTGCCGCCAGAAATATATATCCTACCTCATCATTCCCCGCCAATCTCATAAATCATTCAGAAAAGATTAGGGAAACCACCGCGGCCATGTCGTGCTCCCAGCTATGTTTTGGTGCCGCGCGATAGCAATGCCGATACCCTTGTTAGTCTTGGCCCTACTCTTATACCACTTCGCATCAACTCCAACTTATCCTCGTCCTTTTGAAGGGGCTTAGTTCTTATGTGTGATATCTAGTTGAAGCAAGTGCGCCTTTCAGATTGTTATTTTATTGTAAATGTCGGAGAGTGTAGTTCGGCTTCGATAAAAGCCCGAATTTTGCTTACGTCCTTATTCGAACCCACCAAGCTTTCATATTCCCATCATATCGAAGTGGACCTGTCTCGAGGTGATGGTAGCCATGTAGGGGTGATGAGGCGTGAATTTTTTTTAGGGTAGGCTTTTGACGTAACATATCGATTTTGGGTTCAATTACTTTCGACTTTTGAATACGGTTTTTGTGTTGAGAGATCCAACTCGTAAAAGTCGTTGGACTTTGGTGTATCCATGTATCCATAAAACACTTTGGGTTTATTCCCACATTATTATGTCACATATAAGAGGAAGTTACTTTCATGGCATTATTGTATGTATTTCATTGTGCCGACAAGAAGAAAATGAAACGTTCATGATGAAAGGGGTTGCTCTGAATGGTATTAAGATTATTTCCATGCGTTGAGTGGTAAACTGAAAATTTCATTTTGCAGGGTTGATAAAGATGTGGCAGTTAACTTTAACTGATGTCAAGGTCGAAATAAGATTTTCGTGAATAATGGAAAAGTGTTGTATTTTGGATTAGTACACTTTGATCAAGTTTCTAACGCTTTCAAGTTAGTTTGTATTTTTTGTTCTGGTGTTTGAAATGATAGCAGGTTGGGTGCGAGATTGGTCCTTGTGGGCCGCTTGTCGCACTGCCAATTCAACTTTATCGGTCCTTAGGGACCTTTGATAGAAAATTACTTATGGAAAAACCTCAAGCAGCTACATGAGTATCACACAGTTTTCTTGGCTATGCAGTGTACAAAATAAGGATGTGCAAATTTAAGAATATGATAAAATGAATTGTAATCGAAGTCTTCAATAAGACATCAAAAACATGCTTTATGAAAATAATAAGTAATATTGCTTTTGAAGTATTCGGATTAAACAAATTTATTCAATTATTTAGTATAAAATTATTTTTTTTGTAGTATTAGAAGTAGCGAAACTTTTGTGGGCTGGCTTAACAAGTGTTTGCTTTTTTTGAGCTCATGGTCCAAATTTTTGTAAGAAGAATTGCAACTTGAATATATTTTTCTAATAGAAGATGCTGATAGCACTAAGAAAAAATATCCGTACTAAATAACTCAACTATGGTGATCATAAATAAATGTTTTTCTTTTAGGAAGCCCTAGCGAACAGATACCACAACGCCACGAAAAATTTAGTTGAAAATGTCATGGTGCCACTGTTGGCTTTTCAATTATATATTGGCGTCAGATAAAAAAAACTGCTAACAGGAAAAGTGAAAAAAATAATAAAAAAAAAGTTGCAAGAAACATAATAGTTAGTTTACAATGCATTTTTAGCACTATTCTACGTATTTTGACTCCTTGTTTGCCACAAGTCACTTTGAATAATTCAACCGTAGTAGCTCAGCAGATAGTATATTTCCCAGATTATTAAAACCTTTCTTAAGTTAACTAAACCATTATCTAAGTTACTTCAATCTGTTCCCAGATCACTTAAACACTAGAATATTTTCCCAAATCTGAAGCAACTTACAAAACATAAAAAAAAAGTCAACTAAACCGTGCAAAAGCTCTAAATTTTGCAGCTTTATCTGAGAATTGAGTGAAAAAAATGGTTGCTCACTGGACAATCATACCTGGGTAATGAGAAGATGACATGTTACGCGCAACCCTTATTTTAAAATCTTTTCATATTACTCTCCTATGCTGCATACCGTTTAAAAGTTTTAGGCAAAGAATGCACATACCTATGCTTGTATTCCGCACCGTAAATAGGATAAGTTATTCGGCAATAATAAAAGTTGAATGGGTGAAGCGGCTTGTAGAAAAGTTGAAACGATTTAGGAAGAAAGTGAAATGATTTGCCAAAAAGTTTAAACAACTTGGGAAATCGTATCAGTGACTTGGAAAAAATGGGCTGGAAAATGCTATTGTAATTACAGTCTCGTTAGTTTTGAGGCAACAGGATTTGCAGTTTAAAAAGGATTCTTCGAAACAGTAATGTTTTTTTCATTGTGGCATTAGATTATCTGAAAAATAACCGTGTCATTTTCCACTCATAACATTTATTTCATTGACTAATTCATACATTTCAATTGGTACTAATTCGATAATATTATAATTGTTTTTCATTGTCAATGAATTAAATCTCAAGTTTCAAAATGTTTACTCTGGTATATAATCTAGCCAGATTCAAGATATATTGCAGGAGTGGATCAATAGTTATGTGATCGTGATTATACTATAGACGAGAAATTAGAGGATTTTTTTTAGTTTTGATGGTGGAGGAATTCCAAAAGTACTATCCTGAGCTGTAGCCAAGAGATAATGTAAGTAAATTTTTTTAAAAGGAGTAGAAAACCATTTACGATCGTAAAAACACAAAAAAGGATACTTATGCGTTTCTGAAAAAAATATTCATTGCTCACATTTCTTGGTTTTGGTTTTGATATGGCCTCAAAATAACACGATTACACCGTTAAAACGGATACCAAATATTATTTAAAATTTGTGAGAATAACGTTACATTGCAAATAATTGCAAAAAATTCTGTTCTGGGATCAATCATATTTTTATGAAATAGTATTCAATGGAAATACGTCTAAAAAGTAATAGTACTGATGTACTACAACATATATTTTTAAATTATGTAATCTGACAACTTAAATTTTCCAATATTTCTGCAAATTGACGGACTTATAAAATAAGCTGTAATTATAAATTTGCTTGAAAAATTCTGTCTTTCAAAAATGTATTTACGTATTCTGCAAATTATGCAGAATTAGTACACTTAACAATTACTTTCTTTATTTGAATGTAAATTACCATGAAAACAAAATAATTTTGAAGAAATATGTGCCTGAACTTCTCGATATGCTGGTATGAAAAATTCATGGAATAAATCAATCCAATGTTGAATTAATATTAAATTCTTAAACAACAGGGATCGAATCAAATTTTTTAAAAAATAAACTCAATTTTCTTATTGAAGAATTTCCATCATACAATCCCACTTACAAATATTTTATGATTTGAAAGAAGTCTTCCTTGTACATCAAAAACAAATTTGATTCACTCCAATTGCTGAAATCTTTTCACTGAGAAGCTTCCGTTCGTGCTTCCTTCCTTTCAGTTCGTTTCTTGCCGTTGACGTTTGCAACATAACGAAAACTATTTAAGATCTCCTCTAAGGACATTTTGTTTGTCGCGCTTGCAGCTCAAGAGTTGAAAGGAATCGAAGATTATTCAGTGAAATTTCACATAATTTACATTGACAACTCCATGCAAGGATCTTAAGGATACGATATATGTGTTTGTGCACATGTCGAACAAAACGAGCGATAGATGTGCGGAAGATAAGGGTGAGTAGGCGAATGAATGCTCTCAGTAACGCTGTACTAGAATGGTATGTCCTTAATGGGAATACAGAGTGCCTACGTAATAAATACAGAAGATATGGTTTTCTGAGTCTGTTTCCTTGTCTCTCCTGTTTTTCCCAGCCGCATCGAAGTACCGTATAAGAGGCTTTCACATTTTCCTGCTCAACATACTATTTGTGCAAGGCCTCTGGATGATTTTACTGAATGAAAAATCATGCGAGGACTTGAGACAAACACAATAACGCAGAAGAGCCAAGGAAGGATCTGATAGTGATGTGATGGAACCGCCGGACAAATACAAGTTCACAACTCGAACTTTTGTATTTGCAAAAGAAATTTGCGCGCATGGCATTTTTCCTTGAATGTCGGCCCGAATCGAAGATTTAGTTTGAGTAACAATGAAAGAAGCTTTTGCTGACACCAACACTTCATCCGGGAATGGGACATAGACGTCCACGAGTGTATGCGAATCCTTGTGCGAACTCGTGCACATGTATTCGCATCACATAAGAGCAGCACAAATGTTATTACGTATATTAGTTTGATGACAAAAGGAAGAAAATCTTGCAAAAAGTACAACAATGGTTCGATGACAAGGAAAAATCAGCCCACGCGTGCGGTTCTAAGACAGTTGTGAGAAATCATAGCCGACAAATTTTCAGGATGTTCTAGGGAAATTCATCATGGTATTTGCTAAGCACACAAACATGCGAATGAATGACACGATAAACAATTGAATGAATAGATATCTTATCGGTAATTTATTTTGCTGCTTAAGAATATGAAACTTGACTTTGGTATTAGTATTAAATATTGAATATGCTTTATGGGATATGAAATGAGGGGTTGACGGTGGGTTTTGTTCAGCTTCAAGATATATTGCAGGAGTTATATCGACTGGAATGATTTTCGGGTCAGTTCGCAGATCCAATAGCCCTTCGCATTGATTAAAGTGAGCAATAGTTTCCGACAGGATGGGTTTTTGGGAGCGATGATATAGACCGCTGAAAATTATAAGTGGGTCCGGTTTGCGAAGATATTTTCGGATGTAGATAACTTGAAATGGGACACGGATAAACGTTTTGAATTTTTCTACCATCGAATCTAACTATATTTCGTTACAAATCGATATCAATAAAGAGTGAATTGAAAAGATATATTGGTTCCGTTAAGGAAAACGAAAAAAGGATATTTGGTAACATGTGAAAAACTCATTGAAAATATGTTGAATCCCTGGAGAACTCTAATACTGTATCCATTGCATAGTTTCATGCATGGTTTCTATATCAATATCAAATTCTAGCTCTTAGTGTGTTTCAACATTTTTGGAATATTCTGGAAAAAAGTCTATAAAATCACAGTATCACTAGCTCAATTCCATCCTGAGAATATTTGAGATCATTATCTTGTGTACGATATCCACTTTTGTTTTAACACAATTTTTGAGGTAATGCGTTTTAAATCCTTTTGTGAAAATCTCAAGTATTATACTTGCAGCTTCCACATGGTGTTTTCAAAAATACTAAGTACAAAATTTGCTTCGAGAACTAAAAAATCAACTATAATTGGACTCGATCGGTTCGCTTAAGATATTCTTAGCGTTTATCAGCAGTTTTTTATACAAATCATTTTCCCTTGTCGGTGAATTTCTTCTGACAATGTTTATGGAAATGGTTCCTCTTTACTTGAAGGCTAATTTTATTTTAAAGCTAGAAAACGAAACTTTGACTTCCTTCACAAATCCAGGAGATGTTTTCTTCGTTGCTCCGAAGTGATGTACAAATTTTTTAGAAGCACGCTTGAAACGTTTGAATGTGTTCTAGCAATTATTTTCGAAATTTCTGCATGTCTTTTGTTTTTGCTTCCAGGCTCAGTGACTTATTTTCTAGCGTTACATGGTCCATTTTTTTGTTTTTTCCAGGTATGCTCGTAGAATAAAGAAGAGGACAAACTTGCTACATTTTACGGTCAACTTGAAAAGAAGCTTTCTCTTCCCTTAGTCATTTGGATAAGTTACAATCGTTCGAAATTAGGTGTCAACTACTATTCCTCCCCTTAAACTATATACAGTTGGTCATTTGATAATCAGTTTTTGCGAAGGTCAAATGTAAAGTGATAGTGAAATAAATCGGAAATACTACAGAGTACAGAAGGCACAACTCTATTTTTAAAAGTGGTAAAAATGCGACAGTAGATGCAGCAAAGATAATACATAAGGTTCATGTTGAAAACACTTTTCGTGTCAGAAATGCCCAAGAGTGCTTTAGAAAATTTCGGGACTACAGTAGAAGCTCCTCGCTCAGGATGTCCCACTGAATTTGAGGAAACGGCGTTAAAAAGCCTGATAGAAGCAGTACCAATTTTAACCATGGATATGATTGCAGAGAGGTTCAAATCATCGTATAGCATCATTCATCGGCATTTGGTGCAGATATAAAAAGTATCCAGATTGGGAAATGGGTATCATATCAGTTATCACCGTCAAATCTCCAGCAAAAAGTTAACATTTGTTAACAGAAGGAAGGTTTATTACGGATACGCCTGACCACATATTGCAAAAGTCACTCTGGAAAAATTGAACATTTTGACTGCGAAATCATGCCCGGACAGTGCTCTAAGCGACTTTTATTTGTTTAGAAGCCTGTAGTCGTTTTTAATTGGGAAAGTATACCAAAAAAGATGATGTCCAAATCAAGTTAACTACATTTTTTAATTCAAACGATAAGAAATTTTATTTCGATGGAATTCAACAATTATCACAAAGGTGGGAAGCGATTAAAATTATTAATTGGTTTTTATGTACTTAAAATTACACTGGCATGCTGTTCAGACAATATTGTGTGTTTTTAATTTAGCACTCATGTACCTAAGTATTGTAGCCAGAATATTTCAACATCATTACTTAACTTAGATTACAAAATAACCATAAGAATATTCGATAATCTTAACCACAGATTCGAAATTCGTATCATATTCAATATCAAATGCATTCAACATAAAGAATTTTTTCAAAAAAATTAACGTAAGCAAATTAAAAGTGAAAACTGCTCACCTGCTGCTAATAACAGTTTTAAATCAACTAGAATAGGTTATGCAATTTCATAGTAAGAATTCCTTGAGTAAGATTCAAATTTAAGATATTCTAGGAAGCAGCCAAAAAATATTTAATTGAATTGAAAAACTTCTAAGAATTTTCATAAGAACTAGTGAATTCAAAATATCTTCTTGGAAACAGGCATACAAATTTTCGGTTATTTCCACAAAATATGATGTGTTCATATCATGAAAGATAGTCGTTCGTACATTTTTTTTAAATATATTTCATGAAATATTACCACGACTACTGAGTACGGGCTACTCTTTGGAACTTTTTTCATGCGCCTCGGAAGCAATGATAACTTTACAATGTCAATTCAGCTTATGACTGACAACAGCTTCAAAATATAATGCATGTGGTGGGAAGCTTTAAACGACATCACTAAAAATTATGAATAGCTGACATTTATAGCATTCCATCAAAACAGTGATAACATACTCGTATATCAGTTTTTGGACTTAGGAACGTCATGTAATCTTCGAAGATATATGAAAAACGTTATCCTAGCTCTCGGCATTAAATTTTCAATTATTTTCTTATTGAAATTATCAATGGAAAATCAACAGATACAGATAGTAAAATACAGTGGCGTTGAAAAAGTTAAAAAAGTTAATTAAAAATCATTTTTGATGCTTTTTTCTTAAACAGAAGGAACTGATCGATAAAATTTTGAACACAAGTTCATTACAATTTTAATAAAATAGCTCAAAATATTCAAAGTTTTACTGTTATAAAAGCTTAATCACATTTTATAATTGATTTTGTGGTTTAAATTTTCTTTGACGTCCTGAGGTGGTAATCTTCAGAAGATATTGATTAGCTCCTGTATCTCGGCATACCTGATTTCAATGATTTAAACTACTATAACCCATATCAAATTTATGTCTACTTCATTTTTGTTTCCATAGTCCGTATGTAATATAAGCACTCAATATTTGCATTCTTATTTAGTATTATCTCTACTCTGAACATCAATACAAGGGTTGATAATTTATTACTTTTTTGTAACAAATTTAAAGTATATATATTTTAAATATTTGCTCAAGAACCTTTGACCTTTTTATTGTAAAAACGTTAAATTTTTCATTAGTTTTACTGTTTCAAATTTTATTTTTCAAATAAATTATTTGCTAAGTGTTGTTTAAAAAAACAAGATTGCTCATTCCTTTTATGTTGTGAGACAAAGCATTGTCAAAGCTAGTTGCATGGCTAATTGAATCCCTCTTTGGGTACTCTGTCTATGCAAATATTAGTAGCAGATTACCAACGTTCACGGATTTCTCCCAGAATTCTTTAAATTCAACGGTTTTTCTTCAATATGATCTAAATTTATTCGATAGACAAATCTCATTTTTTTGTGCAAAACATGTCCCCCAAGTGAAATTCTTGGGTTATTTTAGATAATTTGCTAGTTGCAGTTAGCATTAGATAGTTTTTAAGGGTCTTGTATAATTTGCTGGTATTTTCACTTAGTTATTTTTTGCAATTTGATTCCTAATTTAAAGCTTGATACGATTCTTAGAAGAATATGTGCATTCATTATTAGGATTTTAGTAATGATTGAAAATAAGAAAACTATTTTTATCACCTGGTTATATGTGTCGTCCATATAAATAGTTCGGCTATATTAAGTTTTAAGTACCTCGTCTGTTCTACTCTCTTTATTGTTTTGTTGTTGACTCTTATTATTCCCTTTTTTAACTTCCCAGTATATGGGAAGTTCTTGTAATCGCCTCGAAAATCGAAATTGAAATTTTCAACTTTTCTCTACGTTTTGAGGTCTATAGAGTATATATAAAGTGTTTTTAGAAAGAAGTATGTATGTGTGTGTGTGTGTATGTACGTGCGTTCGCGGGCAGTTTTTCTACGAGCATAACTCACGTAAACAAAGTCGTATCGACTTCGTTGAGATGTCAATCGAAGCGTCTTTGCAATTTTAAGAGCTGATTAGTTTTTGGGACACTTCGGTCGGGGGGGTTTGCTGTTTTCACCCCTTGAAGGTCAACCATGTTATGCGCTATATCTCACGAACCAAACATGCGATTTTCATCATTAAGGAGTCAATCGACGCGTATTAACATTTATGTGATTTTATCAAATGTTAAAAAAATCGTTGGATCCGTTTTTTAATTTTTTTTTAAAAAGTGCAAAAAATTAGGTTTTTTTTCAAAAACACAAAATTTTTAACCTGATTTTCAAACCTAAGTAATCAATGTTTATATTATTTGTATACTCCAAATAGTTTTTGGGAAAAAATCAGCAAATTTTTTTTCATGTTTACAAAAAAAATTAAATAAAAAATAAAAAATCATTAAACGTTCAAGGTCATTTACGTCATTCATTATATCTCGAGAACCAAATATAATCTTTCCATCATTAAGGTGTCAATCGACGCGTATCAACATCTTTATGATGTTTTTATATTTTAAAAAAATTGTTAATGCGTTTTTTTCGATTTATTAATGTTTTTTTAGAAAAGTAGTGTTTTTTTCATAAAAAACTCCATTTATAACCTGATTTGCACATCGTAATAATAAATGTTTATAGAATTTATGAACTTTTATCAATTTTTGTAGAGAAACCAACAAAAACTTTTCTCATGATTACAACTAAATTAAATTAAAAATAAAAAATCATTCAAAGTCACCATGTAAAAAGGGTTTATTCGAATCATTATACCTTAAATCTCTTATTCTAAAGACATTGTTGTATAGTCAATCAAAGTTTATTAATATTTGCAAAATTTGAGCAGATTTTCAATAGTCTTTACAGCACCATGTTTAACTTTAATGAAAAAACTGCTTAGTAACCTGTCCCCCCTCCGATTGATCCGCGTGAATAATCAATCAAACCAATGCACCAAAGTCCTTACGTAATCAATTGACGCTCCCGTAGATGTTACGATTAATATTAAATCATTCCAATAATTTTTATGGGAGGTACATTTTTATTATTTGAAGTAGTATTATTTCCATAACTTTTATTGTGTTTAATATTTTTAATATCTATGTAGATATTACTGGGAAGTTGACCGTGTGGCCCTCATGGGTCGCTCCTCACGGCTTGTTTATTTAGAAACAGTGTTTTTTCGTATGTATTCATTAGAAACCTATTCAATATTGGCCATTGCCAATATTTCTGAAAGTTAGTGCTCACTTTTTAATTTTTGTCAAAACCACTCTTATTCAAGTAAGTAAGTATAATTTCTTATGTCGACATATAAAATTTCGCAGTTATCCCTGCAGATTTTGAAGTTTTGGTATAAAACAGGAAGAAGTTAGGTCTTAGTTTTCATAGTTTCAGTACACCATTATTGACTGAAGTTGTGAATTCCTATTATTGAGGTATTTTCGTCAAAAAAGTAGGAAGAAGTTTTCAAACATTTCGAACAAATCCTATTTCTACAAGGCTTGCTGTTAAGACATGATGAGTCACCATACTGAAGGCCTACTGAATTTTTGCATCTAAAAAGATTTCGGCAACATTTATTCAATAGAGTTTTAAAGTGTCTTACAAAATTTGCCATAGTATATATTGTTCTTTTACTTTCCCAGAACCCAAACCAATTTATGTCTTGAGTTGAGTTTTGCAAAAAGTATATAGTATTTAATTTTTGATGCTAATTTTTTTCTATTCTATTTGTTCTATTTACTAAATCCACGCGGTAAAGATATTCATCGGTAAATTTAGAACCATTTGAAAGCCCCATGGAAATAAACGTATTACTTTATTATTTTGAAAATACTCTGAAAACTTCCCTGTTCTGATAACTACATTCGCTATTCTGAAGATTTTTTCTATATTTTTTAAATAATTTGGTTTCATCGAAGCAAATTTCATCAGTTCTCGCTGCAGTATGATTTTTTCGAAAATCAAAAGCCTGGGTAAGTTCTTCTTTCTTAGTAGTATATTACTAGTAAATAGGTAATCAAGTGCCAAGAGAAATTGGATGAACATTTATGGTGTTTTGACTAAATTTGTTGGTGTCCCCTAATATAGTCTTCTGACCTATATTGCTGTCCGAAGCCCAAAATATACATACTCATTCTATCAGGTTTGAGTTATTTCACTATCTAGTGTGTTGCTGATACTATTTTTTTTATTTTCCAATTGTAAAAATGTACGCACGATGACGATTTAGCAACTAGTTTCTCTTCGTAGGAAGTGGCAAAAAAAGTAATTTTTGAATAGGAAAAGGACTACGATTAAATGACAAAATTCCATAAATTTCCATTTTAGAAGACTAAGATTATGTACTTTTAACTCTATCGACGATTTTGTTAACACAAATTTCGACTTGGTGTTTGCTCCTATTTTTTTTTAAGCACGGCAGGAGAAAGCTTGAATGATTGTGGAAAACGTTGACAATTTTACTGAATCCAAACTTATACGAAATTTGTCCCAGCAAACAACTTTCAATGTTATATACAAGTAGTCTACAACGAGATCCATGCAGAGACTATCCTCTTTAAGCACAGAATTTATTACTGCAGATTTTTAAAAACTTCTGATAAATTAACCTTTTTGTTGAAGAACAGCGCTGACTGCAATCAAATTCGGTCCGATTTGTATCAAATTTGACATATTTTTTTTAATTTTACGCAAAGGAAAAGTAGGGAGCGAAGTGATTATTGATAGCAACAGCAGATGAATTGATGGTTCCCGTGAGCAGAGCTAAGGGTAGATGAGAAAAGTTTTACTAATTTATATACGTTCGTATACGTATAGAGGAAACAGTCTTTAATGAAAATGTGGTTAGAACAAACGGTTTGACGATTTTCCTATTTAGAAACAGACCGAAACCTTCGAAATAGAAATTGAGATTCAAGTGAATCAGACGTTTTCATAAGTTGATGAGTCTGTTTTTTTAGGTTGATGGCATCTACTTAGAGTTGATGAAATTTTCAGTTTTTTAGAAAGTCGACAAAGAGGAGTGAAGTGAGAGATACAATTAAGCAAAAGTTGATAAGTATAATTTGGTTACAGTTTCCTCAGAATTTAAATTGTAAAAGAAACTGGTTAACGTTAATACTTTGCCAACCGCTTCCAAAAGGAATCAATTTGTAGAATCTACCGAATAGTCCGGGTGCAGATTACATGATAATATCGATTAGCTTCACACGAATAGAAAATTTTTATATTAAATATAAATTTACACTATGAATAAAATCCACAGTCGAGTCATAATTTAAAAATAATAATGACTGTTAAAAAACACTTGTGTCGATTAAAAGGCTTTCTGGTCCCAGACTTTTAGTTGATAGGTGCTGGTGGAAAGGAGTCTGTCAAAAAGTTTCCGGTAGGTAAAATATTAAGCGGAGAACGGTGAGAATCTATGGGAACATGAAGAACAAAAATAATAGATACAAAAACAAAAGAAAATGGTAAATTAGTAAGGACAATCTGAAGCAAACGATCAGATACATTAAAAGGAGAATTTTGCTAGTACAGGGTATAGTGACAAAGTAAGGAGAAAAGTAGAATAGAGAGTCTCTTTAAGGCCTTACTACCAGAAGAAGTATGAAATCGAAGAGCATTAAAACCCCCACATATCATTTAAGTTTAGGAATAGTAGTGAGATTTGCAGAAGGCATCGAAAAACTTTTCAAAGGCTGTCCTAGGGACGGAAAAATGCATTGAGCTACTTAAATTTTCATGAATTTATATTTTCCAATTAACGCTATATTTGAAATACTCAAATTTTATATTAAAAAAAATCCACTTCAAATGCAGCCCAGAAAGTGATGATAAGGATACTAATAAAGATTTCAATGTTCGTTCCATCGTCAATGAGAAATGACCAGATTAAGATATTTCGCCTAGGATTTTTTTGATAGAATTTGGCGACTGCACCTTTTTTTGAAATCGTCTAATTCCTTTCATTGAAATGATAAGTGGATCTCAAATACTTCACAGTAAAATCTTTGAAATATTATGTTTTGCTGTGGATTATAATTCGAAATCTAGAAAACCATTCTTCTGAATTCAACATCAACTTATTGTTAATTGCTCAATAAAATATATTCTTTCAGCTTTAATGATTACGATGCCAAAAATTGTCTATAATGTCTAACCAATAACAAAGTACACCAGCTTTTCAATACAAATGATTCAATTCGATTTTTATTGACGCGAAAACATTAACGACCAGAATTAATTTTATAGAATATTCTTGGCGTGACACTTAAAAACAGGAGACAATTTTACGAGCCAAACTGAAATGACGAACTCAACCGTCAATATTGCAAGGAGTCTAGCTTGTCTGTTTCCTTGTTCCTTGCGTACAGGATTTGGGAGCAATCAGTGTTTTTATTTAAGTCGCTTGCTTTCTAGCTCGGCATTATTTTTTAGAAGCTTGTAGAGCCCAGAAAAAAATCCGGTCGGTATGTTCTAAGACAAAAACGAGAAACGTGTAGCTCAACAAGTTAATGGTGGCGAACGAGTTGCTGAAGGGGATGTTATAAGGAATAAGAAGCTTTATCTATCTCACCTTGTGTATGTGCACAATACAGTCATCATCTTTGTGACTTCATCAAGCACTTGTAGGCATCATGCTCGTAAAAGTCGTGAGGATTAGAGTGACATGAATGAAACTATAAAATGCCTTCTGTGAATATAATACATATATAATATATCACTGGGGATGTTTTTCTGTGGTGTGAAAAAAATAATCCTCACGTGGGATTATGTTTGGTGTGAAGGTAATTAGTGTGACGGTTAAAAGGTGTTTAGGTCCTTACCCTAATTTTGTGGGAGAAGAATAGTGCTGGTGCTCAAAAGGTTGGAAAGGTGTCGTACACGAATTTGTTACACGTGAATTTTGGTGTTGGATGAATGGTAACGATAAATGTCTATTACGAAAATTGCAGGGTAAACTGCTTTAATCGATGGCAGAATGTTTTACTTAGTTGTTAAAAAATTAGGAAGGTTTTAATAAGTAAATCATTCAATAATTTGAACAGTTGCAGAAGAGTAAGTTAATAAGACGCTGAAGGCAGATAATTTGGAGTCCCTCCCATTTTATGTTAAAATGCGGCTTGAAAATTCGTCTATAGGTTTATACAAGCAAAGTTATTAAGGATTTGTTGAATATTAAGTTGATACAATTTCGTAGTAACTGTAGCATACTTTTTTAATTAAAAGAAACGAGAGCATTAATAGTCATAATATTTACAAAATGCCAGCAATTTTTTTAAGTATAACACGAAAAGCATTTCATTTTTGGATGTAAGTACTTTTCGAAATACCGACCAATTTGCCTTTAAAGAGGTTCATAAGTCTTTTACCACAAAGATATGCATAATACTAGCTAAATCACGGTTGTAGCTATTACTTTTATAATTTGATAAATGTTTTAAGATGCGTCACTGCCTCATTCATAATAATTTCATTTTTGTCAAAAAATATAGCAATATAACAACAGGAGACGCCACGCATTGATTTCAAAAGAAAATACGTTGGCCATCACAACTTTTAAGGAACTAGAACTATTAGAACAATTTCCTGATGACAATTAAAATAAACAAACCGTTTCCTTTATTTTGAATTTTCCTTTCTTTTGAGCGGAAGTCAACTTTGCAAGTAATTAAGCAACGATAACTCAACATTTAAACAACTGCAATTTGTTTTAAAGGGAAGAGTTCCTTGATAACTATTGAAAATGCAAACTCATTTGTCCTCGAATTTTATTTCTTAAAGCAAAAGTTCACATCGCATTTAATCTGCTTGTGAGTTTTTTTCTTGAAAATAATAATAAAGGAAACAAATGACAAATGACAAACAAATCAGTCCGAATATTTCATAGTTTTAGAATCGCAATGAAATGAAAAATTGAAATCCCTTTGTGAAAATTCTTTGATATAAATTCACAAAAAATATCAGCTCAT
This sequence comes from Oxycera nigricornis, assembly GCA_963942545.1. Classification (NCBI taxonomy): domain Eukaryota; kingdom Metazoa; phylum Arthropoda; class Insecta; order Diptera; family Stratiomyidae; genus Oxycera; species Oxycera nigricornis. The sequence goes on along the minus strand of OZ012659.1, from coordinate 112,248,141 downwards.
TAGATAAGTTAAAAATAATTGCTTTTCATGAACACATTCAAAATGAAAATACTTTGAACAATTTTAATCTCAAAAAAATAATTCTCATATGAATATCTATCAAAAACATTAAGCATTCTTCCAATAAAATTCAACTTTATAGTTTTCTACGAAACTCGCTTCAAAGAACTGTATGAAAGGATAATTTTAATCAAAAATATCCACACTCAAAAATTCACTGAAAATTTTCACAAGAAACAAATAACACTAAAAAAATTAGCATTCTGTAAAAAAATATTTCGAATATTAATTAGGTATGACTGACGTAAAGCCGGAAAAAAGAAAACAGAAAATCTTCCTGTATACAAAGTTTGATGTAAATAAAATTGTTGACTTTTATTGATCCAAGAAAGAGCATTCAGTAAAACTTCTGGAAAATGTTTGAAATAATTCGGGGATAATTACAGAGAGTTGCTGATTGAAATTTCTATTATAGAAAAATCATAAACAACTGCAATACAAGTTGAATAGAAAGAAATTTCTTCAAAAATGGTGGCAAATTTTGGAAACAAGCTGAAGAAAGTAGTGTTTCAAAAATGTTTTCTTTGAATAAGTAAAGTTAAATCCATTCAAAGATATGACCAAGATAGTGATGAAGTTTTTGAATATTTTTAAATTGGAATTAAATATTCTGGCAGTGGACTCTTGAATATCATAAAGGCCAACAAGTAGATTCTGACTCTATCCATCAAGATTTGTACAAATTTTGAATTTCTCAGATTAAGGATATGTCTTGAATGCTTTTAATTTAAACTCATACACACTACAACTAAAGAGACCTACTTCTGAAATCAATAATTTTTCTCAAATGTTTTGGAGATTGAGGATAAGTTTCAGGGATAAAAATAGCTATTTTGTTTTTGTGGTATTCAAAAATATTGGATTGAAATTTCGTATGCAATGCACGAAGTTTTTTCTGTTTAGAAAGAACATTAAGACTCGCGTGAACAATGCAATAGTTTATAAAGTGTGAGTTATTGTACATCTTTCCATTTTCTCAGCAATTAAATCAAAAAATTTGAAAAATTGTCGTCGATTAAGTTAAAAATCATGAAAATTGCTTGTTACGAGAAGCCGCATACAGACTTATTGTGTTTACAAGTCAAAGAGTCACTTTTCCAAAGCAAAGCCAGTGTGAACGTGAAGTGACTCATAGCATAACTTCCTTATGACGCGCATATGGGTCAAGTTCGTCATACGAATCCACAACACATTTTTCTTGAAATCGTAGAACACTTTTAAATATGCAAACTAGTTACACTTCTCGCCCAATTCAATGACCTTTCCCCAGGAAAAGTGTAAAACAGACACTTACACTGTCACCACGAAAAGTATGTATCTTTTCCCAAATCAACAGCTTCAAGTTTGATCGTCAAAATCAAATTAAATCCTTTCATAACACCGACGATGATTATTCAAATAGTATGAAACCTTTTGACGGTATGATAATGAAAGTGTGCACTTGAACCTCGGAAAAGCATCATGTGACAATCAATGTGGGTCTATTGCATTCCAAAGGACTCTCCTGAGTGACTTAATTGATACTCTATGCATGCAAATCTATTTATGCAAAAAGTCAGTGACTATTAAAAGGAATAGAATGGAATTGAGTCAATTTGAATGGCATATAGGACAGAATCATGGTTGTGGTGAATGAATCGATTCGTACGATTGAATGAGAGACATTTTTATTGGATGAGGTTTGGATTTAATTGCAGCAACCTCCAATGCAGTGGAAATAGTCCTGATTTGTGGTTGATTATGAGGATGATTGGTTTGGATAATTTGTTACAAAGTCGTTGACACTATTTTATTTGAAATAGGGAGGATGAGGAGTTGTAAAGTTTTGCAATGATGTGCGATCGCAAGGATATATATGAAACACATTCAGTTAATGATTCGATAATGCATGAATGTTGTACGAATTTGTATGATTGTGAAAAATCAATGCTCGCGATCTAAATCAACTGCCGATAAATTTATGATGAAACTTTCTAGCTGCTTCATTTAATGAGATGTGTAATAGTGTTATATCATAACTTGTTATTTACTTAAATAAATAAGTTTAACTCTATCCAATTGTTTACTGATTATCAGGAATGTCGATGACTTATAAACGTTTGGTACCTTATTTTTTGAAAAATCTAGATCCATGAAATAAAATTTCAGAAGTTGTCACAACAATATTTGGACTTCATCGAATATCCTTCAATTTTCGTGATCAACATATAGCAAAAATTGAGGTAAGAGGTAGGAACATTCATTATCAAATGTGAAATATTGAATTGAATTTGCGAAATATTGTTTGTTATAATATTGGATTTATTGTGAAGCGCTATTGTCCGTTGCGACCACATTGTGTTGTTCCTGCGTTCTCAGAAAATTTATTTGACCTAATCCTTCACCCCTTGGATGGCGCTAAGATGGCGATTAAGAATAAGTGCGTAGACAGGGGGTTGCGGAAAACAGCCTGGTCGCAACAAACATTTAAGGGAAATACTGACTGTTTCCGATTGTTTGTCAGATTTAAAAAAAAAAAATTAAAAAAATTCAAACGACGCGTTTCGATCCTAAGATCATATTCAACCTGAAAATGATCTAAGGAACTAATTGTTTCATTTTATAAAGATTTTATTCTATAATGGCTCATCAAGAGAACCCGCAACTTTCTATAACTGATATTTTTATTAAATTAAAAAACGACTTTACTAATTTTTTAGAAAAATATACCAAACTATAGAAATGATTATACATTTTGATCTAAACAACAAAAACACCATTAGAATAAGTAAAGTAAGGTTTAGTTAATTTTATTAATCCCTTAGTCAGTATAGATATTAACGGTTTATTATTTTTATGCGATCATTTTTTGCAATTATGAAAAAATCACTTATAATCACTAAAAACTCTACTTTTCAGCTGAATTTTTTCAAAAAATTGAATGTCAAAAGTAATAACTAGATTTTATAATATTTTTTTAGGGAAATCTGAATTTTTCCAGTTTTTATCTATTAAATTAAAAAAATAGCTTTATTAAATTTAATGGATTCATTAGAATTTTAACAAATTTCGATTCATACTTCAACGCCGTTCCTATGATTTTTCTTTCGTGAGATATCGTGCGTGAAAAATGGCTTTGAATGTGTCAAAACAAAAAAAAAACGCCAAACTGAATCTTACCAAAATATTGTCAGTTTAGGTGATTGCTAAGGCACTTCCATTAACATCTCAACAAAGTCGATACAATGTTGTTTTCGTGAGATATCGATCTAGGAAGAAATGACCACGAAATCACATATGTGAGTACGTGCCTATGTACATACAAATGCATACTTATTTTTAGAAATACTTTTAACTGGCTCTTAAGTCCTTAAAACGTAACGTATTTAAAATGTCGGTATCGATTTTCGGCTAATTACAATAACTTGTTTATATGTTGGAAAATTGAAAATGTATCATCGTCTTATTTGCAATTTAATGAGGACATTCATCCAATTTTAGACCTTGACAAATCACTTGGCTATTGTTTGCAACTCGAAAAAAGTCTTGTGGGAACAATAGGAACGTATCAGTATCTGTACCTTGTTTTATTCATGCCGAATTATAATTAACAAATTTAACGTGTCAATCAATGGATCCTCTTGTCTAGGATCGTGCATAGAAAATTTTTTCAACTATTTTTGAACTTCCCAGTACATGAGAAGGCTTTTGTAATCACCCTTAAAATTCATATTGCAATTTTCAAAATATCTTTCCATTTTAATGTCTTTAGAGTATATTTAAAGTGATTTTGAAAAGTAATCTGGATGTGTGTTCCTGCTCATTTTAAGGGAATAATATTATCTGATTTCTCTAATTCCAAAAGCATTATTGTTGTGTCAAACAATGCGTTTTAACGTTTCAACGATTTGAACAGATTTTCAATATTTTAGCTTAGGTAAAAACGGCTTTAAAAACCTGCCCCCTCTGATTGTTTCACGTAAGGATTCAGTCAGAACTCGACGCCCACCGAAAACTTTTTATCATCAATGGACGCTTCCTAAGATGAGGCGATTAATATTAACTGATTCCGATTATTGTAATTAGTGCTTATTATGATTATTTACAGTATTATTTATTTTATTATTATTATTATTATTATTATTATTGTTTTGAATATTTATAAAAATGTTACTAAAAAATCAATTATTGGCTGTGTGGACTTCAAGGGTTGCACCTCGGGGCTTGTTGTAAAAAGTTTTCAGTAGCCGTTTTAATGATAGCAAAGCACCGAGAAGAAGGAACTAACTCCAGAAAATTAGATATTGCAAATATTCCTCAAGTCAAAGCACTATACAAGTCTAGGACTAAATGCAGGCCTTAGATTGACATTTTGAAGAAATTTACTAATTGTTGTCTTAACGTAAATTTAGCCCTTTTCGCTCTAAATCAGTTAAGCCCAAAGAAAAATTGTTAAACTTTACAACTTTTCAGTCTAGATTTCCATTCAAAGTTTACAAAGATCAAGAATTTAGTTTATAATTGATTGATATTTTTTCATAAATAATAAACCAACTCATTTTATACATTCAATGGAAAAAAACAACTTCTCTCTGCCCACCACAACATAAAAGCACTTGGCAACAAGCAACCGTACAGCAGCCACCCTTAAAATGAATTCCTAATTTGATTATGCTCTTCTAAAGCTGCTGGAAGATTAAATTCATTCCACCCTTTTCTGGATTGCAATTATCCGTAATTAAAAGCCCACTTTCATCGTCACATTAATGTTAAATTGCTGACAAAATGATTTCCGTGCTGTACAATCAAAACACCAAGACGAGAATAATAATAATGGTATTATCATGATTCCAGGCCGACAAACAACGACGAATACTCAATAAACGTTAATATTAAAGTTTTCACTTGTATCCTGCGTCTTGTTGACGTAGACGCGGGCAAAGGGTATGCCTCGCATCCTGCAGCTTCAATGTAAGTTATTGTTACGCGTTTTTCCCTATGTCCTGATGGCGGTCGGCAACAGGAAACACCAACAGAACTGCCTGTTATCACGCTAAATGCAGGGATGAATCGCTAGAGGGTGTTTCAGAGAACATTTGAATTTAGTCAGGGCACAGGATATGTTTGTCTGATTGGAAAAATGATAATGCCTGGCAGCATAGGGAGATGTTCCATTGAATTGCGAGACATCTAATAGAATTCAACACAATAATTGCGTCTCCTTCTGCATAAAGCGTGGTTGTTTTCGTTGCGGATAAAGGATATCGCAAAGTTATTTATTCTTATCTACCCTTGTTGAGCTATTTTTATAGTTTATTGCTTTAAAGAACGCTTTATGTTTTTGGTAATAACAAGCAGTTCGAGGTAATAACAAGCAGCTTCGAGATTAACTATAAACTTCATTTTCAATTGCATGGACAACACTTATAATACAAACAATGAGAAATGGGATAAAATTTTGCATCTTTTTAAATAACATGCTAATTATTCTTGAATCCAAGAATGGCTGTTATGAATACTAATGAATAATACCGATGTCAATGTTTTGCCATCCTCTGTTTTGTTGAACTTGTCGTCAAAGGTCTTCAGACATATTAGCATCAATACGTTTTGAAAATACTCATCACAACTGGGAATTACCAAGCAGCCTTATCAGGCCAGAATAAGACGGAAATGTGCGTTCAATTACCCTCCCTTATATCTGCAAGCCATTCAACTAGTTCTCCTTGAATCCCAAGCACCCATTAAATACTTCACAATAGCAGATTCACTCCTTTTGCCTCGACGTACATATATCGTTTAATTTTATCTGAACTGGTTCATAGTAATTGCGGCCGAGTTTTAGCATCAATAAAACATGCAACAATGACTTAAGCCACCGATAAGGAAGCGCATTCACTGCTTTCTATTATGTTCCACTACCACCACCACGACCACAAAAGAATGGATCCATCCTTCACGAAAGCCCACATGCATGCCACCTGACCGTAAATTAAGCTCCAGTTCGAGATAGATTGTCTGTAGGCTTTACCTGTGCTAGCGTGTCGAATCGTTGAAAGGATCTATGTCCTTTCCACACAAGGATTTGTTTAGTGCAGAGAGGGTACTTTACGGTCTTATGTTTGATTTAAAATGGTCTCGACCGGACAAGATTGAACGATTTGAACACATGTAGAAAGTGTTTCTATTGATTCGCAACGACAATCTTGATAGTTCCTTTAGAAATATTAGGAAGCTTTATTTATTCCTTGTAGATAGTAGGTCATTTTAATCATAAACTATCCTTTTGCTTATTTTAATCATTTTAAAATGTTGCAACAAATCGATTGGAGCGCCAATTGTGTAAAAGCAATTAAAAGGATATCCTCCCAACAAAAATGGGGCACGATGTTTACTCAATTTATTCTCATTAACCACTGCGTCTGACATATTTTTTACATCACTGCACCACGCATTTCTGGTCATGCTTCCCGCTTACTGTGTCCCACGCACCTCTGTCTCGCGCAAATACATCCCTAGTCCTATGAGTTGTACAGGTAACACAGCATTTTCAGTAATTGTCCCTTTATTGTCTGCCAAAGGAGGACTTCACTGGCATAATGGCAAGACTTGGACTCCAGCTCAAATACCCTGAAGAGTATTTTGATGAATACATCGCATCATCCAGGATTGGTCCACAGTGGATAATAGATTTCTCCCACGAACGGAAAAGAAAAAGGAGCGAGCAATGGCAGAACTGGAAGATGTTTGCCGGACTACTTAAGGTAAATTGATTTTTCAAGTTTACCAGCATCATTCCTTGTGGGTAAGTGCCGAGCGAACGTTTGTGGACGTCGAGTGTACATACAAGGCAAAGGAGGAAATCATTATCAAACAGATATAAAATTAGGGCATGCTTGATAATAATGGATACTGAAGACGAGGCGTCCTTTATTTCTATATTGTAAGTAAAGATGATCGAATACTTTAGCATATTTATAGATTCCGCGCCATGGTATTGATTTCCTCATTGACTGGAGAAGTTGTGCTGGAAAATGTGGCTAATGATCTCTTCTCTGCTGTTGATGGTTAGTTACGTCCGAAATGCTGGTTATTTGTGAATGCATGTATTTGACACCACAATGTTTTGAAACAAATTGCTGAAGACTCTAGAAATAGATGATGATGATTGTGTGTTTATTTTTGCAATCATATTCATGATAGTAATAAAATATGCAACACGATATGATACTCATTTGTTTAAAGCGAACGATGCTGGTGCTAATCTGAATCTCCACTAAGTTCAATTTTGACCGGCAACAAATGCAAAATAAAGCTATTATTTCTTTAAAAAACATAAACCGTGGATCAACCACATGACGCAAAAACTAGTAAATTGTACATAGATACGATTTGAATGTGAATTTATTTTACATTCGAAATCATCAGGATCCAAATCCTGTATATTTCAACCTCAAATCATTATGAAGAGCTTTTCTTGGAATCACGACAGTTAGTTTTGTAAAGTGTTCAGCGTCTAGACCACAGATCAACAAAGCTGACAACGGAACCCTTACAAAGGAGGAGACACAGCAGATGAAAAGTTTCCTAGAAATCACCCGAAATTGTAGAAAAAATGCTTCGTTTCACCAAAGAACCTCTTGGCACGATGAACCACACAAGAAAGAGATGACCTGAGTCTAAAATGAAAATTTCTTCGAGCGACAAGAGGGATTCTAGAAAAAACCTCTGAATCAAGAAACGTTAAAATGAAAAATTGGCTTAATTAAAATGCAATTTTGGTCAAGCAATAGAACCTTATTCTAGGACAAATATTAATTAGGTAAATTTATTGTTTTATTTTTTCGCAATCCATTTTTGCTCTATTCGTCAAATCGTAACCGAATAGCACAATATAGTCATAGATGGGACAAAACTTTAAGCTATCATTGTATTTAAACCTAAGGCCAAAAAAACTACTTTGTAATAAAACCAGTGGAAACAAGCATCCACACTCAAGTACTGCAATTTTTTATCACTACATAGTGCCTTGATTATTCGTCATGTGGGATGATTCTAAGTGATATACAGAAGCACCACCAGTGATGCAGTTATCAGTAGCAGTACATGTGGGTGAAAATCGAATCTGGGGGTCGAGATTTTTAGTGAAAAAAGGATGAAGACAGTTGAAGTTAACGTGTTGGGAAGATTTATGAATCCACCTAAAGCAGAAGGGGAGGATCTCGATAGCTAAGAATTCATGATCGAAGAACTTAAGAAAACGTACCAGGTAGCAGTCACGTGAGCAGCAGAAAGTTAAAGTAAAATTTCATGGAAATTTTGCGAGCCTGATCAACGTGTTGGACATGCACTTCAGGCAGCAACTTTATCGAGCGATGCTCAGAAATCGTACGCAAAAGCAGATCCAGAGAATGCAGCAGTTCGCTGAAGACATCGAGTGCTTCACACTGTTGGCGTATCCTATTTCAAACCTGGAGCACTGAGACAAGACAGCTCTGGAAGTCTAAATAAGGTCGTTACAAGATCCAAATTTATAAGTATCAGCTTTATCTCTCTCTCTCTCTCGTTCTTGTGAGCAAATAGGAACAAAATTACCATGGAAAAATTTGTGTTCAATCTCAAACTTATATGACTTTAAGTATCAATGGTGAAAATCGAGATACCACAGTTCAAATCGGGCAAAGACCTTGAGGTGACCCACAGGACAGTAGGAAGTGAAGTGGTCATTGACGCACGTTGGTAACCACTCTCATTCGATCCAAGTCTTTTTTCGCAGTTGAGTGAATCGATAGTTCGCCACCAAATCTCATTTCCAAAATCTACTTGTCGCCAAGCAGTCTCGAATTCTGTACTCGGTGCATCGGAAGTGAGTGTTACAACCACTAAGCCACCCAAAGTACTATGTCTGGATGGGTCATAATAATCGGTGACCAATTATCAAAGATATTCAATATCTGTTCAATTGCATGTTTCGCGAAATTAGTTAGTCTAATTCTATAACGATGCAACTAGAAGGAAGAGAAGTGCGTCATATAATTGATTACATTTTGTTGTTGTACATATGTTATAGAGTAGTAACCTTTACTTTTTGGTTTCCTAACAAAATAGTGAGAAAAATATTGTTATTTGTGTACATAATCTTTTTTATAGTAATTTTTTGACAATAATAGACACTAAAGGTTTGTGTTTAAACAGAAAATTATCCTTATTTTCTTCACACCCCTACAGATCATGCATAGTAAAAATTTATTGCCAATTATTACATTTATACAATTTATTTATTATTTGTGTTTTGCAACTAAGAATCATTCGAATGGAATGATTCAAAAAGCATCTTGTGTATAGAACTTAAGATGATTCCTAATTAATTTCTCTGTTTATAAGTAAATACTTAGCCCTTACTTTCCAAAATATAATTGGTATGTTGTCCTGAAGGGAATTCAATTTCCATTTTTCGGAATGACATTATTGATTAAGGCAAAAATAGGGAAACATGTTTCAGATCCCATCATATCTACGATAGTAATTGATACATCATAATCACTCTCCAATGACTTGTAAGTTCTTATTGAACCTTGGAAGCTTTCAGCTGAAAGTGACAAGTTTTCAGATTCAGTAACAATGGACTTAGTTATCAGCGCAAGTTTTCAGTTTATCCTACCAAGAGTTACATGGTAAAATGAATAATACAAAATTTTCAATTTCGTGATTTTCTCTTTTATAAAAAATTATAGGTGTATGTGAGCTGAAAATGTGAAATCTAAAGAATTTTTTACTATACATAAAACATTGGAATCGGCAGCAATGATGAAAAAACTTTAAAAATAGATTTCAATCTTCAAAAATCAATATTTAGAAATATTCTAGATGTAAAATTAAATTTCCATTATCGCACTATGTCGCAAGTAACCATTTCTTAATGTTTGAACTGCAAAGCATACACTGCATTCGGATAAAATTCCAAGGTCGCAAGTTCTAAACTGTGTGCTATGTTGACACCAAAATATCTGCCAAAGCCAAAGGACTCCAAGTGTGAAGACAACATTGCAAATCCTTTTTAACGAACCAAAACCCCAAACGTATGGGCTTCGTGTAGCCACGCAAAGCGTTGATGGTGGGGTTTGAGGGTAACTAAATGGAAAACAAGTTATCGTTAATAACGATGGCATTTTAATAAAGCAGCAACTTTTATCAACCGCAATGTCCTGGGAGCATTGGTCATTTGAACTTGCACGACGAGATGGACCTTGCCAAGCATATCTGGTTGCGGCACACCCACTCGCTACGAGACCATTAAATTTTCATGCAAAGAGGGTGCCAACCATCCCCAAGTGCCGGGCCTTATTAATAAAGGTCATTGCTTTGGATATCATTGTTTTTAAATTGGCAAGTTTAATGTTAATTGCTGTAATTTTAAGATGGAAAAACGACATGAAGTGAATGATGCAAGGAGCAAACATGTCCAAATTTATCGCAGAGTTTTCTGATGAACTGAAGAGATAACATAAGATTGTGAAAATGGAATTCAAAGGTAGTAATACCTTCAAGTAACTTATATATCCAGTAAAAGTTAATAAGATTTCAAACATTGCACATGCCTCAGCTTCATGCATTCTGATCGATAACATTCATTAACTGTGTGCCTCAAGACCATCTCTTCCTCCTTTTCACTTACAGTGTGGCGGACAAAATTAATGAAATCCAATTGTAGTTTATTCTGGTTTGTTCTATTCTGAGACATCTGCCCCGTATCTCCTCACTGTAGTTGCTAACACTAAACCACTTACTTTCAAAGAATGTAATCTAACTTTGGCGATTACAGCCAACATCGTTTGTCCGAAGGATATCAATCATGTAACTTCACAACATTTATCATGGCAACAATGTCGACAATCCAAGAGGTTACTCACGGGCTTCAGGTCATTGCCTGTTATGCAGGACAGTGTGAAATGGTGAGGGACAGCTGAATTGTGCGCCATAAAATATAGTAATAATTGATATTGGGCGACTAGGATCGGGCTTTTCTTGCGATTACACAAAGGATGGGCCATTTCAGTAGAATGGTCCCATGCAAGCGAAGGTTATGTTGATTTAGGGGGAGGCAATTGCGAGAAAGCAGACGGGGACTCGGTCTTCCGGGCAAACATCATTGACACCCATTGCAAAGTAATTCCAAGTGCTTCAAGGATAATATTTAGCCATCACGTATTATATTTCAATTCGGTCTATCGGGGCCATAAAGTCAGTTAAAGAATTTTAAACATCGAAGGCATATGAAATTGTTTATACTTATAGAAAGGCATTTTCTGCTTAACACAGCAAAACTAAATTGAAGCTACCAGGGATGTGGTTTTACCACTGGTATTTTTATCAAATACGTTTCCACACTATAAATTGTTTAAAATTAAATGTTTCTAAAAAAATTGATGATTCTACAATGATTGAATACAATAGACACTGTTTTTGTAGTTTCATAAACCCATACCTAATTTCATTTGGGAGACTAGGAAGTTCAACAACCCTAAATATAAGGTAATATTGTTATTATCATAAATCTAACATTCCATCTTCCTTCATGATCTTTTCCTAAAACACAATTCTTGATTTTTCGTACATCTATAAGCTTTTAACTTCAATTTTTTAATGAGTGAAATATTCACATCAGTTTGTGTACTTCTCGTTACAAAAAAACCATCCAAATAAACAAAAGTAAAACGTAAACATGTTGTCTCCTCAGAATATTTGTTTCGCTTCCACCATCTTTTCTTCATGAAAAAGGGAGAAAATAAGATATAACTACCCTTAAAAACTCATTTTCTAACAACTTTTTTTATCGAATACCAAGGACATGCTATGCAAGTGAGTAATGCTGTGTTGAACCTACTTTTAAACAGGATTGTATTAATTCCTTTTATTTTGTTGAAAAACTATAAGGGTGAAGACAACTATTCAATCTGCACCCGCCGTAAGCTGTTTTTTTATTTATTATAAAAAAAGTTTTCGTCTAGAGAATCCTTGCAGCATCAATTGATGTCCATGAATTTCTGTTGTCAACTTGTCGAGTTGCCTTGCATGCTGTTGTTCGTATTTCTCCCTTATTTCATATAATTTTTTTTTCGTCCTTCTTCAGGGTTGGTGAGATTGCACCCTAAACACGTGTAAAAAAATAGTCGAACAGTGCCGATGCACTGGTACAATGATCACGTTGGCTAACCGCAAACTAGGGGGCAAACTGACGTCGATTGTAAGTGTTTCACATGGTAAGAACATGATCCTGTTGGGAAAATAAGCAGATAAAATAGTGTGGAAATTCACGTTGTTGCGAAAACTTAAATACATGGTGGTGATGCTGGCGGTGAGGTTGAGTGCAAAATCGACAGTGTGATTCTGGGGGCCATTTATGTTCTCTAGCAAGTAAGGAAAACTTTCACACTTTCGAGAATTTTCATGGAAGTTTGTTTCGTGGAATTGTTACGTTGTAGTGCATTTGATTCGCTTTTCTTCGTATTGGAGCTAAGGGTAAAAAATAAAAGGTTCTTTGGGATTCGAACAAAAACTTTGTCAGCTGCTTGTAGTAATAATCAATGACGCAATAGTATCTATTGGATCAAAACCTTAACGTAATGTTAGATATTTTTAATTTTTTGACCAGCGGAGCACTAGGGGCTACACACTGCTAGAACTACATGGTCAAATATGTCAATCGTGTGATCATTTTGTGCATATAAGACTTTAAAAAAATAGATTGTCTTAATTCAGTTTTTCTGAATTTATTCAACCTCAATTATTACACCAACAGTCTACAAATACATCTAAGACAAACAACTCTGATATTCTATAAAATCTTGACCAACTTCCCTCCACTTTGTAAATGTCTTACATTTACCTATCAAACTTACTACGTTGTCTGCTCGACTATTTATTTCAACACCCGTTTCCATAGCGTTGCTCCACGCTGCTGAAGCTTTCAATATTAAACTAATAAATGTCAACGAAAATTTATTTAAGTCTTCTCTGGAGACAGATAGACAGATAAATTCGCAACTGTAGTATTACTTACGGCGAGGGATGACGATCCGAATGAAGTCAACTGGATATAATTTAGATTTTATGTCAGGATACGGTGTGGATTTTCTTAAAGTGACTATTCAATCGAATTTATGACTGCGATTAAAAAGGGGCAGGGGTAAAAACGAAATTTTCCGAGTAACAGTCTTATATCTTGAAATAATTTTCTTGATAAGATTTATTTGAATCGAATCGGCGACAATTTGATGGAGTTTTAAAACAATTTGATCGATTTTATTATAGAGTTAAAGAGTTTGAATATCACATATTTTGCAAATAGTTCTTCGTTACATATGCTACAACGATTGCTTCAGTTTTTGTTGTAAAAATTATATGGAAAGATCGAACATCATGACTAATCGAAATATGTGTTAAGCTAAAAATGAGAAATTGATAGAGCACACAGGCTTGAGAAGATGAGTAGGATTGGACCAATTTATTCGCTTTATCCATAGGTTAGAAAATTCAGATGCTATAAAACAAAAATGAAGACCAGCACTTGAATTACACACGATTTACTATAAAAAACATCAATAAGAACTACGATGGGAAAGAAAACCTAAGAATGTCCTAAGAATGAAAAGGATAGATGAGCCATATCTGGAGAATGTGGTGGCTGAAGCATCCTTCTAGTGTTGGTTTTGACCCAAAGTACAGAAACAAACAAAGAAGTGAGAAGTTGTATCATCGTGGTGCAAAAGCTATAAATTGTTTCATTGTAAATCCAGGTCTTTTTTCAAATCGCTTCACCCAAAGGACTTTGAAATTGTAGGTAGTACTCATAATTGATCGTTTAATTTCGAAGCTAGAACTCATGGCGCATTATGCCGTTGAAATCGTAGAACAAATGAAGTATAACCTTCACATTCGACTGAACTTTTCAAGCTTTTTGCAATGTTGGCGTTCTTAAATACTTCGACTAGAACGAACTTTGGATTCGATGTGATATCCGTAAACTTATGTTTCGTCAGATATTATGACACTATTCACTAGTTCTGGATTATTGTTTACTTTATTAAACGACTTCTAAGTAGCTTCCCTTCAAATCTGTATTTGTTCAAAATTCAACTATGTTGGAACAAATTTTGCTGTCATACATGTCATACCATCATCAGAAAATTCTCTGATGGTAATTTGATAATCGTTTATATTCAATTCTTGCAATACTTCCACGTGTTTATAAGTTGCTGATGTTGTAGAGCTATCAGGCGATCACTTGTTATCATGAACGACGACACGGCCATCTTGGAAACGCTTGTACCGAACGTAAACTTTTGTTTTACTCATAGCGGACTCATCAAAGGCAGTTTTAAATAAGTCTAAACATTTCTGCAATGAATGTCAATCTTATGCTAAAATTTAATGCAAATTCGCTGATCCATTTTTTCAATAAGTAAAAGTTTGTGGAAACACATGTAACCTTTTTGACAGCTCACGTCATACTAAAAATTCAATGTGGCTACCAATGTACATACAAATACGTCTCAGACATGTGTCTCAAAACTAATAAAAATGGCACGAATCGGACGAACAAGATAAGTACAAAATTCTGTATCCTCATTTACTATGAAGAGTAATTAGTAAAAACATTTAACATAGCAATAAAATTAAAAAGATAGAACGCATAGCTTTTTGACAGGGAAAACAAAGTACATGGTCATCAGAAGCGGGAAGCATATATAAGAAGATCGGTGGAAACGGCAAGTTTCCTACCGAATGTGCTTTTTAAACGCTGTTTATTATTTTAACATAAAAGAGTCTGTAACAAAAAAAAACTTCACCGGTATTTACTTAGAAGCTTTATTTGACTCGTATATTTTTTTTTACGAAACTGTGAATTTATTCAAATATTTTTGAGATTATATTATGCTTTAACTCGCCCACTTATTGTTTAAAGATATTTATAATACCGCACACGAACTTTAAAATACGTTTGAGCCTTACGAAAAAACTGAACTTACAGAAAAAATATGGTTTGTTAATATAATGTGGTAATGGGTCAATCTGTCAAGTTGTTCAATGTGCAAGGCAGGGTTTTCATCTTATCTATCTACTTTATTCTTGAAAAAATATTCCTTAGATGAAGAAAGTGGCAACATCTTTCATTTAAGACGTTTTTCAAGAAATGTGGATTACATCAACACATATTATGTAAAAAATTGTGGATTGTTTTCGCTTATTTCCTATTAATATTAAAACATACATCATTTAGATATATCTCAAAATTCAAATAAAGTTTGTTTTTTACTCGCAATTCAGTTGGCTAGACCCTATAACATCTATAAACCTTTGTTTTATTAACAAATGCTTTTTAGCAATTATTAAGCTGTAGTTATATAGTATTTTTAATATTCAAAAAGCATAAGCTAAAACAAAGCAAGTAAAATTTGCTCAGTTACAACAAGAGCTCCAAATTTCATAAAGAATAAATTCAAGCCCAGCTGAGTTTATGTTATTGTTGCTAGTAATCGAAATAATAAATTTCATGGGCTGAGCAACATTCCAACTGCTCTTTGTAAATAGATTTACATTCTAACTAATGATGATAAGACAATGATAAATATAAACACTTTAAAATTGTTTTGCCTGAAGACTAAAAAATTTGGAATTGCGACACTGCTGTAGTAATAAGCGAAATTTTCCCAAAAAATCAATGGTTGTTCTTAAAGAGTTTAAGAAAGAAAATTCTTTGCGTCTGATGTTACTTTCTTCGTTGCTGTTAAATATTTTTTTTAAATTTAGCAGTAGGTATATTTCATAATGTAAAACCCATGCAAACAAATTTGAATCATCCCAAAAATCTTTTTCCAAATTGTGATGAGCATAATCCCCCCTTCAGATTCTTATTCAGAAAGATATCTAAAATCACAAAAAAAAATTTTCTCGGTTTTTTCAAAGAAAATTTTGGATGACAATTTTCTCGAGGGGTTTACAAATCAAATCCAAGATGACGAAAATATCTCATCTGAGTAACATTGTGGTAATCTCAACAAACTATTGGGTACTAGGAACATTTGTTCTGTTACTATGTATGTAGTTTTCATTCAAACACGAAAAGCTTTCCCCCCATTTGTAATGCATTGAAAGTTGTATAGTAACGACGAGCTTACATTTGTTCATTAAAAGCTTCTGCAAAATGCGCCAAAAAGCAACTATCTGCAATTGGCACAGTTTAACAGTTGCATGGTGTGCAACGCGAAATCCAGCATCAACCTTGACTAGTTATGTTTTCGGGGAGTGAAATTCCAGCACATTGTCTCTGTACCGCCCAACAATCACATCAAACCAACACGAAACAGAAAAATGGTGGAACCAGAGAATCAAACATTCCGAACTTACCTTTCCGTGCAGTTCACATCATACTACTTTGTCCTGCAATTTCAACATATATACTCGTATATTCAAAGGTAAGCTGAATTCTGTGTCCGACCATACACCTCTCTATACGTGTGAAAAGCATTACAAGGAGGATACTACAGCATGCTCCAAATAGCGAATGCATAAATGGGCAAGCTTGCAAGCTCGGAACGAAATCGATCTGTCCTAATTCCACCTAATTTGAGAAGAGCATCCTCTTCTTTGCATGCATTGTTGCAATCTGCCTTTTGCACCACACTAGGCAAGTGCCACACTTTGCACTCAATCCCGAGTTCTGTTGCAGTTCCATATCAAGCAACATTAATCTGGTGCAAGAAGATCCTTTGGTCAGGGACCAACGCAGAAGAACATACCTTTTGCACAGTACCAACCATGCCCCCGGGTTGAAGAGTACTTAACTTTTTATCAACCCGTTACCGAAACACGATTTGTACGGAAGTCCGCAGGACGATGAAGTGAAAATATATCATTCGTATTGGTACGAATAGAGTGGAAATGTACTGTTGGAAAAGCTTGTGCGCTTAAGATGCCAGGATTTTATAATGGCCACATAGACATGACAAATACGAGATAGATACAGGACTCAAACGAAATGTTGCACTTACTTGGACTAGCTGTTTCTAATCTAGCTGTTTTTAATTTGGTCGGGTTGGGTTCTTGTTTATGGACTGTGCAATGTTAATGTTAACAGTGGCTTGTATTGTTGATTGCCTTTGTTGTTGCTTTGTTACGATTGCTGTAGAGTAGGCTGATAAGTCTTTGTAGCTGGATTGTTAGTAATTTTTTAAATAGTCTGAATTTTTTAGGTGTAGCCTCAATGTCTTATTAACCGACAGTGTTACAGTTTCAGCAAATAAGAGCTGAAGTTTAATTAAGAACAGAAGGAACACAATCAAACAAAAACGCTTGAGTTCTATCTCTTTTTGTTGCATAAACCAGTTAATTTGGCAGACAAATAATGTTATGATGTGTAGTAGAATAATATCGAAGCGGGCAATGCCTGGCCAAGGTGTGGCATGCCCACGAAAAAGGGGATGAGTATGGCAGGACAGTGGAACTGTCACTGAAGAAGAAGAACAACGAACGAGTGAGAGCGAAGACGCCAAAGCGAATCAAGTAAAATCATTAGCATCAGTGGTGGAGCGCGAGGGATATATTGAAATAAATACGATTAAAGATGTAATGATATTTATCAACTCATCAGTAAATCTGACTGAAAGTTATGATTCCATTTGTAAAGGTAGCAAATGTACTTCTTTTCCAAGTCTTCTATAACTAAATGTATACACAGTAACATAAACATAATTGTGTTGAATGTCGGAGTATGCATTGAACTTGCTTGCATGATGAAAATAAAAAATAAAACTTATAAAACTGAAGATTTCGATTAAAACTAGGCTCTGTATCCATACGTTAAGAACTCATATTTTGATTCGAATGAAGAATGTCCCAAACTGACTAGCTCAACATTTTTGGCAAGCAGTGTGCAAAATGTATACAATATCGCGTCAGGACAACGAGGGCTTCAATGCACTCGCTGTAATTAAATAAGAACACAATACTCTGGCTCAGCTACCTTGCATAGATTTCTTGACTGAAAGAAGCGGTCGTTTGACCAAGACCATTAGTTACCATTTAGTAAAAGCGTGAAAACTCGCTTATAAATTAAAAGAAATCAATGTAGGTTGATTTAATGTTGATGTCGAAAAATACAAGAAGATGTTCTGGTCAGGACCAACGCAGAAGAACATACCTTTTGCACAGTACCAACCATGCCCCAGGGTTGAGTACTTAACTTTTTATCAACCCGTTACCGAATCACAATTTGTATGGAAGTCCGCAGGACGTGAATTGAAGTCCTCGTTGTCCTGACGCGATATACATTATATACATATACATTATATACATTTTCACACTGCTTGCCGAAAATGCTGTGCTAGTCAGTTTGGGACATTCTTCATTCGAGTCATGATATCAAAAGGGGAAAATGTAAGATGTTCATCACTTTAGAATTTTGCATTTTAAAACCATTCCTGGAATATCAAAGTCCAAATTCATTCAATTATGCCTTCTGATGTACCACTCGGTATATGGGAGAGCAAATAAAGCTTTCAGTTGAAACCGAACAGGACCTCGTTCATTCAATATTTATTTAAAAACCATTCTCTCCTAAAACTTTGTTCAGCAAATTCGCATCAACTTCTCAACGTCC
This sequence comes from Oxycera nigricornis, assembly GCA_963942545.1. Taxonomy (NCBI): domain Eukaryota; kingdom Metazoa; phylum Arthropoda; class Insecta; order Diptera; family Stratiomyidae; genus Oxycera; species Oxycera nigricornis. The sequence continues at coordinate 112,229,444 of OZ012659.1, read as the reverse complement.
TAATGAAAGCTAATGATAATTTTCATAAAAATACAAATTTGAAATTAAAGTGTTAACCGACATACATATTTATAAATTCATACACAAAAGATCCTTTAAACAACCAGTCTGGCATGGCAATGCTGGTAGATGAGCTTCGCACAGCCAGGAAAAACGTATTTATTTCCCTGACAGAATTTTCGTTAGACTCTTGCAAAAATAATTCTTCAGAACACATTTAATTACGACGACAAGATACCAAGCATATAAATATGCTGAATATGAGTACCGTAATTCGGTGTATCTAAAATCGCGAAAACGGCAAAAGGAGCGAACGGAGCAGCAAACGTAGCATTCTGGTAGTGTGTGTCGGATAAATGCCCACATGAAAGAGATGCTGGCAGCAAGGCAAGCAGGCGAAAAGTTGGTTGTTGTTCTAAGTCCATAACCCTGCCGCTGACACATAGCATAATTTTTCACCCCAACCACTAAATTAGTGGAGCCTCGGTCGTTTCACCCTCTACGTTTGCCGCGTGGAGTTGTTCGTCCTGCAGTTCTATCCTGCCACGTGGAGGAATGCTAGCATCCAACGAGCGTAGCGATGATACAGCGCTATGGAATAACATGGCAAAGTGCTGCCGTTATTGGGGTTCGTTAAGATGATTAACGGGTAGGAGGAAACTGGCTGACAAACATCTTTTTCGGAGGCATAATCTGATAAAGGTTGCGTACAACATCATTAAGTCAATGTTCCTGGTAGTCATCGTTTGCAGATGAACACACTGCTGTAGTCTGGTGGTATATTTGGTAGGAAGGTAGTTAACAATGACAACGAAGTAACTACCAGGTGAAGCTCTCAAAAATTAAGGGTCCCAATTCACATGTAAAAGTCAGGTTTAGTAAAGGTTTTTAAAAGAATTTTCAAAAGTTCATTGGCAACCACCAAGACTGTACAGAAGTAGCATCGCAAATAACATTCAACTAATATTTGGTCACCCCAAAGCATCAATGCATGCACTTCATCTATACTAAAGATTTTTCAAGAAAACCCGAAAATCTCAAAGACCCAAGCAAATTCAAACCTGGACTAAAATCAAAAAAGATTGAAGGGCGTCTCCAGCTGCAATATCAAAGAGATATTGTTCGCAGGTCAGCAGTATTCCAAAGTAAAACTGAGCATACTATCAAAGTCGTGCAACAAGAACAACAACCCTGTCGGTTATCTAAGTATCCCATTAGTGCCCAGGACATATCGATTCTCTTCGTCTGGCATGTGTCACATCCATACTGCAAGCAAGCATAGTCATCCTGGCATCTGGGGAGTCTGTTTCGTCAACACTATTATGGAGGTTGTAGTCGTTGGTGCTATTACTGCTCCCATTGTAGTTGTTGTTTTTAGTTATTCTGTTATTCTATTCTCCCATTCCTCCATTCAGTCGTGCCGCTTATATAAGTCATCAACGGTCCCGTCCCAGCCAAGCTTCATCTGTACGTTGCTTCCAGCTAAAACCAAAACCAAGCTCATAAAGCTATAATGCAAATGATGACAGAGATGTTCTGTAACACTTGCGATGTACATATCGTATACGCAACGCATGTACGTACATACTTCTATGCACATATGAAGCCATTTTATTATCATATAGGAAAAAATTGCCAATCCAAGCAAAAGTATCCATCATGTAAATGTTTCGTGTCAGTACGCTTAATTTTATAGTGGATTAGCCTGTTCTAGGCGAAAAAAATGCGGGAATAAATTAGTCTTTTTTAAAAATAAATTGTTACACATATAAAATAATATGTAGGCATCTTTCCAGAGAGAATGATAGAACTTTTAAGCATTACAGCCGCCATATTTGTTTATGAAATGTCAAAACCGAATGACTTTTGCTTTCAGATTTAACAAAAAAAAAATGGTGGGAAGATACAGGGCTACGCATCGTGTTGCATGTATCGCAATAATCAACATATTCAATCAAGTAGAGCAACATTTTGTATTCTTGATTGGTTTTAGAGTGAATCTTAATTTTGAATGCATGATTTATTACGGAGCCGACTAGTTTCAGAAAGGGAGGGAAGTTTTTAAGTCATCAATCGTCATACAAAAATTTATTTCGCGGCATGCTTTTAAGAGAGCTCTAATGCTTAGGACGTTCTTTCTTAAAAAGGAAGAATATGTAGCTGGAACTGTTTATTATGGGCGTCACCGATCAATGAACTCAACTTTTCTTCGTCGTAAATTGCATGAAATTCATCAATTTTGCATATGATTTTAAGGAAAAAATGATAGTTTTCGCCATTGTCCAGAGTTTTCTGCATGCACGAGTTCAGCATATAGACGTTGTTCATCGTGCTCAAACAAATGTTTCCAGCTTAGTCCAATCCACTTCGTGCTGTATCTTAGAGCATTTAAGAAGACAATGAGCAAAACACAGGGAAGAGATTTCGTTAAAGGAAGGAAAAACCATATAGTGTTTTCGGTCAAATCTGCGAAAGAGCTGAAGGAGATGATTCAACTGCTGGAACGGTATCTGAAAAGGCGAAGTCTGGAGCTGAACGTGGAATGAATTCGGCAAAAATTGTTGGATAAACTATTTCTCTTACTTATGGCAAGAGCCACAGGTCGGGAAGGTCAAAAAATGCAAATACCTGAGTTTCTCTTTCCAGTGGAACGGCGCTTATTTCAAGTAGTTTTTCCAAAACCGCTGAATAGTGATGAAGCGAGGAAATTTCAAAAAATATGGTAGATTGCTGAACGCATATTTACTAACAATTTCAGAATCCGGATGCAAATCATCGACTCATTGATAAAAAGCGGAAAGATGTACGGCACAAAAATTTACAGGTAGACGACGCAGAATGACCTGGAGAAACTTCACAGAAACTACATCAAATCCTCGAATTCAACGTAGGAGCCTGTTTAAGCTGTTTAGCTGTCATTATAGTGAAGTCCAAAAGAAAACCGCTGTATCTGGAGACCACTATTTGTATCATAAAGTATGAGGCAAAAAGCCAGAGGAACCCAAACACGCTACCACGGGAGTGCATCTCGCTTATGAAAACCAAGTCAAAAATAAGTGGCAGCAGAAAGGAAGCTGTCCTTCCAGTGAGTAGGAAGAGGTGAAACTGCTGAAGTCAGTCCGGCAATAAGTACTTCAGGGAGGCAAGTACGATTGACTTTGACGTCCACCTGCATCTACCTGTATCCGCGTATTGCGTTACAAAACGAAGTACGAAAATCTGAGACCAGCAAGTTTGCCAGTCTATTTGAAACGAATAACATATATGAAATTGATTGCTCGGTTTAGACGCGGAAGCAAAGAGCAAGAGGCAGATATTAGCAAACAGTCGGACACAACCGAAGTGGGCTTGAGAGGGGCTCAAATCCACAAAGCCTTACCAGGGTTCAATCTGTTACCACGGGAACCGGGGCCCAGTGAGGTATTATGCCTGCCTCCGGTCACGATGACGACTCCTATAGGGGTGTGCGAACGTGGTGGCTGTGGTTTACTACCCATATTGCGAGTGGAGTCCACAAAGATACGCCCTAAAATCGTCATACTTTCGAGTATGGGGACTTCTTTAGCATCATTGAGAGGGCTCAACGTGGAGTTACATTTCAAACCGGTGCCGAGACTGAAAGATTGGCAATGGTATAGATAGGTCTCGCTTCCACCAGCAAGGTCATTGAGCCTGCAGTCCGTGGGAGAACTGGTACTCCCACAATGGTTGTCACTGAATACAAACCTGTGGCTGAAGAGGCTCGCGGCTTTAAATCACCTCGGTTGATAGCCACGTTAAACACTATGAATATTCTGATGATAGCAAATTTTTTTTTGTAAAAGATAGTTTTATATAATGCTGAAAAATTCGAAAATTATACAGATTTTCCGTAGTTTAACTCATATTTTCATCCTTTTTTGTCCAGCTACTGTAGATCTTTGTCAATTAAAAATATGTTATTGTATTTTCACACGACATCCAAACAGTATTCAGTGTTCATATCTTTTGCCTATTGCCAGAATCAATATTCAAATCATGAGCAGGCAACTTATAAAAAATATATATTGATATCAATACCACTAATCTACCCCTAAAAATGACAATATAACCAATAAATAACTATTTGGCAACATTAGTGCTAGTTGTGTGGTTCACCGTGCTCCGGAAAACGGAAACGTATTTGATCTGCAATTTTATAACTCCTGAACAATGGTATCAATGTTAATGCAATTGTGTTATATGGTCGCGTATTCATGGCACATTTTACACGGATTCGTTCTGCAGTCCCTTGATTCCTGCGCGAGTTTTGCTACCTGCAAAAATCATCCTGGCATGCCGTGCACCGAAAGAAACGATTGCCAGTCGAGAAAGTACGAGGACCTAATGGTTACATGATGACAAAACCCAACACACACTGACAATTAGTTGAACTGGGTCAAGTGGCGTCGCTTTCGAGGACCCCCCATTGTCCTGGCCAAGTCCTCTTCTGCGTGCAGATGAAATGATGCACCACCGAACTGCCACTTGAGAATCATATCCTCCATCCTGATTTACGCCCTCATCGACTTATCCTGCAGTTCATGTACTTGACAACGAGCTAAAGATAATTATCGTTTTTGGCGTCAATGAAAATGGAAAATGCGATGGAAAGTGAGAATTATCGGGTGACTAGAACAACTAGTTCAATTCCACGAGGGCTGGGGTGGAAATGATAATTAATAGATATTTTTTTCTGTTGCAGTAGACATGCGACTCAGGACCTTTTGAGGGGTTGCTAAGGGCAACTCGAAAGGCGTCAATTAAAAATGAGGAAAACACTGTTGTGGCAGCGATTGACGAGGGACCGTGACTTCGATCGATAGTGGTCACGAGGCAAGAATTAAGGGACCTGACTGTTCCATGATGTGTAGCACGATGCTACCCCAAATCCCGTCTTTAAAGTGTAATCAGTCTGGCAATAGGTGCATTCGGCAGAGTAAGCGGCTTAAGGACGATATGTTAGCGGCACTGGTAGTTGGCCCGTTAACGTGCCCCATGTGCGTGCTAGCACGTATGACTTACAACTAGATAATTGGACGTGGAGCAAGTACTTACGCGACAGTCCTCGCAGTGGTGTATTAGCGAATATGTTTGACGACAGTCGTAACGCACGAGAATTTCGTTAAATTCGCACGTGATCCGCGTCGCTAACGCATCCATATCCAGAAGGTCGTTTAGTGTTCGCATGCATTCGCTGCCGCCGCTCAGGGTGGCGTTTAAGGCTAACGTATGTAGAGCACTAAACACGGTACGTTCACAACAATGTCTCATACGTAACACGCGTAATTTTTGCGCTAAGACGTTGCGCGGCTTCTTGCAAAGTTGCGCGGGACTGGACTCCTCGGTATCGCCCAAATAGTCAAGGCACTGGTGTTGTTGTTGCTGCTGCGATTGCTGCTGTTGTTGGTGTTTTTGTTGTTGCTGATGTAATTGTTGTTGCGATTGATGCTTTTGCTGTTGTTGCTCGGTTGTCATCGTTTGCTGATGTGGCAGCTGATTTTCATTGTTATCTTTATTATAATCCATAGTATTAAAATTATTGTTTACTTTGTTATTATTACTATTACTTAATAATTTATTATTAATCATATTGTTATTATCATTAAACTGATTTTTATTATATTTTAATAATTCTTTTTCTAAACGTAATCGTTCGCAAGATTGCGGACAACGTGGCGGACCAGGACCCTCATCTACCCATGCTACAGGCAGTGTACCAGCAGAACATTGACCCTGCAAGTAAAAAGATAAGAAAAATTCTTTCAATTCGTTTCCAACTTTGAGATATATAAGAAAAAATTCGTTTTAAAATATTTTAACAAACAGATTACATACATAACTAAGATTTCATATCGTTACATCATTTCTTTACAGGAAAATATTTTCAACTCGTCAGTCATTAGTGAATTCACTAAATATAGCACTCAGAAATTTCCTTTCGAAATTTATGAAAAAATCAGCCACAAATAGTGATGACAATGATTAGTCGGACGATTTAAACAGGATTAGGCAATTAATAAGAAGATATATTTATTTTTGAATAAGTACACATTAAATGCAAACTATTTTTAGTCCAGTCACATGGTAGGTGAAAAGACGATTTCGGATTGGTAGGGAAATTTGTTTGCAATATATAGTCGATTCAATAGCTAGTCAAAGCTCATGTTTGTGGGGTCACAGATGCCTTCATTTGAGCGCCATCTTAAAAAGAACAAATGGTGAGATATCCTCATAGGACCGAAACTCCTACAAAAAACTTTAACATCGAAAGAACTCAATTTGCACCAAAGCATTTCTTTAACGTGGTGTCATGAATAACAAAGTTACAAGCGAAACACCATGTTAAAAGGAGTGGATCATCTTTCAAGCGCTAAAACTTCTTTGTGTTTACTTTTACCGCGAAACACATTCAGAACCTATTTTAATACAATTTTGATACAAGCCGTTTGCGTTATTGCTTTTTTCAATCACTATTCACTGGTGAAAGTTATATTGTCCCGAAAGGAAAGAAATCTCGTGAAAAACGCCTTTGTGAGCTAAATACATATATGCCCTCCGACGGCAGCCAAATCCTCTCTTACGGAGCATTTTGGTGAACAGGCAGATTTTTGATACAATGTATAGTATGTCAAACTGTTAATTAAGATTGCAGAACCCCTCCCCCACATTTTTCCTTCTTGTGAAGAAGACCAAAAATTGTTTGGATTTGATTTGCGAAACTGATAGATTTCAGTTAAATTTCGAGAAGATTTGTCAAACACAAAATTTAGTTTTGACCCATATATTTGGCATCATTTTATGAGGAAAAATTACGAAAAGATATGATAAAAAAATGTTTCGAGAAAATTGATTATTCACAAATTTTATGCAGATTATATCTTTAAAAAAAATTGGGAGTGAGTTTAAAATCAGAAAGACTATAAAAAAGACATTTGACCGTTGAAAGTGATTTTTGCAGAAAAAGTTGTGGACTAACTCGTATAACTATAATTGATCTATCTATAAAAAACGTATTTTCCTGCTTGCCTCACTCCTTACTTTAAAACGATTCATTTCAGAGCAACGTTGGAAAAAAAAATTCTACAAGATAAGATTGGATTAAAATTCTAAAACATTTAACCCTTGCCGCAAAATAACAATAATTAAAAACAAAAATGAAAAAAGGCCGTTTCTTATTCAATTTTTTACCATTTCAAATAAACTAAGGAGCTTCATAGTTCGCCTAAAAAAAACTTTATAATATAATAAAACAGCACACAAATTTTCATCAAAATCGAATCAGTAGATTTCACATAACAGCTTGGCAATCAAAATTAATTGGAAAAAATTTAAAAAAAATTTGAAATCTTGCACATCAGAAACTGAATCCCATAGAAGTTTGAAATTTTTTAGCATATAGAAAAGCATTACACGCATTGAATGCATTTTACAAAACTAAAGTCAAATTATTAAGGCGGCTTCGGGGTTTTTCTGAAATTATAAACATTTTTTTGCTAATAAACATATTGAATATCTCACTAACCATTAATTTAAATTAGATTCAAAAAAATACGTGAGAAAGAACTTTAAAATACCTTTCTTTTAAAAAAAAATATTGAATTATGTTCATTAGTTTCTAAGATACAACTGGTCAACGGTGACGGGCATTTGCAACCTCTCAATGGTCAACTAAAAACAGATCCGCCCTGGTCTAATAAGCGATATTATTTTCCACTGAAAAGCGTACTAAACATTTGCTGCCCTATCCAAATTTCCTCCCTTTAAAGTCAAGAAAAAGTTTATAATGAAAATCAAAAATTAGCAGATGACACCTTACTTAAACAAAATTCAAGTGACACCTTTGGAGAAAATCATTTGAAGCGGCCAAGTGCGTTCACCGCTTCGAAAAACTTGAGTATGTGAAGGAATTTTTCCAAGCGTAGATTTATGAAAATATATTATAGTATCCATTATTTATTGTGTATTGGTTATTGAAGAACTGAGAAATATTTTCAAATAATACTTTCAGAATTATATGACTTAATTATGTGCGCAGTGCAGCTATGCGTGTTGTTTTTGCAGTTTTTACATACATATACTATATAAACGCGTGATATGCCTGAAGTGTATTATAATATAATTAAACTGTGTGAAAGTGTTCCATTGAAACAAACGCCATTTTCAAGGAGTTAATGTTTTAAGTATAACACAATGCTTTAGAGAGTTACATATATTTCATGCATTATGAACTATAACACCGATAAAGTCATTTAACACATTTCGCACAATTGTATGTGTCAGCATATAATGCACTTAATAACGCAGCCCACATTAGATTGGAATGAAGCCCATTAACTCCAAATAAATTTATGTAAATATTGAACAATTATTATATTGGATGAATAGTTTCATTATATGGATGAAAGTGGAATATGTTTCAGGTAATTTCATGTTATCTTTGAAATAGATCATTTTACATGTTCTGCACAATTTAATTAAAATCTAATATTTTAAACTTTCATCGATTAAATTCTACTTGCTGATGATTTTTCAATGGCACGTGTTTAGTGCCAATGTAAATAAAAGAAGATAATTTGGGATAAAAACATGTTGGTTCAATATTAATTAGATTTTGGACTATTCGAACATCAACTTATGCATATGAACGTTCAGTTTAGAATCTAAAGTTTCCTGATTGAAGTAATGAAATTAAATGAGTATTTTTTCAACGTTTTTTGTGTCGCATTCTCTCATTACTATGCTGTGTGGTTGGAAAGATGCTCCAAAGATTGTAGTTTTTAAAGATTGTATCATTTCAGACGTGAGTTCCACGAAACCATAAAAAACTGGTCTCTCAATACTTCAACAAAATTTTTCAGATGGTATGACATGCTTCCTGGTATCACTTTAAATGATTGTGTCTTATAAGCGACCAATTCCAAAGATGTTAAACTGTGATGATTACCAACGCCATGAGTGTCGAATACAACCCATACAAAATCGTTAACACCACACAAAACCCGAGCAAAAGTAGAAACCACCATAGAAACAACGATAAAATTTCAGGCTCCAATTCGTCCTTATTCATTACCAACTCATCTCTGATAGAAGTGGACTTGACGAACGTATAGAGTAATCAACCCGATATTATTCAGTATGATAAATATCACTGTCTGACACAGCGCCATATATCGTCGGTGTAATCAGAAACCAATCCAGATCTTCAAATTTTAATCGATCGGGAGCTCACATCTCCATGAATCTAGATTCTTGTAAAGAAAATATTTTTAACTTCCCAGTATATGGGAAGTTCTTGTAATCGCCTCGAAAATCGAAATTGAAATTTTCAACATTTCTTTACGTTTTGAGGTCTATAGAGTATATATAAAGTGTTTTTAGAAAGGGAGATGTATGTGTGTGTGTGTGTACGTACGTACGTACGTACGTTCGTGGACAGTTTTTTCTACGAGCATAACTCACGTAAACAAAGTCGTATCGACTTCGTTAAGGTGCCAATCGAAGCGTCTTTGCAATCTTAAGAGCTGATTAGTTTTCGGGATACTTCGGTCGGGGGGTTTGTTGTTTTGCCCCTTTGAAGGTCATTCTTGTCATGCGTTATATCTTGCGAATGAAACATACGATTTCTTTGATCAAGGTGTCAATCGACGCGTATTGACATTTATTTAATTCTATCAAGTTTTTAAAAAAATTCTTCCAGCCGTTTTTTAATTTTTTGAAAAAAAGTGCAAAAAATTAGGTTTTTTTTTCATAAACAATAAATTTTTAACCTGATTTACGTAAGACAGTATTCAATGTTTATAAAATTTATATATTTCAAGCAGTGTTTGTAAAAACAACATCAAAACTTTTTTTTATGAATACGTAAAACATTAAATAAAAAATAAAAAATCATTAACAGGCATCATGATTTTCAAGATCATTTCTGTCAGCCGTATATCTCGCGAACCAAACATAGGATTATGATTAAGGTGTCAATCGACGCGTATTAACATTTTTGTGAATCTATCAAATTTTGAAAAAAATCGTTGTGGCCGTTTTTTAATTTAAGAAAAAAAGTGCAAAAAATTAGGTTTTTTTTTCATAAACAATAAATTTTTAACCTGATTTACGAAAGACAGTATTCAATGTTTATAAAATTTATATACTTCAAGCAGTGTTTGTAAAAACAACATCAAAACTTTTTCTCATGATCAAGTAAAAAATGAAATAAAAAATAAAAAATCATTAACAGGCATTATGATTTTGAAGGTCATTTCTGTCATGTGTTATATCTCGCGAATCAAACATAGGATTTGCATGGTTAAGGTGTCAATCGACGCGTATTAACATTTTTGTGAATCTATCAAATTTTAAAAAAAATAGTTGAAGCTGTTTTTTAATTTAAAAAAAAAGTGCAAAAAATTAGTTTTTTTAAATAAACAATAAATTTTTAACCTGATTTACGGAAGACAGTATTCAAGTTTTATAAAATTTATATACTTCAAGTAATGTTTGAAAAAACGTCATCAAAACTTTTACTGATAATAGCAAGAAACATTAAATAAAAAATAAAAAATCATTAACAGTCATCATGCTCTTCAAGGTCATTTCTTCCATTCACTATATCTCACGAACCAGATATAATATTTGCATCATTAAGGGGTCAATCGACGTGTTTTAACATGTTTTTGATTATTTTAACATCATAAAAATCTGTTTCAGCGGTTGTTTTAATTTAATAGAAGAAAATGCAAAAACTTAGGGTTTTTTTCATAAAAAATATTTTTTAAACCTGATTTGCACAACACAGTAATAGGTGTTTATAAAATTTATACATTCCTATCAGTTTTTGAAGAGAAACCAGCAAAACTTTTTTCATGGCTCTGAAAAAAATTCAATTAAAAATAAAAAAAATCATTCAAAGTTACCATATGAAAAGGGTTCTTCCGAATGATATTACCTTATATCTATTATTCTAAAGAATTTGTTGTAAATTCAATCAAAGTTTTAAAATGTTTGGATAATTTGAGCAGATTTTTAATAGTTTTTGCAGTCTTTTCATAGAAATAAGTGGCTTAAATTTTGAAAACCATCAAAATTTAAATCAAATTTGCATTTGTGGTAATCAATCATCATCACCCATCCACCAAAAGCCTTGTAAGTAATCAATGGATGCTCCCGTAGATGATATGATTAATATTAACTCATTCCTGTTACTGCTATGAATACCTCTCATTATTATTATTTAAAGTAGTACTATTTTCAAAATTATTATTGTGTTTAATATTTTTAATGTTTATCTAGATATTACTGGGAAGTTGATCGTGTGGACCTCAAGGGTCGCACTTCGCGGCTTGTTTCTTTAATTTATTTGTAAAATTCACATTTAACAAATTAATTGGTTAAGGTAAAAGGTGAAGATGATGGCCCCCACCCGCGAAGGGGGTGTGAGTAGGGGGGATCGAAAGAGAGGGTTCTCTTACCACTATGGCATAAAAATTTCGCGCGGTTACGGCCTCATGAGAAGTTATGGGGGTTCCCCCCACAAAAAATGATTATTTTGCCTATTTTTAAAGATCATATAAAACCGTAAAATTGATCTGAAAAGTAATTTTTAGATATGTTTTGAAGTCGAAAAATTTTAAAAATCAAAGGATTTTTTTTGGACATAAGATAAAAAAATTAAAATAAAATAAAAAACTTTAAAAAAAATTTACAAATTATAAAAAAATTGCGGCAAGTATGTAGAGCTAGGACAAAATATGCTACAACGTTTTCTGGTTTCATATGAAGACCACCGTAAATTTATTTTACTTCTTTTCTTCAACAGATTGAGAGACTTGAATATATCTCGAGGGTAAGTAACTTTTGTCCAGGTGTTCCAGCAGTCTAGTAAATGCCGCATAAAATATGCTCGAATAGTTTAAATTTGTTTTGGCAGTGTCTGCAGAGCTGATCTTCAGTGCATTTTCTATTTTGAAGATACGACTTGGCCCATTAGATCTCATTTTTAACTTCCCAGTTCCCTATGGGAAGTTATTGTAATGGGGTCGATTTTGCGAATCCCAAATTTTGACATATCTCCACGTTTTAAGGTCTCTAGAATCAAAATCCATCGTTTTTAGAGAGATGTCTGTGAGTGTGTATGTACGTATGTGTGTATGTGCGTATGTGCGGATGTTCGAATGTGCGTATGTGCGTTCGGAATTATTTTTCGTCTCGATTAGCTCGAGAACCAAAGATTGTATTGACGTGGGACCGGTTTTAAACGACGCGTAATTACGTAACTTAGAACTGAGTGACTTTTCAGCAAAATCGGTTAAGCTGTTTTTTATTTAGGATGAAAAAACTGAAAAAACCAATAAAAATTGCTTATTTTTAAACTGTTGATACGCACTATTAATTCGTGCAGATACCAAATACCTTCATAGTAATGTTGTTATTATTGTGCGTTTTAGCAAAATTGTGATCAAATTTTTAAAAAATGTTATTCAAAAAAAGATTAATTTATTAAATTCCAAACTTATATTATCAGGTTTGGGTGAATGGGAGTAGAGACGCTAATGCAGTTAATAATTGGATATTGTTATAAATAATTTAATATTGTTGATAACAATCAAATAATATTAGTTATAATCTGATATTGTATATATAAAGTCAATTATAATTATTCAGTAACGGTCAAACATTCTTAATAACGAATGATTATTGTAAATAATAATTAAATATCCTCAATAATAGTTGTGGATTCCGAAGCCGAGATGGAGAACGAGGTTGAGGACGAAGTGGAGGACAAGAAGGATGACGAAGACGAAGTAGACGAGGTTGCCGAGGCTTTGGTAGAACATGACCAGGTGGTGGAGACGTCTTCCTCTACCAAAGCTTTTATGGTTAGACAAAAAACTGATAAAAATAATAAAAGTAGCTATATTAATTCAGAATAATAATGTTTAATAATAGTAATTATTAACAAAAGTAATTAATAATAAAAGCAAATTATAGCATTTTATTCAACCCACTGGGAAGTTAGTCGTGTGGGCCTCAAGGGTCGCACTTAGATCACATTTTTAAAGTATAATATTTCCGTTGATCATAATATCCTGAAGATTGTCTATGACCTGCCAGAAATTTTTAGCGACATTTTACTTTTTTCGTATTGAATTCTGAAGAATAAACGCAGAATGTCCTTTGGCTCCTTTACAAACTGGCTCTGAAGCTATGAAGATATACAATCCAATATTCTAAGGACTATCAACTTATTTATTTCATTCCTTTTTCGTGCATCTTGCTACCCACATGAGAACAACATCATTCCTCTTTGAGGCCAGTTGTTGTACTACTGTCTGTATGGTGAATAGGTTCTTGTTTTTCAAAGATTCTTTTGAAACTCAAAAATTCAATTATGATGTTTTCAACCTTACAGTAATTTAATTTAAGATATTTTAAGTGAATGAATGAATGAGCCCAAAATTAAATTGTCTGAAGAGAGTAGCCATCATAAATCTTCGAGAGGATTAATCATAAACTTCATGGCTGTCTAGAAAAAAACTACGGCTTCCTGGCTTTCTGGCATAGCAAGACTGTGAGTGAGGGAACGAAATATTTTCAGTTTCCCGGTGTATAAGTTAAGAATAGGTTCATTAAAACATTTCAATTGGTACAACAATTTTATTAAAGCCAAAAAATTATTGATGAGACCGAAATGAACCTGAATCAAAATACTGATTAAATAATAAATTATTCACTAACTTACAGTCAACATCCTAAAATGGCAAAATTGTGGGTATGTAGTGGACTAAGCCATATAATTGTCAGTAAAAACAATCTAAGAAAATGATAAGCTCCCACGTAGATATTCAGAAATGTCTTGCATTACCAAAACGAAAGATGAAAACATAAAAGAAACGACTTCTAATTCCTTTTCATAATACAGATGTGAATCAAGCACCCTACATATGCCATTAAATGCCAAGCATATCGTCGTATTCAACTGATGAGAAGAAGAAGAAAAGAAATGAGTTCCTGCCTTTATAGCTTGCCTAATCCAATCCAGCTTCAAATCCGACTTTATTTCACCTTAATTAGACTCCACATTTTGTGTCCGTTCAACCCACACACCTAATCCATACAAGTTTGACACTAAGAAATAATACTAGACACTCAATTTATCACATCCCTTAATTTTATCGTTGGTAACGAAGACCAGCAAAAAAAAAAACAGAAAAACTAATTAAAGTGATTAGTTTGTCGCCATTCTTCCTGTCGGTGAAAAGTACACGAAAATCCTATTAAAATTAAAATTCTACTAATATTCAAACAATGAGTAGTAATTATTGTTTGGAACATTTCATCACCCATCACTTCTTATGGCGAACCTACGCAGGATTCCATCCATCTTAGAATTTGTATGACCATTAAGATGCGCTTGAAATGAAACGGATTTTAATATTCATGAACTTTTCAATGTTTTTTTAATATCCACAAGAATTGAAGCCAGCTATTATGCAGAAAGTACCAGTCCCGAATTAGTACGTAGCCAACATATATAGAACATAGTACGGTTTTTTGTTGTCCCGCGAGGGTAGTGGCGAATCGGCAAAAGGAAATATTAAGTGTACGAGCACTCTCAACAGAATATACTTGCATTTCGGATTTACCCTTTTCCTTCGTCGTTTATTCTCGCTGTGTTCCAGTTTTTGGAGAAAGGTTCTTCTTGACAGAATACTACGCTTTTCAGTTCCATAGTATTTGTATTGTTGTTTCCTTGATTGTAGGTATTATGACTGTACACGCTGAGTGTTACTGTTTCTGAGTGTACGATTCAAAAGCATTTTCTTAAGACCGTTGGATTTATAGTAGAGACAGAAAAGTCATCAGCATGCAGTAAATTAGTTTTAAATCTGTAGGTTTTGAATCCTTGAATATCCTGATGATAGCTGTTGCAACCAACTAGCTGCCTAAAACATATACTCAAATTTCATGAAGGATCAAACCGAAGAAAATCTTACAGAAAAAAGTGCGGCAACACTGACTTGAAAAACTCTTTGGCACAATTCACAAAACCGACAAAAGTTTAGGGAGTTAGTTAGTAAAGTGGATAAGCAATAAAAACTACTTGAATTGTAAATCCTCAGCATTATAAAGGATATTCTTTGAATACCGTTGTTAATTAAAAATGAGAAGGGAAGAAAAGAAATGGATTTGAATCGTTCACATGAATCCACTGGATGATATATGTACATGCCAGTATATGTATATGCTTATTCATGTTGCAGACAACACAACATTTCTACTTGATAAACTTAGCAACAACACTCATGTATAGTTAAGTGTGGGAAAATTCGGCAGAGATATTTTTCAAGTTTAGATTAGGCAAAGGATCTTCACACTGATGAGCACATACGAATGTTGCTCGTGTGTGAGTGGGTGTTTGCGTTAAGGTACAAAACTCACAGTGAAAAGTGAGTTTCAATTAATTTTAACGGGAGGGTTCAGAATGAGGTGCAGAAAATGGTACAATGGCCATATATCATGTAATCTTCTTGAATCCATGCCTTATTCTTTCCAGATGTTTTTTCCTCGTATTTTCATTAGAAATTCCAGGAGCATGTGCAAACTAAAGTAAGGTAAATTTAATGGTGGATGTATGAAAATATAAAGTTTGCTCATTGCATATAAAGTATACAAAAGAGGGTGCTACGCTGAAAATCAGAGCAAAATGAAATCCAGCCATTTTATATCTACATCATAATCTTGTTGGTATTCTATTTACTCTAAAAAATAACCTGGAGTTTCATTGGCTATGGTAATTGAAATGACAACAATGAATCGGACTGCGTTCTTGAAGAAAAAAACTTTGAAACGAACATCGACTTTTCATAATTATGAAATAAAATTTTCCCGAGTATCAGATTTCCTGGTTGAACTTGTTAGGGTCATCATCGGAAAGTTGATAAAAGTTATGAAGAGCACTTTAAAAGTATGTTTCTTACAGTGCTTGCTGATGAGGAACACTTCGTTCTGACTACAAAGAGCAGAAAACAAGTTCAAAGATACAAAATTCTTGAAAATCAACTACATTTCAAACGTGAAAATGTGAAGATGTTGAAACTAAATAATGCATTCATTTTTGTATGTCAAAAGTCTCTGAAAAATTCGAATAAAGACTATTAATGACTGGTTCAACAATATGTAGCTAACAGAAATTTGGTCACTCCTTCCCTTACAAGCACCTCTTCCTTTACGATGAGAAGGAATCAAATTTTACGTACGTACTTTAAGCAGCATCTGAATTTTTCGGTATAAAAGATAAAATTCTTTAAGAAAAATAGGGTGAAAGAGCTTAGACCCGATTTATAAGATATGAGTTTACCCGATCTTGGCATAGTTTTGCTTTTACTGTGTGCAATTGAATTGTAATAATGCAGCTCTTTTTAGGCCTACAACGGCAATGAAAAACCTTTATTAGTCACGAAATTTTTGCGATTTTCACTTACTGACGCCATTGTTAGTGAGACTGCGTATTGAAACAAAACGTGTTTATCTAAAAGCCTAATAATTAATCAGGCGAAAGCCTGGCTAATTTACCAGCGCCTTCGAGATGAAGTTGGTGAAATTTTATTTACTCTATCGTCCATTGCAAATTGGGGATGTCCATGTAGACTTATGGATAGGGCGAGGACGTATATTTTCAAAATTACAACAAGTTTCGACATAGATGTACTAAAACACTTTTCAAAATGGGTAACTACGGTACGCAATTCCTTGCTTCGCGTGACTTGCGTTGATGAATGGTGTGTCATGGATATTTTAAAATCAGGAAAACCTCATTAGTCCTTTCTATTCGACTCAAGCTCACTTAACTCTTCAGATTTACACTCATTCAATTTGTTCTTGGTATCACTAATTGCTATTGTTGCATAACGAGGTATATGTACAAGAAATGGTATGCCATTGCGCCTTCACCGTTCCTTTCGGCCTCATACGAATCCTCAATAGTGTCGTGAATATTGAAGTTTTTCAGGCAGAAGTACTAATTCAGCGAGCAGTTATCAATGTGATGCCACCATTGAAGGAATGCGCGGAACAAACCACTTTGTACACTCGGAAGAGCAGCCTCCATACTTTCCAGCAGTTTTTACATTTGCTCAACATTTGCGTCTTTATGACCAGTTCGATGGGTTGTCTCCTAGTTTTATACACCAGATACAATCTGTTGTATATACATTGAGTTACCTTTTTTTTATTGCTGTCTACCCATGTCGGCACCAATACAAGGAGAAGATTCAGCTCTTATGATTCAATGCAGGATGGATAGCACGATAATATTCAAGCCAGGATTATGCTCATTTATCACAAATGCAGCTGAAAAAGTTTCAACTAATGTGCTAAAAAATCATGGAGAAAACTGATTATATGCCTGCTCAAATATTCAACGTAAGACAACGCTATTCTTAATAAAATGCCTATATAGACTTAACAAAAGCGTGTACAGGAATACAAAGCATTCAAGGATAGATTCCCGATTTTATTTATTGGCAATAATTCAGAAAATTTTAACGTTAAATATCTTTTATGCAAAACATTCAAAATCTTAAGGTCTTAAAGGATGCTTCCAAGAAATCTTCACCAGTAAAATTAGCAAGGTCGAAACATAAGGAAATCGCTTCATAGACTAATTTGAAAACTACTAAATTTCAGTTGCGCGAAAATTTAATAAAACAAGCCGCGAAGTGCGACCCTTGAGGTCCACACGGTCAACTTCCCAGTAATATCTAGATAAACATTAAAAATATTAAACACAATAATAATTTTGAGAATAGTACTACTTTAAATAATAATAATGAGAGGTATTCATACCAGGAACAGGAATGAGTTAATATTAATCATATCATCTCTGTTCAAAAACTGATAGGAATGTATAAATTTTATAAACATTTATTAGTGTGTTGTGCAAACCAGGTTAAAAAAATATTTTTTATGAAAAAAACCCTAAGTTATTGCATTTTCTTCTATTAAATTAAAAAAAACCGCTGAAACGGATTTTGGTAATGTTAAAATAATCAAATAGATGTTAAAACCCGTCGATTGACTCCTTTATGATGCAAATATTATATCTGGTTCGTGAGATATAGTAAATGGAAGAAATGACATTGAAGATCATGATGACTGTTAATGAATTTTTATTTTTAATTTAATTTTTCTTGTTATCATGAGTAAAAGTTTTGATGAAGTTTTTTCAAGCCTTGCTTGAAGTATATAAAGTTTATAAGAATTGAATACTTTCTTCCGTAAATCAGGTTAAAAATTTATTGTTTATTAAAAAAACCTAATTTTTTGCACTTTTTTCGTAAATTAAAAAACGGCTCCAATGGTTTTTTTAAATTTTGATATATTGTCAAAAATGATAATAGGCGTCGATGACACCTTAATAATGCAAATCGTATGTTTCGTTCGCGAGATATAGCGCATGACAGAAATGACCTTCAAAGGGGCAAAACAACAACCCCCCCCCCCCCCCCGTCCGAAGTATCCCAAAAACTAATCAGCTCTTAAAATTGCAAAGACGCTTCGATTGACACCTCAACGAAGTCGATACGACTTTATTTACGTGAGTTATGTTCGTAGAAAAAAGTGTACACGAACGCACGTACGTACGTACGTACACACACATACATACTTCTTTCTGAAAACACTTTATATATACTCTTTAGACCTCAAAACGTAAAGAAATGTTGAAAATTTCAATTTCGATTTTTGAGGCGATTACAAGAACTTCCCATATACTGAGAAGTTAAAAAAATGCTTTTAAAATTATACTGATTTTGTCCTAGAATTCACTGGCGAATTAAACGGTAAGCGAACCAAGACCAACCAAATAAACATGGAGCTATGAGGTCTTAAAATATATTTTCTTAGGAAAGTTACGCTTTTTGAATGCATCAAAAATTTATACATTAAAAGCTTATCAAAAATGTCTACGTTCGAAAGTTTTGAATTTTTTACGTTCGAAATTTTTTCTGAGCCTCATGTAAAAGAAGAAGATTAAAAAGCAGCTTAAGTTGAGAATCAAGAAGTTAAAAAAAATTACTGAGGAAAGGCATAGTAAAAATACAGAAGATTGAGATAGTTCAGAAGGATGCTTCGATATAGACGTTAGACATCGAAATAATAAACGAGCTTCTATTATCGAACATATTTTAATCATCGCAGAAGTTTTTCTAATAATCATTTTGTGTAGAAAGAAATCAATAGAAATTGGTTTATACCTTGAGAAATAAACAAGATGTTTTACTCTTAATCCTGTAAACTCTTTTCAAAACCAAAATTTAAATATGATTTGTTAAATCAAAGATTGAAATACCTGCAGGTATTTTATCCGATTAAGAAATTTCAAATCATTGAGTACCATGTATAAAAGATCAACAAAATTCTATTCAGCCAAGGAAGAGCAAAGATAACCTATTTATCTGATAATACTTGTATCCAATTTGTAGGTCTTTTCGGTACTCAAAGGAATAGGATTTTTTCTGCGTCGTCAACCGATGGCTGGAAATATTTAAGTGGAAATCTAGAAATATGTGATCTTAAAATTTGAGCTAGATTTCTTTTGGAATAGGCTTGACTTCGTGTTTTGAAAACAGTTACCTTTTTTGATCATTTCTCGCAGTAGATTTGTTTTAATTTTGAAAATGAGCTGACTGGAAATATTTGTAGACTTCATTTTGCTTAACACTTCTACAAATTTTTGAAGCAAGTCCCCACCGAAACAACTAAAATAAAACCAATTGATTTTTTAAAGAGTATACAACATTATTGATGCAATTAATACGGCACCTGGATAAAGTCAAGGTCTTGAAATATTCATAACTTTTCCATCAAAAGTAAAAATTAGCAAAAATAAAACGCTAAATGGCTTGCATTCAAATTATTATAATAATCACTACTGCTTTTACAAATATCACACTCACCGATTCCTGAATTCTTTTAAAAAGAAAATAAGCGAACATACGCTCAAAATGCCTGGAACATGATTCTTCGTTTTCTGAATCGTTCTCAGCCTTCTCTTTATTTTGAAGGAATTAAAAATGTTTCTGAATTTTGTCTTCCTTAAATCTTACAAAATGCGATGCGCTTGCGGTAATCTTTCCACCTCAAATATATAGTTACAAAGAAAACTGTTTGAACTATAATGGACTATAAAACGGAGTCAATCATTTCGCCAAGTTGAAAAAATTCATCTTTCAGGACTATTATAAACTATCCGCAATAGAAGCAGCAGTAATTGCATTTATTCTTTCGATCGTTTTACTCGTATTTATCATCGGAGATATTAAAAAAATCATCTTTGAATATCGATGATATTTCATTCAAGCACAAACACAAATCCATTGAAATTCAAAGCATAATCTTGATTCGAAATCATGCTTACAAATATTTTCTATTCAATAATCGTCTGTGGCAAAACATTTTATCGAATAATTCTTTCCAGGCAGACATTCTCATCTTTTGCACATTTGTGCAACGTTTTTCCTAGCAAGTCAATCCCCAGCAACTGCTTTGCTACGCTTCAATTTCGTTTATCCATAACTTTACATATTTTTCCTGTGTTCTCGAAAAGGACACAATAGTGCCTAGTTAAAGAAACTTGGTCTATTCGTCTCGTTGTCTCCACACCCAACACCCTCAATCTACGAAAGCAAGATGAAGGGCCCACCTTACCTGGGCCTCTTTACAAAATAATTTGCCATCGTTGGCATGCTATTCCTCTTCTCCTTGATTCATCTCATCTTCTTCAAAGACTGCTCTGGATCAATAATATGCATTATTTGGGTCAACATCATGCTCCTAGTACACGAGCAACACAAGCAGGACGAAGAAACACCATTTGGCCATATTGTCTGCTGGTAGTTCGACTTTCATGTTTCAGAAACTCAAGCCCAATCTTTGGTATCGTCTTGAAATCTACGTGCACCAATAACAGTTTCGCAATCACAGTTGAGATTCATTGTAAACTTTCCTGTCACGAATATCAGGAAAAAGTTTTTCACATTTGCTTTTTCTTCTGCTGAACTTCCTCCTGACTTGCTGATTTGATTCATGTGGAGTGCTTGGAATGTCATACCTTTTCAGCTGGATATTCGCGACATTAAGTTTTTTCACTAAAACAAACTATTTCAAAACCAATTACTGGAGAGTCAATAAAGTCCAGAGTGATTTTTCCTAAAATTTCAGAGAAATTTCTTATGACTGAGCGATTACACGTCCACCCCTGGCCTCGATTTGTTAAATCCTCCTCCATGCGATGACATGAGTATAGATAATGCGTAACGGAAGGGGTGCAGTGGTGCATGTTAAAAAGCTTGACTGCCACCATTCACCCTGAAGCTCGTGCAATTCCAAAGTATGTCACAGTTATGTATTTCGTTGCTTACGAACGACATGTCGTTATGCAACCATTTGGTTACATATCATAATGAGTGGTGAGCCAACATTGATTTGTATCTGTCTACAAACTTGGCGCTGCATCAAACTCAGGATCCTGAGCGAAGGTTGAACGTTACCAAATGGGGTGGTTCGGCATTATGGCATTGCTTTTCAGTGAGTAAATGTTTAGAAGCTTCTTTGAGAACCAGGTATACATGTTATTCATGAGGAAATATCCTTTGAAAATTGGAATAGGCTCCCTCTTATGTCTGCTCATTTTTCATTCCATATGTAAGTCCGTTGGCTGGTTCACGTGTATAGCAGCTTAAATTACATCTAACAAATCAGTGGACGTATGTGAATTGACGACATGACTGGATACTTTTGAAGAAGGTCCCCCGAAATTGTTAATTTTTTTTATTTCATCTTTATTTTTACAAAGTAAGGATTAGATCATTGGAGATCTCTAGCTTACTACATTGCAACTCTTAAGTCTAGCTGGAAAAAATACTACCTCCATTGACAATACTCTGGGGGTTTGTGGTCCCACTGTTTATAATAGTTTATAAGAATTTACAATATTTTATAACATTTCATCCAATTAGTTTACATTATGTTGTCTTTGTTAAAAAAATTTTTTTAGAAAGCTTTTACATTAGTAATCTCCCTTAAGAAAACTATAGGGTATCGCTGCTACTCCCCTTCTGCTGTAAGTCGCTGGGTAGATTTAGGCAGTGTTATTTTTTTGTGGCATGTATTATCTCTGTACTTTTAGGGTCCCCTACCGCCGATTGGCTGTTAGTCGTAGTGGGTCAGTTCTTTTGAGCCGTACATATGGTCTAGTCAGCAATATTTTTCTTGCTGTTTTGTTTGGGTGGTGTCGCAATCGCTTCTTTTAGTTCAAACTCAGTTTTTCTGCTCCTTCCATAACTGTGCTGACATTAGTGTCTCTTTGTATAATTATGTTATTGACGTATTTGGGGGCATCCAGAATCGCCCGCAAGATTTTTGTTTGCGTTCTATGTATGATTTTAAAATTTGTCAATTTTGCTGAATTCCAGAGCTGTAAGGCATACGTCCATACTGGTTTGAGAATTGTCTTGTATAGCAAGATTTTTGTTTCAAAGCTTAGTATGGATTTACTGTGCATTAACCAGGATAGTCTCCTGAACTGTAATTTCACTTGCTCTCGTTTTTTGTTTATATGATTTTTCCAGGTGAGTCTTCTGTCTAAATGGACCCCTAAGTACTTTACAGAATTTGTTAATTGAGCATCCGTACCGTTGATTTTAATGGGACAGCAGGATCGTTTTTTTAAATGTGAACGTGATTTGCTGCGTTTTTGCTTCGTTAATTGAAACATGCCACTTTCTAGCCCAATTTAATAGTATGTCTGTTTGTTGCTGTAGTACTCTTTTTGCAGTTGATGGGTTTTTTTGTGCAAATAGTATCGCTGTGTCGTCAGCAAATGTAGTGGTACGCACCTCTTTTGAGGTCGGGAGGTCTGCAGTGTACAGAAGGTAACGGAATGGTCCCAGTACACTCCCCTGGAGTACTCCTGCTTTTATAGGATGTTCCTGGCTAATGGTATCTTTGTATTTGACTTTAAAGGACCGTTCAAGTAAGTAACTGGTTAATATGCTATGAAAATTTGGGGGTAGAGTGGTCTTAATTTTTTGGATGAGTCCAGGATGTCAGACTTTATCAAAGGCTTGTGATACATCTAAAAATAGTCCAACACAATATTTATTATCTTCGAATGAATTTTTGATATAATTTACTAGCTTATGTACCTGTTCTATGGTACTATGGTTGTTTCTAAACCCAAACTGATGTTCAGGGATAACAACGGAGCGATGGAGTGTGGGGAGCATTTTGTCAAGAAGTAGCCTCTCGAACAGCTTAGAAAGGGTGGAAAGCAGGCTAATGGGCCTATAAGACTCAACTTTTGTGCTATCTTTGCCTGGATTACAAATGACTATGATCCTGGCATGTTTCCAGGCGTGTGGAAAGTAATTAATACGCAGTATTGCATTGAATATGTGCAATATTGTGATTTTGGCTGATATAGGTAAAGTATAAGTAAAGTAATTGTTGAATTGATTTGAAAATTTATAAGTTATAAAGTTGTTTTGGGGGGTCAAAAGCAAGAATTAAGCCTGTTTTATACATGCTGAGATAAAATTCGAAACGTTTTTTGCCGCAAAATAAACCTTTTCAGATTCAGACATAGTTTGAGTTCATTCGAAGAAAGGTTTTTCCGGGCTTCTGACCACAAGGTGTATGCAAACTGAGCTTTGTCCATCCATTTGTTCCATTCAAGAAGTTTTCTGTGAAAATAAACAGTCAGAGAACACATTGCGCATCTTCATTTTAATAGTTACTTCTAGTTTTGTGCGGTATTGTGTAATGTCACTTACTGGAAGGAAAAGGATTTATGTGTTGACCTCATTAATTCTGGACTAAGAAACAGAAAAGCCACAATTGAAAAACATGGAAAAGTAAAAAAGACACACAATCTGCAATATGTAGGCCTATTAATTAATTCATCCATTGAAGGACGACACATATTGGTTTCCGTGTTTATACGTTGGAAAAAACGACGTCTTGCACAAACCTTTTGAACATTCCTATCTTTCAAAAATTCTTCGAACTCATCTGCATCCAATTATGACTTCAAAAGTGTATTTTGACTACTTAAAATGCAATAGATACCAAAAAATAAAATTAAACCAATGTTTTTATGTTGGTTTTTGTTTGTATAAATCGAGATTAAATTTAATAAAGTTCAAAATTAATTTTAATTTCGACGAATGAAAAATGTCAGCTCTAGAAAAATTCATTTCACCTTAAATAATGAAACAACATTTCAAAACAGACAACCATCAATTTCCTGAATAGTAATAAGTAATTTCAAGAATAAAAGCGCGATTGTAGCAAATGTTTCTCCTTTAGAATCTGGTTGATTCCTACTCCCCTTAAAAAAGCATATGTGGAGTTATAAGCTAATCAAATTCTAAAAAAAGGATACAAGTTTTTATGAATGAGATTTCATTAATTTGAGGTATACAAACATGTTTTCTTTTAGATAGTTCGTTAAATATTCAGGCGTGTGTGGAATGTGCGATTTAAACCATTTAATACCATAAATTGGGGTTGCTTTACTCCTTGGAATGTTACATTATTCCACAGTTAAAACAAGCTGGAAATTTGAATTTGAATTTTTTATGGCTGGATATGCTAAGAATCTAAACAGAGGAATATTTCCATTTTCAGATCTGGCAGCGCTACTTGCTTACTGCGTCACGTTTTTCAATTTTGGTTAAGAGGGACATTTGCTTCACTGTTGTTTCAAATGAGTCAGTAGACAAAAAATTTGGTTAAAAATTAGTAAGTAAGTTCATATTTTTATTATTTATTTTAGAAAAATACCCCAAAATTCTGATATTTCTTTTCGCTGTTACAAATATTTGTCTACAGAGATGTCATTTTTTTACTCTTTGACAAGGTAATGTTTAGTTTGAAAAATAATGAAATAAATTTTTGTAAACCAGACTGCGTCTTTATTTATTATCCGTATTTATTTTATAAATAATAAATACGGATAATCAATTCAACTAAATGTGCAGCATCCTGTGACAATAATAAACATTTTAATCCGCATTTTTTGTGTAAAACATTGAAATTTAAGCAGCGAAGAATTTTTTCAGGACATTTTGAGGACATTTTTCCAAGTGTGAAGTAGGAATCAGGCTTCTATCGTCACTTCCGTGAAGTTCACCTGCTCAACATTAACACATTTTGTGTTGTTCAGTAATTGGATTCCTATTCCTTTATCCCACACCGAAATAAAATTTAAAAAATAAAATTCATTCATCAATTTTAAGTCTTGTTGTTATGTCTGCTGATAAATTTGTTTGAGGTGGCCATATTTTCTTGTACGGAATAAATTTGAGTTAACTTCAAAGGACCGTTTGTTATTCCATAGCAAAAACGTTACATTTACCAATAAAATCATTCTTTGGGTAAGCTGGATTTCAAGCTAGCTTTAATGAAAGAAACACATTATTGAAAATGATAAAGCAGTACATTAGCTATCAGCAAATCCTTTTGAAACATTGTTTTTCATAAAGATGCTATTGACAAACGATGTCTACAAGTGGCTACGTATTATTTCTATGCAAACGGAAGGCTCGCACTTTAATGACTTATATTGTTAATTGCGCTGACTGACAAAAATTCATTCGTACTGAAACAATAACTTCTCCAATATCAGAAGATCTGCAGCTGGTCCACAACTGATCCATCCAGATTTCTTACACTAACCTTCCACTTCAACTGCATGACGGTGTAGAGCAAATACTAAGGACTATATAAAACATCTTACTACATGCACTTTTTTAAAGGGTCTATTCATTGAAATCTTTAACGAAGCAGTCACTTTAGCCAATAAGGCAGCATACAACAATTCTAAAGCTAGCTTATGGCTCTCAGCTTCAACTGCATACTCCTTTAACACAATACTTTCAATCGCCCTACACTGTTAATGGAACGATGGTGTGCATTTAAACGGAATCCCGCGAATAAAGGCAACATTTACAAAATAAAAATGGTTGCTTCAAGTATTTCCCTGGAGTGCTCCACAGAATGACAGGGAATCAAAGCGACCCCCTTTTGTCTGTCCAGGAGCAATTCACCTCCATCGCCATACACGGCACGATACCAACCGCCTTGAATTAAGTACCCACTTGCCTACATTTCACTGTGGCATCCTTTCCTGGCACTTTCATATATCCTTGTTGCCCATCAGCCAAAAGTCGTACCTGGCCCATATCTCGCCAGGGCAAGCAGGGTGGAAATTAAAGAAGTGGAAACATTACATATATGACAGCCCGACAATGAGCAGCCACTCTCATCGCTAAGTGGCAACATAACTTTTTATATTTTCGCGTGGCACGTTGTATCTGCAAGGCATCAAAAAACTTTCCCTGTTTGCCTTCGTGTCCGTCTTTTGTCGTCATTGTTTGCTTGCGAGCAAGCTAAATGTTTATATTTAGATAAAACAATCCACCCTTGGCCCTACTAGCCCTTGAAAATATGAATTTTCGCCATCAGGCATGGTGATACCATCACGGAATCACACGTTCCTTGCAGCTTTATGACACATGAAAGAAAGCGAAAAACAGCAGGTAAGAAAGTGGGAAAGCTTAGGGCGGATACAACAATGGAGAGCACTCCTGCTAACCACAAGACCCTTAAACGTTATCTTTTCAGCTCTATCGGAACATTCGCACGTTTAGCTGAATTTTCAGACGGGGCTGTTTCGTAGTGAATCAGGACCTGGAATCACTTGGGGTGGAACGCCGCGCTTTAAGTGATTTCCCGTTGAATGGAGCTATACACCTCAATGGCTTCGATACTGACGCCGATGAATACCACATTAAAGTTGATTATTACACTTTTGATAGCACTTGCATCGCTGATGAATTAATTGGACTTGAATTTTAGTTGATTTGGGTCGGCACTGTCCAACAAATCTTGGAAGAGATAAAGCATCAACGCGATTCAATTAGATTTGTATGTCACATCTAAATGACGAATTTTTGCAAGAAATAATGATGTGACCAAAAATTCTTCCAGTTACCGAAGACTTTACTCAGAAACTTCATTCGGGTCACTGCGGTCATCGTCCACACTACTAAAAGGATCTGTCGAATACAGATTGACCACAAAGCTAACACAGGACTTCCTTCGCAAGCATTCTATTGTAACTCGTTTCAATTGCAGGCCATGAATAAATGTTTTGTTGCTTCGCGGAGCCACAAAAAAAGCTAAAAAATATCCTCGCTTCGAATGCACTTAAAAGCCGAATGGTTCCGTTGTTTGGGGGGTAAATCAAGGAGCACCCCTGCTAGAGTGAATGTTGACGCAAAAGGATTCTTTCAATTTGATACAGCTCGGCGTGGTAAACGAATGAGAATAAAACGGAAGGACGACAACGACCGCGAGTCTAATTGCCTTTGTCGCCGACTAATTACAGGACAAGAACTCAGTCATCCAATTAAGACTGTATTAATAATTCTATGCGCCGCTTCGTCAGGAGTGAAAGTAATGAAACCTGCCACTTTACCCTGGGACACAAACTCATTTTAAAGTAGGCCGACACCGACAACCAGCCAAGCTGAGCAGGGATGACAATGTTAAATATGAAATGAAAACAGAAGGGTAGAGGTGAGACGTTGAAGTGTACCAGCAGGACTCGACACAGGAAGGAACACGTACCGCTGTGGCATAAGGCACACACAGATTAGACTCAATTCGCACGGGACGTATTATCCTTAATTGTTTCGGGTTGATGTAAATCACTATGTACACATGTCTTGGGATGTCGTGGTGGGACAAGTAGACTGACCTAGTAAATTGGATCCTTAACAAGTTGCCTTTAATAGTTGACGATTGATAGAGCCATTTATTGAAGTGATGATGTGTACATGTGTGTTTGTTTGTTGAACGTTTTCTTTGTTTTGTGACACTTCTGTGTTTCTTTTGAAGAGCAAGCCAATTGGAGTTTTCATTGAAAACCCTTGTTGATCTGCATGAATCGAAAACACAACACTAACCTGCTTTGTAAAATTGATGTTTGTCAATCCTTTGATATTTTCAAAAAAAACAGTTATTCAAATGTTTTGATTGGCTTTATTAAAGATTTATATCTCATCGCATATGAAAAAACAAAATCGCATGCTTTCAATATAAAATTCGTTGAACCAAACTGTGGTGGGGGGATGGGGTTAATTACAATGTATGGACCATGAAACCGCTAAAGTAGAATCACTGGGTGCCCGACCAACTCATCAATACAGTTGCCAGTAACGGACTAGCTGGCTTGTTTACGAGCTTTGTTGGTTACGTAGACGGAAATGAGGATGCGCTTCCAAGGACGATAAGATGCAGCCTGAAGAAACTGCTCTTGCTAACAGTAGACTAGGCACTAATGTGACTGGGTGAGAAAAATGAAGATGACCAACCTACATACTGGCCAATTTAATCTAATTTGCGCAGGAAAGCATGAAGAAAAAGAAAAATATTCAGTAACGTAAAAATTGGATTTATAAGTGAAAGAAAGAAAGAAAACAGATAAATAAAAATAGAAAATTCTTCTCTATCATCAAATTTCACATTAAAAGTGGAAAAAATAATGGAAAAAAAAACAAAAAAAACTGTAAACTATATTCTAGAATTAAATATTCAAAGGTGACAAACGACGAACAAAATAGATAATAATGTGAAAACAAGTGAAACAAAAAACTGTAATATTTAATTATTTCAAAAATCATTTAGTTATTATAAAATCCGATTTTCAAGTTGGGCATTCATTTTCTGGATTCAAAAATATACATACAATCCCTTCGAGCTCCGAATATTAATTAGCAGAACAAAGAAGTCAAAATTCGATAGCATCACCGCTTTTGTATGCCTCAATGTCAAAATAAATGAGAGAGTAAACTTAAAATGATGTGACTTGGCTTTTCACGTGCGAAATATGGACTTTCAAAGAAAAAACAGCCTTTTTCAAAGACAAATAGCTCCGCAAAAATTTTTTAGTATCTAGTCAACAATCTTAAATAAGAAACAGTCACTTTTGACTCGAAAATTGTTAAATATATTTCCAAACTGGGAAATGAATCCAGATACTTAAAAACTATGTAAGAATTGACTTTCTACTACGCTACGCGACTTTCAGTTTGCAGTGAACATATAAAGAAAACCTATCGAAATACACGAAACCACAAAAATTTAAATAATAGTTAAACAAATTTAACCCCAAAATCAGTTCAGAGTACAAGCATTCATACAAGCCTTCATATTTACTAGTGTTGTATGATTTTGATTCCAAAATTAATTTAGAATAAATTTCAGAGCTAACATTAAGCATTTGAAACGCATTCATTTATGTTTTTTTTTCCAGGAGGCGATAATATCAAGCAACGAATTTTCTAAGAAGAATGCTTGTCTAGCTTAAAATTTGGATTGAGGAATTTTTTTGTAGACCATAAAAAAAATCTGTCATATTATCATACCAAGTAATATTGTTGATTGTTTTATTCCCTCTATTCTATAATTTTTCTGTTCTGCAGCGGTGCGAGTTCGTTACAGTTTTTCAGCTTCGTTATACAACTTTTTCCTAGGAAAAGCGAAATTGAGGGAAACATTTATTCTATAGACTTGCTTTTGCATTGTCACCATGATCCGATAATCAGTAAGAAAATAAAAACACTCTGTATATTACTTTGCAAATCATTAATTGATCAGCCATTGCTAAAACCTTACATGTTACAACGAATAAATTTTTCAGGAAATAAAAAAAGCTACTATCTTGTTCAAATAATTGTGACTTTAATAAATATTTCAACTTTATGCACCTTGGAATATTCTCTGAAAAAAATCAAAAATGTAGACTACTTTACAAACTCATTTAAGACTTTGAGTGCATATGGTGCTGTTGTAAATAGTAAATGAATATTTCAATAGGTTTGGTAAAACAATAAATACAGATTAACAAAATAGTATCCTTAGTATCTGAAATTACAAATAAAAGTCATGTCCTGAGTCTATGTAGCACACCTAGGATGCTTTTCCTTGGACTTTAATACAAAAAGTTTTTCCTATGTGCATTTAAAACACTGAAACATGTGTGACTCTGCAAAAATCATTCGTTGATTTCTGAAAAACTAAAATTTGTCCATAAGTCAAAAACGAAAAAAAGTAAAATGTGGAATATGGTTATTTATACGATTATTCGATTGACTTTAAAAATGTGATTGAATCCTTTTTTCTGCTACAGTAATTTCGTAGATAATTTTGGGCCCATGTAAATAAAACTAACAATTGAATTGTTATTGAAAATCTTGGTTGAAACAGGTTCGTGCATTAAAGTTTCAAAGCAGCGTCGTTCAAACATAATTTGTAATATATTCTACTGAAACTGACAAAGCTTTGATTGCAAACACTCGATTATTTCTTATTAGCACAAGCTTATCTTGTATTCACTCAACAAGGATCATTTTTTAAACGTTTATTAGAATAATAGAATCAAAGCCAAGGATGTACTCTTCGAATTCAGAATGATGGAATGGGAAAATAAGAACGAGAATAAAAAAATATTATCCTCAAATTTAGAGAAATCAAGTTTTATTCACAAGAACAATTCAACAAACTTTTCTGCTTAGCAACAACAAAAATATTTTGGAAGCTCTTAAAGTTTTCATTCAGCGTTTAACTTGTCCTAGTTATTTTTCCAGTAAAACAGAATACGTTCAAGTACAAGTACTCCATTTTCACTTCCACGTCGTAAATTTTTCCAAGAATTAATTTTCCAAGAATTAATTTTCCAAGTATTTTTTCTGAGTAATGGTTTTGGCAGTTTAATAAATAGTAAGCAGATTGACTTTTCTTTCATATTTTGCATATTTACTAAGAACTATTTACTCATGTTCTTCAATTACTATCATTTTCAATGCAAAATTAAATTTACACCAGCATAAAGCCAATGAGAAACCACTAAAAGACTTTATTTTGATTATATTTTCACTTGACGTTGAAATGTGTTTTTTCATGTAGTTAACAAATGAATGAGCATTTCCCGGAAATCGTTGACAGAAAATAAATGAAACATGCTAAATATTTTTAAATAAACGTTCCTTCAAAAGTGTTGCAATAAATTTATTGTAGTTGATTTAAATCATTTAAAGCTTTTCTTTTAAGTGCAACTTTAAATTTAATATAACTAATGAAAAATTTCACACATTCATATTGTGGAAATTGAAAATGCCCACCAAACTCATTCAGCACACCACTCCCATGAAACTCTTAATAACAATTCAATTTAACCTGGTAATCTAAAAATAAAGTTCCGAATTCATTTGTAAATCCCGTCACATCCAAGTGAACATTAAGTATTCGAATAATGTACAACTACGAAAATTGCAGCTCAAATCGTTCGACTGTGACTAGCCAGAAAGGACGTGAAATGTGAAGTCCTTCAAAGAGGAGAGTCCACATGAACAGCGAGCTAAACCGAACGTACATATGTATATAAATATATATGTAAGGTGAAATTACCAGAATACGTAGCATTGGTTCCATGCCACCCGCTCATCTTGTCCTTCCGTATCCTTCAAGAATGTTACCCTAGAATCGCTTCGTACTGTGCCCACTTCTATATGACCACAGAAGTAGTGTAATTGCTGAAGTTTTCCGGGAAAAACTTCATATGGCAACAATAATTCGCGCTATAACGGCTAGCCTGCAGCGTAGAGCTAGGGGCGGACGACTCAAACTCTCGGGGCATCATAGCAGCCCTCATTCATGGTTCCGTCAACTCCTGCTAACCCTTTCGGAGGGTGAGTTTAGATAGTGCAGCAATTATTTGTTGAAATCGGTTTAGAGAAAGGACTATGAATGTATTTGAGGTGGAACGTGGCAAAGTTAGCGTAAAGTTGATAGGTTTTCACAGAAAGTTTGCTTCTAAATGAAATAGTAGATAATCTAGCTCTGCCAGATCATTGGAGGATTCGGATTTGTTTCGTCATCAGATTGAGATCTCTGTGCAAAAAAAACTGTTTCTGGAGTGATGTAGGTACTAACTATTTTTTATCCCTTGTACTGATTACATAAGGCTCTCAGAACAACACATCCCTAATTATATTCCGATTCGACAAATGTTAAGTTTGGATACCATATACAAGGCTACCGGCTGTCCTACAAACAGTTGCGATAAGCCTTGCATATCCTACAAATACTTATCTATCCAGGAAAGCTTTTTGGCATTCTACACTAGTTCTGTATCTGTCTGGCATCCAAGATGGACCCAAAGCTTTGTGGAGTATTGTTGTTCGAAATGAGGACAAGGACATCAATTCCTATAGCCAATAAGCTTCCGTAAAATTTGGTTTTCGGTTACTTGTCACTCGCTTACAACGACCATTCAAACTTTGAGGTAATCCAAAACTGCTTGAGTTTCACGGTATGAAGGATGGAAACGAAAGAAAAATCTAGGAGCGTCAACTTAGTATCTTTTCACTTGGCAATTGTTGAAAGCTTCCATTTTATCGTAAGTAGGGAACTACAGCCGTCATTTCGACGATGTCCTCCTGTAAGAGTTATTGTATGGCACCCGGCCAAATCGACAGGAATTGGGAATGTAAGTGAAAGAAAGTCGAGAAGTAATTCAGAATTTAACCACTCATAAATTCATTTTTTTCACCCTTTCTTTATCGTTTTCTTATTTATAGGGATAAGGGTAATTGAAATAAATCGTCTGAAAAATTAGCATTGTGCCTTGAGGTGGCATTTCTTTCGTTATTGTGATTTGATAAAAGTAAGAGGTTGTAAGATTTATTATGCTCATTCTGTGGCTAAAGTTGTATTGCATCAACCCGGTAGGAAATTTTTTGAGAGTATCTTAATTTAATTATGTACAATGTAACATGCAAAGATGTGCACAAGTTTTTAAAAGAAATTTTCAAACACTCCTCCCCACAAAATTTCTAAAAACTCACACCAACTGTGTAATTCATCTGCAAAACAGTATATTGCATAAATTTTCTCGTTAATTTTTCGTTGTAATTGTGATTTTTTTATGCATGACGTGTTTCAAAAGTAAAGACGAGAGCGCAGTCAATTTTAATTTAATTTTTGCGTTGAATTGCTTCGAAACTCATTTTCTTTTTTAATTAGTTGCGTATACTCTAAATTATACAAAACTTTACTTTACATATCGTCACCAAAATTCAGGAGCTAGGTAACTTATTATCATAATTTTAAAGTATTAGCAAAAAGTGTTACTGATACCTTTCGACCTTTTCTGCCGGAGAATGTGCATGTTGGATATATGTTTTTAGCTTATTTCGGTCAGTTATCCAATTTTATTGTTGAACAATAGAATGTGTTATCTAAAATTATAAACATGTATCTCAAAACACTGATAAATCAAATT
This sequence comes from Oxycera nigricornis, assembly GCA_963942545.1. Classification (NCBI taxonomy): domain Eukaryota; kingdom Metazoa; phylum Arthropoda; class Insecta; order Diptera; family Stratiomyidae; genus Oxycera; species Oxycera nigricornis. The sequence goes on along the minus strand of OZ012659.1, from coordinate 112,196,020 downwards.
ACCTAGTTTTTTTCATTCAAGTGGTGTTATGCAAAGAAAAAGCAGTTAGTTTCTGGAATATTTGAATTTAATCAAGCTTTTGTCATTGCTTATATATGGTCTAAATTTTAGAAAATTTCAACACAACATTTATTGTAGGATTTTTTCAAAAAAAAAAAAAAAAAGTGCTTTAAAATTTAATTTAAAAATTTCATTCTCATATAAGTTTTTGTATATATGTATTTCTCAAAGAATGCAATGGCCATCAATCATTACACACTGTATCGAAATAAATTGTTTGGAATTATATAGGAATTATATATAATTCTCTCACTCTTTCAATAACCAAAACACTTCCATAATGTGTCCGCTATTGTTATTGTGTATATTGTTTGGTTCTTTGTGTTTTGCTATGTTATACTGAATTATATTGGATCAACTTGGAAGAGTGATGGTAATAGCGGTCTTAATCGAAAGAGCATTGGTAGTATTTGTGTTGTAAAGAAATATATTTTTCACGAAAATTACACTTTTGAAGTTTCGCCACTGTTACAGTTTGTACAACTCCGGTTCCCGTAAGGAGAACAGTCCCAAGCCAGAGTAAAGGAGGAGGGATTCTGACCAATCCTCAGCTTAAACACAGGCTGCTGAGGTAAAGGTGTGACGAATAATAGGGTGGATGATAAGCCCTAAAATACGGCTTTGCATGGGGCTCAATTGAAGAGGTTGTGTCTGTGATTCCTCGAAACCTTACCAGTGGTATACTGGTACCAAGGGATCCGGGTCCTCGTGACTTTGTCCCTGCCGGTGTCGGTGAGAAACCTGTGGAGGTTGAAACTTGGGGGTTGTGGTTGTACCCCCATTAGCGGGTACTTTTATTTTAATACAGTTTGGGGCCGGATAATTCGGCTACCCTTCTGAATTGTGATGCATTGGCGTGCTGTTGCGTTTACGACAAGGGTGCCGTTACCCAAAAAGCGGCATAGATGATTGATGAGTCCAAATCCTCACCAAGGATTATGAAGAGGTCCAGGCAAGCATTGGATGAGATCTGGAACTTGTATTCGGCAAAGCAGTACTCATATTTAGTTATGGATTACTGACTAGTACGTTTATAGGAGCCTTGGTGCGAGTATATCGTAACACGTAGCCTAAAAAGCTCGTGGTGTTAAGACAAAATTGTCAGGTAATTACGTAAAACTCAGGAACACTCTCTAACAGTTTGTACATTATTGCCATCGATACGATATTTTTGAAACTTTGTATAAAATTATTTCACAAAAATGTATCTGCTCTCAAACATCTTGACAAAGTTTTTTTTTAAAAAAAATTGATGCATTTTTTCTTAGTTGGTATTTCAGTACCTTAAAAACTCTTAATTTTATAGGTGAAATCTTTTCAAAAAAACTGACTCTTTGTTTTTTGTGACTTTATTTGCTGGATTGCTTTTAAATCGTCACGAACAATGCATTTGGGCGAAACGGCAAACAATAAGCCATTCCTTTTCACGGAACGACTGCGAGGAAATTGACGAAACTGCAAACAAACCACGACGGAGGTATTTGTGGGAGTGTCGGCTGTGGCGAAAACAGAAAGAATAAAATTCTAAGTGGGCTAAGTTTAGTGTAGGTAATAATAGGTCAGGTTATGTTTGCATCGAACAAACAAGAAAAATTCTCGCCAATATATATTGATAAAGCCGAAGGAGTGCGTTTTTCTTTCGGTTTAGTGTGTTGCGACTTTTCCTTTCTCTCTTGGTGACATCGAGTGGCGAGTTCACTTGAGCTCGTCGGGAACATCACATTTTAGGCGTGATTCCGGCTCCGAAACAGAATAGGACTCGGTACCGCCCGGATAATCCTTTGGCACACGAATTGACTGGCACCCAAAATTTAAACACCCCGCTCTTCTTGGTGGGCTAACGATGGGCAACGTTGCCTTCCCCGCAGCCATTCGAGACTTTGCGTCTAAAAAAATCGTATAACAAAACTTGGGAACTTTTTTTTCATCTATTGGATCCATAATTTTTCCTCAAAAAGTTTTTCGCATGGCAGCTTCATATTTTCGGAGAAGCCAACAGTGCTTTTTTGCATTCATGCTCATATGCTGCAAAAGTTCAGCAATGTGTTCATGAGCACGTTTCGAGTTGAAAATCCTTTTTGCTCACCATCCATACAATCCATGTTAACAGTGTCCCTGCTCGAATCGCAATGCGTTCCGCAAATAATCGACAGCGGTTAACTTTGTCAAACAGCGCTGAAAATTAGTTTGGCAAAGGTCAATATGCTTTAATGGGACTAATCAAATCGTATTACAGGCGATCGTCTCTTTCCTCTTAATAAAACGTGTTATCCTGGCTGGCAAAATCAATTCTCTACGCCACATAAACATCTCGAAATAACTGCGGCATAAGTGGAATCACGGGAGCCAAAGTTCTGATCTGTTCCGATGCGAGACAAAAGTACGTGTCCACACTCGATTACACATGAATGCAAGAGGTACGAAGCACACCTCCTGGCAATCATGAAGCCAGCCAGGACTCAGTTCCAGCCCAAGCGAAACGGCAAATATCCACTCTGACTGTCGTCCCGTTGCTCGTGATGGTGGCAAGGAGAATTGATGGATGCCAATATTTCGATCTCCGGCAGAAACTTTCACCTTTCTCATCGCATTTCGAGAAGGGTAGGTACCTAATTGTTTTGTAGGATGCTATGTAATTTATCAGCAACGGACATTAATAGTTTGGGCTCAACAGTTGTTGGAAGGCATAACAATTACTCATGCCCGTCAAGCTGAAGTGCTGAAGGATTCGGCTGGGTTATGAATGGACGGGAAGTTTGAGGTGTTGTAGAGTGGTTTATAAGATTTTCTTACGATTTCTTGCCATTCTGAAGGATATTCGTTCTCCTTTAAGGATGTTGTAAGTGAACTATTTCTTTTGATCAATTTCATGCAGATTATTATCAAAATTGCTGTTTCACACTTTAAGTTAGTATTTGACTCATGAAAGATCAATACTAGACACCTCTTTCATTAGTTCCTCTCGCTTTTATGTCCTTCGAGAGAACTCAACTATTGAAGTTGAGTCCATGCATTAAAGCTCGTTGCGTATTACTTTAAGCTCTGCTGGCACTTAATATATTCCAATCATAGCTTCCATCTACTACTCTATTCAATCTGCGTTTAATATCATCCCTCAAGCATAATGTGCTGCCATTTGTTTACGAGGGAGGACTCATTCCGTCGTCTCCAGGACAAGTGAAAACACAAAACAATGACCTGTTAATCTGCTCGGGGGAATAAAATCTGCCATCTTGCAATGGGATCTTGTCGACATTATTAATATCGCCATCTATCGATCCTCTTGGTATGCTCGCCTGGGCTTCGTCCTGACGAACTCCTCAAGGAATTTTGCCGAACAAGAGACTGTTATTAAACAAATTAGCTCATTCTGCTTTGTGATTTATTGCTGACGATAGGTGTTATTTTTTATTCAGCCGGCACGTGATTCCAAGCATAGTCTGAGGTGGTGTCTAAAACCTGGAGCAGAACTTTTCTTCCTCTCTTCTGTGATTTTAGCCGAAAGTGACATTGCGGTGTACAAAAGATGCAAGGTGCTTGAGTGTCATCCTACTTGCAGGGATTCCAGAGTAAATCCAAGATGATGAAGCAGTTGTTCACCGCTGCCATGTCACCAATTTGTGTCCTGAATGCGTCACGTAAACGCGGAACAACACGACTCTTTGTCATCATTAGAGTGACGAAAATCACGTCGTCAAAGGATTAGTACGATGATGGGTTCGGTAGTGAATAAATATTATGGATAAAGAAAATAATATAGGGTGGAGATTTAAACGGGCTGAGAAAATATTTATGAAACAGTACAAAATTTTGACTAAGTGGTGATCGCTACCTACTTTATTTAATTATTGCATAACCAATTTATGCTGGTTAACTTTCAAGAGCTCATTTAACCTGTTATTGAGCAATACTCTAAGACCAAGCTGTATTGTTAAATCGAAATTAAGCGTAAAAAAATTTTCTTCTATTTGGGCGGTCAAATCTGGAGTACCTACAGGACAAAAATATATGAAACTTGATAGGAGAACTGCTGCCGTAGTCCATAACTAATTCTGATTTTTGAAAAGTAAAATCATCATCCAATCCGAATGAGTCCTTTTCCTCAGATATTTTAATGCACTTGAAATTCTATTCATTTAGCAATGGCGCATTTCCTCCTCTTTCTTTATTGGGTGATAAAATCTTAATTGGAAAACTGCTAGGTTTTAAGTTAATTTAATAATGTAAATGCAGATAATTTAACATAGACTGTTATTATTAAACTATTGAATATGTACAATTATGTGCTGGAGCACGCTTTGACAGCTTTTTCATTCTATAGCTCTAAAAATTCAATTTTTTAAAAGGTAGAAATCTCATTCTTCTCAGTATTCCAGCAACAATCGCTGTAAAATAAATTTGATAAAATATTTGAGGAATTCATTTCGTTTGTTTTGTTTCCCTTTAAAAAAATATTACATAATTGAAATAATCAGTCAAATTGAATGAGATTTACGTTGAAATCACTTGAAGATTCTAGTCAGTAGTTGCGTAGCTTTAAGTGCAAGATTCATATTTTAAGCTAGGTAGTTTCCACATCGTTTCATAGATATACATACGAGCCACAATCCACTCAAATAATCTTATTTTAGTCTTGGTTATCTTGGTTTATGGCTTTCAGTAAATTAAAGTTCATTCCATTTTCAATAATCTCGCTGCTCTTTTTCAATTTTCCCTAAAAATAATAAAGCGTTTAAAACAAATGCTCACATCACACGTTACATCCTGTAGACGCTGTCCTTTTCAAATGCGGCAAAACAACTATTGTCCTCAAATCTTCAATCTCCAATGTCGACTGAATTTTTTGAAATGCTACCAAACAAAAACAAAGCCAAGCAACACGAAGTGATGATGCTATTTTCAATACCCAGCCATAGACAAAAGGACCTTTCAATAATCTGGACGGAAAATGATTGTCACCAATCAACTGCCCTCGAACGACAGCAAAAAAAATTGCTGGGAAACTGACCCACAATGGCATACTGTTAAGATTTACATCAGATACTGACATTGGGGACTAAGAAAAAGACGGAGTCTTTGATTTATTGGACTTTAATTTAAAAGGAGACTCTCCTGCTTTCAATTGCCTCTTCGTTGTACACCTCTCGATTCTATGGCGTTTTTTTCTCGCGTTCATTGTCCTCGTTCACGTGCCAAACGGCTGAATCCATTAAACCCTCCAACACGATGAAAAACTAACCGCCCACCCATTTTTGCCCCATCTTTATTCGGATCTGCCCCATAAAAAGGACAAGCTCCGCTAGGTTTGCTTGCATGCGGCCAGCAATTGTATCCTTGCCGAGCTCAGCCCAATGTATGTCTAATCTAGGAGCAGATAGATGAAAGCTTAAGCTAACTTGAAAGAGTGGGTGGGAGACATAGGGTCATGCGAACTTTGTGAGTGAGAATTGCAAAAAGCTTTCGTGCTCCTTTTTCAGTGTCCTGTCTGTATAATGCATGGCTCACCAAAAGGTTTTTTACACGAGGCTTCGTTCTAGTATTCGCTCCGTTCGACATTTCGGCATTCGCCCGGAACTTCGCCTCGCAGCAGGTCAAACTATTTGCTAGGTTGCAATCCGTTGGCGAGTGATAGGACCTGCCAATACTCTTGCATCGTAAATGTCCTTGGTGTTGGTGCTCACCCCAACGCTTCTTAAAAGAACTCGGAATGTACTAATTGAGGGTTGTGAAAACGAGACACGACGACGAGGTAATCCGAACGAAATTGGCGACAATGGGTGGTGACATGATATCCGGACTAACATAGACCGGTTGGTGCAAGGACTAAGAATTTCGAGTCATTTTTGTTAGATCTCCAAACTGGCCAGGCAATTGTCTACGAAAATAAAACACCTTTGGAAAGGTATGGCAAGTAAAATGTTAGTCCTCTCATTTCCAGGGGTGTCATTCAATAAGACGGAAATGGAAATCAAATGATTCAATAGGATAATCTGGTGCCATAAGGGATTGTAGTTGAAGAAGTGTGATTCAGTTAGTCGAATCTGAGTCTACCTACCTCGTTCGTAGTCATTCACCAATTTTCACTTGCTGGCCGGGCCATAAATTGAAAGAGCGAATCTGCATTTTCAACGAGTTTGTTTGCGCTATGGCAAAGAGATAGAAGGGTGAGGACTGAAATAAAATCGTTTCAATCCACGTTCCTTTTTTAAGGACTTCCGAGAAAATAATGAGTTTCCATTGGATTCTAATTTCTTCATTGATAAATTTTTCGCGTTTTAAATCGACAGCAATGAAAAGAAGATTGATGTCGTTTCCCCGCATAATAGTGAATCGATTATTTTCAATTGACTTTGTGGCTCACCATGAAGGATTCGGTATACTGTAAGTTGTCAGTATTCGAAAATAATAGCAATTAGTATTTTAATACCCGTCTTCAAGAAGAAAATGGAGCCAACTGGTGACGAAGATAATTTTCTGAAATTCAATTACCAAAATTCCATTCAAACGTCGAGTCAAATCTGTCGTTGACACTCATAAGTAGGGTCAAGAACTTTTTCTGATTCCATCAACTCAGCAACCATCCGAAATGGATTTCAATAAACCGGCTTTATCTTAAGGGAACATCGCCGCCACTCCATAAAATATTCCATGCCACGACCATTAAGAAACCATAAGGAAGATTTTTTTTCGTATCAATTCGATATGCATATCAATAAAATATGACATCAACATACAAGTAGAGCCAACAAATCCACAAACGAGCAACTCAAGCGTTTCATCAATTTCTTCTGCGTCCTTTGTTCCGTGTATACTTTCGCATGAACTTTAGCCTTTTCGAGCCATTCGATTGGTTTGAACTTTTCCAACCTGTCAGGTGTTAACAAACAGCAGAATACATAAAATATATATTATAGGCAAGTTCTATATGAACGATTAAACCGAATGGAAACTGTGACAGGAGAGAAAGGATTAGAGTGAAACGTGCATAAACGAGTGGATTGTTAAGCGGTTTTCAAGAGTTCCACAAATAATGGGTGTCATTTTCAGGCATATTCAATTCTATTAAATGGTGATAAATTTTTAATGAGTATCCGCACTGCAATTAAAGAAAATTGATTAGGTTTTCGGGGTGATTGTCTTGGAGGAACTTTTGAACTTTCTTGTAGAAGGACAGCTCGAGTGTCGGAATGAAATGTTGGGGATCAATGCTACGCTATGCTCCATTAATGGTTTGTGGTTGAACACATTCGAAATCGTTTTCATCCTCCTCTTGTGATAAATAATAAACGCAAATGTTTTGACACCAAATATAATGTCTTCAGACTGCCAAATGTAATGGAAACAAATAACTTGTCTTGAAAAATAAAGCAGATCATATTTTGGAACGCTCTTTGCTGCCATTTTTTTATCAAAATCAAAAAAAAACGTAGGGAGTTACGTCTTTCGAACTGATATCGAAAATGCAACGATTTTTTCAAACTTTTCTGCAAAATGATTTGATGGTTTTTTAAAAAACCCCGAAAACATTGCTTGCATTTTCCCTTACTTTCTGGCTGCAAAATATCAACAGAATTTTTGAAAAAAGACATCGAAAGGACGCAGTAAAAAATCTTCAATTTTATTTAGCAATCTTTAGAAAATTGTCATTTGAGAAAATGAAGTTTTAGGTTCATTCAAATTAAATTAGATCAAGTGGGCGTTTCTTTTCCTAATCTCTTTTCGACCAAGCCGATTGGCATAGAAAACCCATTCCTGCATTTGTACAATTTTTCCTGAAATGATCGACCAAAATTATTTTTACGAATATAGTTTTCATATTTAAGGCAGAGAAATTTTCCTAGAATTAGCAACTTCAGCATCAGATTAAAATATGAGAAAAAAATCCGAACTATTTCAACGTTGTATTATCTTCAATATCGATTTTTTTCTTGGTGAATATTTGGATATTAAAAAATTATCTAACGCATAAAATTTAATAGTCCCATTTTCTTTCCAAAAAATTAACATAACTGTAGAATTTGGGATTTGAAAAGTCTGCACATTCTTGTAGAGTATCTTGAAAAATAATTGTTTGGTGTGTGTTTTGGAATGATGGCATCATTAGTCGAGACTTTTATGCAACATGAACATGGGAATATTTTAACGGCGAGTAGAATGCACTATAGAGACACGCAAACGATATTTTGATTTTTAAATATTTGAAAGACGTGTTCAATGAGGCAATATTCATTAAAAAATGTTCAACAGCATAGTTTCAGTAGCAATTTCAAAATAAACTTACATACAAAATCAACAAATGTTCTACTTTATTAAGTCAAAAGGACATTTTTACAAAAATCCAATGCACTGATCGATGATGAATGATAACGTAAATTTTAGATTTTTACACAAAGTTGCTGGAGCGAAAAAACTGTTTATGATCATTTTTGACACATAAGTTGACTTTTTTTAAAAATCTTATCTTGAATTAGGCCGATTTTTCGCATTTTCAAAGAGACTTTCTTCCTTAAATGCTTTTTTTAACTTCCCAGTATATGGGAAGTTCTTGTAATCGCCTCGAAAATCGAAATTGAAATTTTCAACATATCTTTGCGTTTTGAGGTCTATAGAGTATATATAAAGTGTTTTTAGAAAGGGAGATGTATGTGTGTGTGTGTGTACGCACGTACGTACGTACGTTCGTGGACACTTTTTTCTACGAGCATAACTCACGTAAACAAAGTTCGATCGACTTTGTTGAGGTGTCAATCGAAGCGTCTTTGCAATCTTAAGAGCTGATTAGTTTTTGCGATACTTCGGTCGGGGGGGTTTGCTGTTTTGCCCGTTTGAAGGTCATTTCTGTCATGCGCTATAGCTCGCGAACCAATCGTACGATTTTTTTGAACAAGGTGTCAATAGACGCGTATTAACGTTTGTGTGATTCTATAAAGTTTTTAAAAAAAATTGTTGGAGCCGTTTTTTAATTTTTTAAAAAAAAAGTGTAAAAAATTAGGTTATTTTTCAAAAACACATAATTTTCAACCTGATTTTCAAACCTAAGTAATCAATGTTCATATAATTTAGATACTCCAAATAGTTCTTGTGAAAAAATCAGCAAAAGTTTTTTCATGTTTACAGAAAAAAATTAAATAAAAATAAAAAATCATTAAACGTTCAAGGTCATTTACGTCATTCATTACATCTCGAGAACCAAATATAATATTTCCATAATTAAGGTGTCAATCGACGCGTATCAACATCTGCATGATGTTTTTATCTTTTAAAAAAATTGTTAAAGCGGTTTTTACGATTTATTAATTTTTTTTAGAAAAGTAGTGTTTTTTCATAAAAAATTCCATTTTTAACCTGATTTGCACATCGTAATAATAATTGTTTATAGAATTTATAAACTTTTATCAATTTTTGTAGAGAAACCAGCAAAAACTTTTCTCATGATTACATACAAATTAAATTAAAAATAAAAAATCATTCAAAGTCACCATGTAAAAAGGGTTCATTCGAATCATAATACCTTAAATCTCTTATTTTAAAGACATTGTTGTAAAGTCAATCAAAGTTTATTAATATTTGCATAATTTGAGCATATTTTCAATAGTCTTCACAGCACCATGTTTTAACTTTAATCAAAAAACTGCTATGTAACCTGTCCCCCCTCCGATTGATCCGCGTGAATAATCAATCAAACCAATGCACCAAAATCCTTACGCAATCAATTGACGCTCGCGTAGATGTTATGATTAATATTAAGTCATTCCAATAACTTTTACGAGAAGTACATTTTTATTATTTGAAGTAGTATTATTTCTTTAATTATTATTGTGTTTAATATTTTTAATATCTTTTTAGATATTACTTGGGAAGTTGACCGTGTGGACCTCATGGGTCGCACCTCACGGCTTGTTTATATTAAAATAGACTGAAAAGATTTTGATTTGATTTTGGATGTGAACCATAAGATCCTAGACGATACTAAACAGCCAGCAATATACACAGGTATGTGAAATCACGAATGAAGAAACAACACTGAAAAAGGAATTTCTAAATCATCGAACGTCGAATCTTTTGAACTCTGAACCCATATAATAGAAATGAGTACCACGATTTTACTTCTTAATGCGCGTGTAATTTTTTAGCAAACTTGTAACTTAGTAAAACAATAATTGTAACACTAAACACATTCAACTGAAGCGATTTTGAAAAAATATGAACTTAATCGTAGCATACATTCTTAAAAAAAATATTGCAATAATTTTTTTTTTTAAATTCAGCCGCATTTGAGAATAGAAAATGAGGCTACCAACTCTATATGCATCTGTTTCTTAATGTGGTACAATTTTTCAAGTCAATAGTTTGCTATTACATGCCTTGCAGGTCATTTCCGTAAAAGATAATCCCGTGGAACAGTTTGAGTTCAATAGAGGTGTAGAATTTTAAAAAAAATTCATCATTTCGACATTATGTTTAATTCAATTTGGCAAATTATCATGACTTATCAAAAACTTACACCCGAACAACGTATCAATACATTGGAAATTTATTTCCGAAATTTGCGTTTCTGATGCCAAACTTATTGAGCACTGTGTCCAATTTAAGGTGCTCATAATCGTCCATCTGGGCAGCTTATACGCAACACGATGGAAAGATTTATGTCCACGTATACTATATCGAACAATGTTCATCCAGCACGAGGACGTACAGTGCGAACCGAGGCAACTATCTCTACTGTGGAGGTTAGTGTGACTAAAGATCCAAATTTATCCATTCGACGCCGTTCTCATGAACTTGGCCTCTGTCCGTGCACTATATGGAACATTTTGCGGAAAGATCTTGGACTAAAGCCCTATAACATCTAACTAGCGGAGCGATTAAAGGTATTGAACCATCGTTTGCGTCGTTCGTTCGGTGAATGGGCTGAAAATGTGTTGGAGGTTGATCCGTAGTTTTACCGTCAAATCATTTTCAGCGACGTGGCTCATTTCTAGCTTAGTGGGTTGGTAAATAAGCAAAATTTCTGCTTTTGGTGGGAGTACGCAAGAGACCTCAAATGACTTTGGCAGCCCCATTACATTGAGAATTAGTCACTGTGGGGTGCGGTTTGTATACCGGCGGCATAATCGACCCTTTCTTGTCCAAATCCGACGACGAAACCAAAGTTGCGTTAACGGCAATCGCTATCAACAAGTGATTTGAATTTTTTTGATTCCGAACATTAATGCCAATCGTCTGATGGACATATAGCTCCAACAAAATGGAGCAATATACCATAGAGCGAGTCAAACCATTACTTTATTGGACCAAACCCGTGGTGATCGAATTATCTCACGAAATTGACCTATGAACTGGCCGCCCAAATCATGCGATTTGACTCTATTGGAGTCCTTTTTGTGAGAGTGTGTCGACTGATTTGTTTGTGCTGATACATCAGCAGCTATTGATGACTTGGAAGCAAACATTTGACGCGAAATAAGGCCAGCTATGCTGCAAAAACTGGTACAAAATTGGACCAACATAATGGCCTTCTCAGGACGCAGTTGCGGTGATTATATGCCAAAAGCTATTTTAAAACACGAAATGCCATACAATTTGCAGGCTTATTAAGCCAAAAATAGGCCATTTGAATAATTTCTTTTTGTTTTATTTGTTAACTTCCCAGTATATGGGAAGTTCTTGTAATCGCCTCGAAAATCGAAATTGAAATTTTCAACTTTTCTTTACGTTTTAAGGTCTATAGAGTATATATAAAGTGTTTTTAGAAAGAAGTATGTGTGTGTGTGTGTGTGTGTATGTACGTACGTACGTGCGTTCGCGGGCTGTTTTTCTACGAGCATAACTCACGTAAGCAAAGTCGTATCGACTTCGTTGAGGTGTCAATCGAAGCGTCTTTGCAATTTTAAGAGTTGATTAGCTTTTGGGACACTTCGGTCGGGGGGGTTTTCTGTTTTCACCCCTTGGAGGTCAACCATGTTATGCGCTATATCTCACGAACCAAACATGCGATTTTCATTATTAAGGTGTCAATCGACGCGTAGTAACATTTATGTGATTCTGTCAAATTTTTAAAAAAATCGTTGGATCCGTTTTTCAATTTTTTTAAAAAAAAGTGCAAAAAATTAGGGTTTTTTTCAAAAACACAAAATTTTTAACCTGATTTTCAAACCTATGTAATCAATGTTTATATTATTTATATACTCCAAATAGTTCTTGTGAAAAAACCAGCAAAATTTTTTTTCATGTTTCCAAAAAAAATCAAATAAAAAATAAAAAATCATTACACGTTCAAGGTCATTTACGTCATTCATTATATCTCGAGAACCAAATATAATCTTTCCATCATTAAGGTGTCAATCGACGCGTATCAACATTTTTATGATGTTTTTATATAGTAAAAAATTGTTAAAGCGTTTTTTAGGATTTATTAATTTTTTTTTAGAAAAGTAGTGTTTTTTTCATATAAAATTCCATTTTTAACCTGATTTGCACATCGTAATAATAAATGTTTGTAAAATATATAAAATTTTTGTAGAGAAACCAACAAAAACTTTTCTCATGATTACAAAAAAAAATTAATTAAAAATAAAAAATCATTCGAAGCCACCATGTAAAAAGGGTTCATTCGAATCATAATACCTTAAATCTCTTATTTTAAAGACATTGTTGTAAAGTCAATCAAAGCTTATTAATATTTGCAAAATTTGAGCAGATTTCCAAAAGTCTTCACAGCACCATGTTTTAACTTTAATGAAAAAACTGCTTTGTAACCTGTCCCCCCTCCGATTGATCCGCGTGAATAATCAATCAAACCAATGCACCAAAATCCTTACGTAATCAATTGACGCTCCCGTAGATGTTACGATTAATATTAAATCATTCCAATAATTTTTATGAGAGGTACATTTTTATTATTTGAAGTAGTATTATTTCCATAACTTTTATTGTGTTTAATATTTTTAATATCTATGTAGATATTACTGGGAAGTTGACCGTGTGGACCTCATGGGTCGCACCTCACGGCTTGTTTAAAAAGATTTTTGATTCTAAAAAACGCCCTATATTTACTTTAAATTTCAGTTTTTCATTTATTTCTGTGATACTGTACGTCTGATTATGCAGGAACTGAAATTTTCTCCATTGATCATAATGGAAAAATTAGATTTAAATGATCGCCTATAAGAGGGACACCAAGATTTCAAAGATGTTCTGTATCAAAATTTATGTAACTAGCACAAAATTGTATGGGGACAAATGGGAAAGTCGAAATCTACCAATACTAATGGCGTGAAAATCATTATCATCATTGACTTCGAATGAAGACAAAATTTCATAAAACATACATTTTCCAGATTTCTGGTGTCTAAGAAAATTTTACACTAGCTGTCAGCCCATAATTCGTGGATCGTTATATGTGATTGAATATTTTGTTTCCGTACATCATGCAATGAAGTATATTGTCTCAAGTTAATAATAATTTTGCAATCCATTTCATTCGGAATCTTTGTATGTTTCAAGATACATCCTGTAAATTTGGTTTGCATTCATCGTACTGTGCAGTGAAATGCAAAAGCGTTTTCAATGCAAGTCTAGACGTTACACTGAATTTTGGTTAGAATCGATGGTAAGAAGGAACAAACCTTTTTTAGAATAGTACATTAGAACCAAAGTAATTTCAACTAGATTTAATTCAAACAATGTTTACCTGAAGATCTGGTGCTTGGTTTGGTGTCTGCAGATCGCAAGCAGACAGCCACGGATTAACACGAGCCAATGCACTTTTACTACTACTAGCACCGTAACTCCCTTTTGCCTCCTGTTGGCTGTCGTAACCAATTTTGCTCAATTTATTGTAACTCACGAAATCGTTACCCGCGACGTGACCGTTCGAACTTAAGGAGCTCCGCTGTTCGATGTTGTAACTATCCCCGTAATTGTTATCGATAGCGAAATTTGCCTTGAAATTTTCGTAGATATTGGGAAAGATTGCTAGTTGCTGTTGTTGCTGCTGCTGCGGATACTGGTGGTGTTGCTGATGTTCGTGTTGCTGTTGTCGTTGTTGTTGTTGTTTTTGTTGACTGGTGCTGCCACGCCGAGCCCCCGAAATAAACGCAAGCGCCATCACGACCAGCCCGGGTCCTGGCCGCATATTGACCTCGGGTTCGGCGGTGCTAGCATGGTGCAGGCCCGCTTGAGACGCGCTTGCGACTCCAATAGGTTCGGGGATATGATGGGCTCATGGCCCCATCATCACCTTATTATCTAGACCCCGTCCTTAACTGTTATTCTGATCAGACATCCGAACCACCAACCACTCGATCGCACTCAACTTCGGGCTTGCACCAACTTCACAGGACCCTTTTGCTAACCGTTTAACCGCAGTTCGTCCACCATTTGTCAAGCCTGGCTCGAAATCCAGATGATTTTCTAGTATGTCTTAACCGAGATCAGCGTTCCCGTTTCGGTATGTTTTTACTTGGCGCTGATTCCATTTAGGCTACCTCGCAGATACTCTCGATCGCAACAAAAGGCAACGGAAACAAATTAATACATCGACGACGAGCAATATTTCGCGGCGAATACGTAACAGCATTAACTTTTTCTAATACTCAAGATTGCATTTTCACCCAATTTTCTCTGACTGTTCCATCTCATTTACGGGATTGCTTCTCATTTCCTTCGCATAATTCTCGTGGAAATTTCGTCGCTAATTCATTCCGGTAATTTATATAATGACTCATTTTCGTGCTTCATTTCTGTAAAGGAAAGACAACAATAGCCTTCACTCCCATCGACACGAGTTTTTCTGCAAACAAATGATTGCCAGGTCGTCTATCGATAATTGTCCTTCGTTTAGTTTATTATTGATTCGCCTGCGAAATTTGACACTCGACTGGCAATCATTGGAAAGTTTGCCTGTAGAAAAACATTGTCTTTGGATGTGTGCTTAATCAAAATGGAATTTCTTTTGTAAAACCGCGCCGCGGCCATCTTGAGTGTAAACTCATACATAAAGGAGCAATCTCACCCCCAACAACAACAACATATCACAATATTCATTTCACAAGGGCACGGAGCGAAGGACATGGATATTGCGAAAATATGATCGTTTCTTAGAAAATGGGGTCTCAATCGCGGCCGTTCGGGCGTGTTGGGGGTCGTCCTTGCTTTCGTTCGAAAACGGATGAACATTGAAAGCTTCTGTTTTGCCGGGGCAATTAAATCAAGCTTTGATGGAAAGTGAAAACCTCAAATAGCTGCCTGCAACGCGGCAAAATCCACGAATCCGAAGACGCGAGCGTAGTTTGGAAGCCAGTAAGGATGTGCAGATTTAAGGATTGTCTGGTCGTTGGAAATAATGAAATGGGTCTCTTTCCTTGAGCTACCGACCAATACGTGTGTCTGTGTAAGTGGTGGTTGCGATAGTGTGCGAAACTTTACATCTTTCTGCCGACGATGAAGTGTTTAAAAAAATGCGCTCGGCTGAGGTCCAAAAATTATTGAATTCCATTGACACTACGATTAAATGGCTAGCGCTGGTATTATTTAACTCGTTTACTTTGAAATGAAGCCCATCGCTACTCCTCACGCGTCTATTGCGTTAGCTCCGCTAGTTCGACAGGGGCGGGGATTGAAGAAAACCGCATAAATTACGTAAAATCGCCACCGATGGCCACACAACCGACATTCATTTTTGGATGTCACCCACTTCTCAGCAACTGATCAATGAGTTTCAACTTAATCGGTGCTTTCACCAAGCCAGCTCCTCCAACAGATTCTCCGCAGTCAAGTATTTAAACTCGAACTGAATAAAGTTACACCACAATTCGAAACGAAGCTCCGGGTTCCAGCATTCTATGAGGATAGTATCCTTTCGCGAAATTCCATTTGAAAACGCGAAACAGCGGAAGAACAGATCAAACAAATTCACTAGGAACGCGAGTTAGAGTCAATGATATCAGAGGAAGGTAGTTAGGAAAAACTTAGGAAAGGTAGAGTAAAGAATTATTCAATCCCGGACGGTTTTAGTTACACGACGTTACACACCGTGGCGTACCAGTCGTCCGTTTTCGTCTTTCCTCCTTTTTTCCGTTTTCGCCTTCGGCTTCTGCAATCAGTTCATGTTACCAACACACCAAAGTTATTCTCTTTCGGTTTTCCAGCTTTCCGTACAGACATGCGAAAGTATTTTACACGTGAAAACTCATCTACATGGAGAGCCCTTGGCCGTACTTCTCTTTTCAGTGGTAACTTCGGCGACCGAAAAATGCGCGACCCGCAATGAAAACTCCAGAGAAAATCGCTGCTGGCTCCGCACAGACAGTAATTGGTTGCAAGCGAAATATATTATTGTCTTCTTTGCAACTGGGAAATCGAGTTTTCGCGAACACCACCAAGAATTTTCCCAGTATTACATAAATAAAAAAACTGCCACCAAGAAACGTTTCACTTTGAGGAATCGTGGGATTTTTTCGCTGGGCCGAGTTTAATATAATTAACAACAAACTTAATGTGCTGGTGAATCGAGTTTTGTCGTCGTTGAAACAGCAATTATTATATAAAAATAAAAATAAACGAGCAAAGACTTTGCGCGTTTAGCAGGATATATACCGTTACCCTGCTTCTTCTCAGATGGCCCCAAATGGCACTGAAATTTCATGCAGTTAATGTGCAGATTGCGCCGTTCCCTCGGCAGGAGCAACTTTTCCACCAGTTTCGGGCTTTCTAGCACTTTCTCCGCCACCCAGGAGCCAGAAGTCTGCTGCTCCTCTTCGGGAGGCATGTCGTTGTCGAGAGAATTGCGGCTACCTTTGTCGAACTTTCTCAGATTCTTTGCGTAAGATGGCTGTTGTCATTCGCAAAAATTTCGTGCTGGAGACAAGAAACTGTAACCATATTCATATACTATCACATGCAGGCTCGAAGACGACTCTCTTTTCGGTCAAAGTCTTACTGCTGCGCATCCCGCAAAGCCCAAACATTCCACTTGAAAATGTTACTATTCATATGGCATGCCACTGGAGCCAAGCACCTAATCTGTAACACTTTTTCAGATTCAGTCACCTTGTGACTCCTCTTCAAGCTCCTGTTCAGGAAAGCTATGACTTTGCTAAGGGCTTTACTATCCCGAAAATGCGGACCTGCTTCTTTAAGCTTTCTGGACATCATTCATCCTGAATCTGTCACTACGAGTCGTATGGGTTGCGTGCGCAAACGAATCGATATTTGCAGAGGATGCGCACGAGTCCTTGTGTCATCGTGTGCTTGCATCGGCAAAGGAATAGCTTTTCCAGAAAACGTTGACTCCTGTAGACGTTTGTCGCAACATAACGAAGTTCTTGATATAGATTTATTGAACCTAACGAAATATTACCAGGATCAGATTAGGTAACTACTCAGGACCACTTAGAATACTCGCTCTGGTAAATAATCTGCACGTCCCATGCAGTGCAAGGAGGTGGAGAAAGACATTTCGTATTTAAGGCATGCAGGGAGGAGCCACGAACCTGCGCACCAGCTGACAGCTATTCCGCTCAGGATACGTTTATTTTTGTGAATGAAAAGCTATTCCCCTCACACCGTTAGGTCATTTGTCTTACTATTAAGGATAACCAGCCTGAAACGTTAAGACCAAATATCTGACTTTGAACTCTACAGGAAAGATCCAATGTGGAAAATAATTAGTGTAAGGTTAAATTCGGCTGGATTATCTATGGCACCGCAGTGGAATAACACACCATTAACATGCTGAAATCTCTCACGACGCTTCACGCAAACCAAAAACGGATACAATACCTTTCATTATGTCCTTATATCATGTGAAAGTTTTAAAGAAGCGCAAAGCACAACCTGCCAAAAACTTGGGGGTGGCGTTTTGAACTCACTTTACGCATGTCCATTACACGGATTGTGTGTAGTGCTACACATGTAGTAATTCCAACAGGAAGGATTCAATGGAGTTTTTTGTTTTGTATTTCGACCAACCCAGATGACTAGCAAAGCTTTTGCAGGGCTCACTCCTCACATACACGTACCGAAAGATGCGCATACATTTGCACATTTTCAAAACTCAAAATCATATGATGCCAACACGTTCAGATCCTTCGTTTGTCGCTGCCGTGGAAAGGCGTCACCGCTTGCTACAGGTCCTGACGATCTATAATATAATGTGGTATAGCAAATTGAAATTTTTGAGGCTGCTTAAGATAGCACAGAAGCTTTCGGAATCGGTTACACAGCTGTAGGTGTCTTTAGTGAGGGGCTGATGAAAACAGTCAGCGATATTCTGTGAAAGTATTTGATAACTCTTTAAATGCCTCGATGAAGTATGGTAAGGACGAAAAAGACAAATCAAGAGAAAATTTGAAGAAGAAAAATATGGTGAGCAGTTAGATAAGATGTACAATATTAAAGGCATTCGGAAAACTATTGACCCCAAAACGTTCATTACTAGGAAAAGTTACAGATAAGGTACTTACTAGCCTTGATTAATTTTTTCAATTTATCTGAGTATTAAAATTAAAACGAACAGTCATTGCTACATGATTGCTTGTTTTATTTACTAGAATGTTTGTTTTGCTCTATTTACTAAAATAAAACAAACAATGAAATAAGCAAAGAAACCCATTTCCATTTTCTATTTAGTTTCGGGTGACATGCATTGATTTAGAAAATTTTTCATTAATTCAAGGTACAGTTTTTTGAAAGTTTTAAGGGTATAATTCCAAATTCTTCATGATGAAAATGTAAGGAACATCTATTCAAAGTACCTACATGAGATTCATCTAGTTTTAATTTTTTGTGAGTTAACAAACATTACCTGTACTTTTTTAAGGCTTCTCATTCACTGCAGACTCATTCGTTGCTAAGTTACTAAGTTTAAAAATTGTGCACACATCTGCCAGCAAATTGGATTATATTATCATATAATAATTATTATAATGCCCAAGTTGCTAGCTCCACCCTTTGATTATATTTTAGTTGTTAGCTACATTTACAAAATATTATAATTCTCCAATTTTTCAGTTTAAGCTTTAAATGAATTAAATAATCCTTTCCATTGATGGGAGCGTTCGAGACAGCGTTGCCAGACGGTCTATGAAATAAAATCCCAGATAAGTTTCAATTCCTCCTTTAAAAACCCCTAAATATCCTTATCTAATCCGGTTCAACATTTACTTGTGGCATATCCAAAAGGGAAATGGAAGCCGGAATAATATAATAGAAACATTTGTAGTTTGTTCAGAAATTTTCCAATCTATTATTCCTAAGTCACGCAGTAGATCGTAATTGTATCTTTTTTGAAGATATTAACTGTTGTATTTAGACGACAAACCCATTAAGATTGCTTGTAAGAATTGAATTTGAGATTTTTAGGATTTCTTGTGGTGAAACTAGATGTTCAACGTTCTTGAAATGTCCTCTACGTATTTTTACTTGCCCTTATTTTCAGAATCGATTAATTCTTTTAAGTTTTATCAAACGCAGCTATACGAGAATTTCATCTATGATGGCTTCTGTATGAGTTTTTCCACGGCGTGCAACATAGCGTTTGCAGTTTTGATGTAAAATATAAGAGAAATAAAGATTTTTTTTTGTGATTGAGAAGACACATTCGCTCAATGTGAACCGAAACAATCAAATAAAAGGTGAAATATATTTGAAAAAGTTTGAGTTTTCATGAAATTTGCGAAATAAATTATTTTTTATAATTTTCACAGCATTTTGGGTTTACACCAAAGATTATTGTTTTATCTCAAGTTATGTGAAGTTTAAAAATAAGCAATCCCATAATTTTTATTTAGTCATATACGATGTTCAAGAAAAAGTGGTTTCCAAAAATGCGTGCGTGTCCTCAAACCGTAGCGTTCATAAGCTCTAATTTCAAACTGACTGTGAATTTCGTTCTAACACTTAGGACGAAAAACTGCGATGAGATATTTTTGAAAGTTGTGAAGGGACGTGCCCCTTTCATTTCAGTTTGATTTTACTTGTATGAGCCTGTAGAAATCAGCGCAGTCGTTTTTCAAATTCTAGACAAAATTCGTTTGAAAATCGGTAACCAAAGCTTTAAAACCCTATTTCCCTTGTTTTTCCTCTAGCTGCTGAGAAAATTCTTTAAACTCGGTTTAAAAACCCTGATCTGGCATCACATTTAAGGGGTTATACGCTTTCAGGAGGGCGAAACATCGATTTTTCAAGAATATTTCCTGGAAAATTTATTATCGCAAAAATTCGTCTACTTATTGCGGTATCTTATAACTTCATTTGAACATATTTTATTCATACAAATAACAATATTTTAAGTTGCTATAGCCGATCTCCGGGAGCTCCTTTCAAAAAAGGCGTCTTCGGGGGTGCACGATATCTCTAGACTGAATCATTTAAAATGATAGAAACAAACAAACTCATCGATGTAAAGTATTATTTAGTATTTAATCGAAAGAATAAGGAAAATATTTAATTTTAACATTATGGCGGTTTTCACAATTTGTGATTTTTGATGCGAATTTTTGTTTTAATTTTTTTATAAAATGGATAATATTTACCGGAGAGAAAAATCAGTCGATTAATCACAAAAAGACATATGTGTAGGGCTTGTGAAAAAATTTGAGACTTGTCGATTCAGCCGTTTCAAGAAATTATCATCACTAACTTGAAAAACATAGTTAGGAGAAAAAACGCGGTCATAGTTTAAAAAGCATTTTACAGTGTAATTTCGAGAATATTTGTCCGATTGTTGCTGTGTATATACCTAAATATATGAACATTAGGCAAATGATATTTAAAACTAGATTTTTCGAAAATCAAGCTGCGTATAACTTATTATACGCAATTAGGCTTAATTGACCAGTAGAAAGATTTACATATGTATCAAAAGACGCTAGTTTCTTGTAAATGTGCATAGTATAGCCACGAATGGGTTCATTCAGAGTATAAAAGCAAAGATAAAGTCTGTTATTTGGTTCGAGTCCCTACTAACAACTTTGAAAGTTTGGATAAAGTTTAGATAAGTCCAACTGGTGAGCTTGCAAATTACTGATTGTATTTAAGAAAAAAGCGAATAGCTTGTGCATTGTCGTCTAAGAGAGTATTAGCTAAAATTTATAGCAGAAAATGCTAGTTGCTTCTAAATTCAAACTAGAAGAACGGAAGAACCTTTTTTAACGCACAAAAAAATATAAACACTATGTCACTTAACGTAAGTGCAGCCTGTTTTGGCTGTAATATTAGTACATATGTAATTTGTTACAAAAATATTCGCGCCAAATACGGTGATGAGTTTTTACGCTCTCATTGATGATAGTAATTCCATTGAAAAAGTTAATTTTTATATATTCATTGCTAATGCGTATTTCGTCCAAGACTACGTATATGTGGCGAATGTTTTAGGCGCCACATTTACAATTTACATTACATGTGTCGCAAATATTCAAAAAAAATATATTATTTTGTTTTTTTTCAACGTTTGGAGGTGGAAATCTTCAAAAGCTACCGATCAGCTCCTGCCTCTCGGCATGCCGGATTTTTACCGACTAAAACCACCTCCGTCTCCTTTAATCACTCTCTCCATCAATTTTTAGCAATTCTCCGTGTTTAACTTTCAATACATAGTACTTCCCAGACGATAAGAAATCGGTTTAAGGGATAGTACCAAATATTTACAATATTATTTTTATTATGTATTATTCCGTCAGTCGCCCAAAGCCAACAAGTCAAGTTATTCACTAGACTTTTCATGCTATTCTATTATAATGTTCTTTTTCGTATTTTACTCGATTCTGTTCAATTTTGGTGAATTTTTTTGCAAGTTTGTGGTTGCTCCACTCTTTTTACATCTCGTCGTCGTTTGTTCTTCCGTTTTTGGTAGCCAATTAAAAAAAACAGAAAAATTGAAAAAATTTACAATTTTGCCGAAACTGTAAGTGGCTCTATCATTTTTCACTCATTTTCACAACCAACAATTCATTTAGCCGATCCTCAAACGATTCAGCACATAATATCACATCACAGCACTCACCTCGAACATATGATTCCTATCCAGGAAAAATTTCCGCCATAAAATTAAGTACCATCGTAGAAGTTCACCTCATTACTTCAGCCCACGGACTCATTTTTTTGGTTAAACACGACTTTGAACAGGAAAACGACAAGAAATATACAAATATATGTTTTAAATTTAACGGAGCGAAGTTCTTACATTGTAAACTTGAATTTTTTTGAAGCTATTGAATAATACCTAATTGGCATTTCACATGCCTTAATCCGGGAAGAAATGAGCTTGTTGAAAATTTAGCAAGTTGACGAGCTTTCTGGAAGCATCCAGGGCACGGCTGAGTATATACTTTGTGAGATAGTTAGTTTATTTATAATATGTAATAGTTTTTTTTAGAGAAATGTCCTGCTCAGAAAGTGGTCTCAAAAAAAAAATTTGGACATGTTAATTTTTTTCTAGAACAAGCTGGTTTTGAGTCATCTGGAAAAACAGACAAAAATGAAAATTGAGTACACGTTTTGAATTTATTCTAGCAATGAAGAAGCTGTAATGTAATGTTCCTGATAAATTGCCAATATGAAGATGAAACCGATTTAGAGAAAGTTTATTTAATATTAGGTTAGTCGAAGAAAACGAACAACTTGTTGAAAGACTTTCGGACTTTCTGCCGAATTTTTTTTGAAAGTAATCCCTGATACCTACCTTTGGAAATTGCAGTGATCAATACTGGGATAATGATGGAAGTATGTTTAGATTGTGCAAGGATCTATTAGCAAAAATAAAATATATTTGCCTTAATGCAAAGTACTTAAAATTTAATCGGGTTATCAGTCGCTGAATATTGCCGACAAGTTATTGAGTTTTCAAGTTGTTGTAAAACTTATATGTTTTCTTCACAACCTCAAGACGTGGATCAAAACTTTTAATAGAATTCCTGACTCCTACGAAAATATTTCAGTAGAAAGACTATCAAATAAGATCTGCAGCAGGCATCATGTTCATCAACAAGGATTGGAGACAAATTATAGCAGCGTTTGAACTTCTTTCAAAACTGATTCGTCATTTACCAGGAAGAAAATGGCATTTTCGGCGGTCATGCATTTTCGGTTTTTGATCAGATTTTAAGTGAGCTAAAAACGCGGAAGATAGTGTTGGCCCACATAACATCTACTTGCAGACGTTTAGATGTGAACTGTTCATCAATAAACAACTTTAATTAGGTTACAAATGTCTTACTTTGCTGACTTAACAATTTTCTATCAGTTGGATTATGAAAATTTTGATACAAAGTTTTCATTCTTTTTAAAACTAGAGAAACTATGAGAAGAACAAATAAAGAATAATGCCAAAGAGCGTTGAAGAATCAATCCGGATTTTTTTTAAAATGCTCTGCAAGATGAATGTGTTCTCTTCATTCTTCACATAAAACCCGAAAAATTTAGAAACCAAATAATTTGAGAAAGTTGAAGATTTTCTTAAGGGAAAACAAGCTGAGATAACTTGGGAATCTAAGAAAACTGCTAGCACGATTGATTTTGCCATGCTCTTTTCGAAACGTATTCTAGCTGTGAAGAAGGACACAGATAATATCCGAAATTTATATTTGATAATAAAAAATCGAAATCGTGCATACATATATTTTCTTATAAATTATAAAATGAAGTCCATTACGCAATTTATAATACTATTTTCGTTTGGAATCACAAATGCAAATTTGACTGATTTTTTTCAAAATTAAAGCAGTTTTTTCATTAAAATAAAAACACTTTATTGTGAAAACTATTAAAAATCTACTCAAATTATGCAAAACATAATCAGCTTTGGTTGACTTAACAACAATTTCTTTAGAATAAGAGATATCGGATAGTATCATTCCTATGAACTCTTGAAAGATTTTTCAATTTTTTTTGGTAAACATGAAAAACAGGCATGTTGGTTTTTTTACAAAAACTATTTACAGTTTATAAAATTTGTAAACATTGATTGTGCCAGTGAGGTTAAAACACCAATTTTTGCACCTTTTCTCATTAAATTAAAAAAATGTTTCAAAAATTTCCTTAAAAATCTGATTGAATCCCACAAACTTAAATATCCGTCGAGTGACACCTTATTGATGCAAATCCTATGTTTGGTTCGCGAGATGTAGCGCATCACAGAAATGATCTTCAAGAAGTTAAAACAAAAAAAAACGACCGAAGTTTCCCAAAAGCTAATCAGCAAAGACGCTTCGATTGACCAAAGAAGTCGATACGACTTTGTTTACGTGGGTTATGCTCGCAGAAAAAACTATTCACGAATGTATGTACGTACATACACACATATATATCCTTCTTCCTAAATTAATATACTCTAAAGACCTCAAAACGTAAAGATATGTTGAAAATTTCAATTTCAATTTTCGAGGCGATTACAAGATCTTCCCATATACTGGGAAGTTAAAAAAGTGCCTATTTTCCTCTAACTAGTCCTAACCCTTAAAACTATTTGGATTCTTTCCCATTAACACTAGCTGAATTCTTCACGCTGAACGATAAACATAGATAAATTGGTTATGCGAGGAATTGGTCACAATCAATATCCAAGTTTGTTCGATTCTTATTCATTATTGATTATATACTATCAATGTTGCTTTTCATGAAAATTACATTCGCAAATGATTATTCACCAGAATTAATCCTGGTATTCGTGACCAAAATGTATTGGCTCTGCAGACATTGGAACCACTGTTGCATGCACAATCTTTCCCATGGGCTTAATTGATACAATAAATAGTAATTATTGTTCGACCGCCTTTATCTCTTCCAAATGCAAAGTAGGCAAACGAGAGCCCCTAAAGCAAGTGCGCATGCCTATCACAAATCCGATAAATACTTTTACCTGGTGAGAACCGAGAGACCGCGCAGGTGACTCACCAGTGGTCTGATAAAGCAGTTGCAAGGTTGCTTCATCACTTGCTGAAGAATTCAAGTCGCGTTTCCAGCTGGTGAGCACCGATCTTTCCACTTGGAACGTCTGGTAGGGTCTGAAGAGTCTCCGCGACGCGATACACGTTTCCCATTGCAGATGCATTTGCATCTTCGCGATCAGGTGAGTTTCCGCTCCCAGGTGAGAAGTGAACGTTCGCTCGCAAGACCCGAGGTGCAAAGTGCATTATTCCGGTAAGAGGACGAGCTTTTCTTTCGCGGAATCAGCGTGTTCCAGTGATTACGAAGCACTCGCTGAAATTTAGTGGATCGCGTTTGCGGATGCCCAAGTTGTAGGTGATTCAGTTTGTTTCCACTACGAACTGCGATCGGGCGTGATTTAGCTCCGCACTAGCTGGTCCACTCGGACTCCTAGAAAAGATAGAAGATACTCGAGCGACAGTTGAAGATCCATCGATTCCGCGCACTACCACCCACTCGCCGGTAACGAGCGGCACACCTAACTAAATAAAGCTCCCCAAGCAAAACAAAAGGATCGTTAGTGTGTTTGCATTTCGCTATTGTTTATTTATTTTGGCTTGATTTCGCGCAAAAGGGGACTTGCAAAAAAACGCATTTGAATGTGTTTTTTGAGCTGAAACGCTACGCCCAACCGTTCGGTCGACTGTCGCGAAGAATTGCTTCTATTCGCGGAATATTACGCGCTGTTCACATTGCCCCGATAAAAAAACCGCCTTTCAGTGTTGCTTGTTCAGTGGAAAAATAGTTCAAAAAACCGCGCACTGGTGTTGTTGCAAAAAGGTTTTCTTTGTTTGTTGTTGGCCTTGCGCTTTTGTTTGTTGGAATATTTAACCTGGATTTCGTCGAAGTATCGCCGCTTATCAGGATGGAGTCTTTGCAGCACACGGACAGTAGTGGTGAGTGCTGCACAAACCTTTATTAATATTTTTGTAATGCGCCTGGCGCCAACGTTCATTACGCAGATAGTCCGGTTACGGACCCAGCACGTAATCCGCATTGTTAATGGCGGATAAAGATAATTATTATTGTTACGAGTTGAGAAATTGTCCGTGGAATGCGACTGAGACGTGAAGACTTTTCGTCCTTTGGGCATTGCTTGAATTTTTCGACCTTCGCTAATGACTTATGGGTTTAGTATGTGGTCGCAACTATGTAGATCGTTGTCCAGTTCTTGAGCTGACTGATTACCTACATAAATTCTTGTAGTGACCAATGTAAGAATTATGTACAAAGGATCTTTGAACTATGAAGGCTTGCTACGTTCATTAATTGGCATTCATTTATTAAAGAAATCATCATACCCAGTGTGTACAGTAAATTTTGTTGCTGCCTGTGCAATTTGAGCATTCACATTTTAATTTCGACAATTTCAGATAAGTTTTGTAGTATATAAAGATATTACCCTTAATGGATACCTCGATTTTATATCGGAACATGCTACACATATCAAATCAATCGTGCTGGTAGGTTATGTCACCACTGGGCCGCGTAATTCCAAACCAAAATCATTATTGAATCCTTGCGATGATGATATTTGGATTCAATCTATTGACTTTAGGAAACCTACATTTTTTTTGTTAGAATTCTGAGAAACGAAATATTTGAGATTTGAAATCAGAAGGAAAATCAATTGATAATATTGTGTCGTTATTCAACATGTATTTTATTTTTTTGTCACAAACGGCGGTGTAGCTCAATCGAGACTATCTCGTGTTTTTTTTTTCAAAAAAATTGAACGAAGTTAGTCTTCACATTTAGTCCATTGAATTTATTTTAGACCCTAACAAGCATTTTTGATGAGAAATAAAATCTCGTGAACATCTATGTGTGAAATAGCTTAGACACAATTTTTCTTTCAGAAAATATGACCTTAAGTCGGCTCGAAAGTTCATATTGTACTCAAGCCATTCATGAAAAAGTATTCAACATATTCTACCACTCACACAATGTGTTTCTTGTAGTTTCACATAATATTTTAACACTATATAAGTTTTTAACTTCCCAGTATATGGGAAGTTCTTGTAATCGCCTCGAAAATCGAAATTGAAATTTTCAACATTTCTTTACGTTCTGAGGTCTTACGAGTATATTTTAAGTGTTTTTAGAAAGAAGTATGTATGTGTGTGTGTGTGTGTGTGTATGTACGTACGTCCGTACGTACGTATGTGCGTTCGTGGACAGTTTTTTCTACGAGCATAACTCACGTAAACAAAGTCCTATCAACTTCGTTGAGGTGTCAATCAAAGCGTCTTTGCAATCTTAAGAGCTGATTAGTTTTTGGGATACTTCGGTCGGGGGGGTTTGTTGTTTTGCCCCTTTGAAGGTCATTTCTGTCATGCGTTATATCTCGCGAACCAAACATACGATTTGCGTCGTTTAGGTGTCAATCGACGCGTATTAACATTTATGTGATTCTATCAAGTTTTTGAAAAATTCATATAAGCGTTTTTCAATTTTTTTTTAAAAAAATGCAAAAAAATTAGGTTTTTTTTCAGAAACAGTAAATTTTTAACCTGATTTTCGAAACACAGTAATCAATGTTTATAAAATTTATATACTCCAAACAGTTTTTTGTGCAAAAGTCAACAAAACTTTCTCTCATGATTACGAAAAAAATTAAATTAAAAATCAAAAATCATTAAAAAGCATCATGATTTCAAGGTCATTTCTGCCATTCACTATATCTCACGAACCAACTATAATATTTGCATCACTTAGGTGTCAATCGACGTGTATTAACATTTTTGTAATGTTTTTATATTTAAAAAAATCGTTGGAGGCGTTTTTTAATTTAACAAAAAAAAAATGCAAAAATTTAGGATTTTTTCATAAAAAATAAATTTGTTAACCAGATTTGCACAACACGGAAATAAATGTCTATAAAATTTATAAATCCTTATCGATTTTTAGAGACAAACCAGCAAAACGCTTTTCCATGATGTTTAAAAAAATTAAATTAAAAATAAAAAATCATTCAAAGTCGCCATGTAAAAAGTATTCATATGAATGATTTTACCGACTACTCTTATTCTGAAGACATTGTTGTTAAGCCAATCACAGTTTATTAATATTTGCATAATTTAAGCAGATTTTTAATAGTCTTCATAGCACCGTGTTTTAATTTTTATATCAAAACTGCTTAAATTTTGAAAATCAAAAAAATTAATCAAATTTGCATTTGTGGCAATGAACGCTTTGAATGGTAAAATGTTTCGTAGTCAATACTTTGCTAGATCATATGCTATAAAAAAGCTTTCATCAATATGAAAATAACAAATAACGTAGAAACCCCCCCCCCCCATTGATCCGCGTGAATATTCAATCAAATAAATCTGTCCCCATCGACCAAAAACCTTACGTAATCAAGCGTCAACTCCCGTAGATGAAACGATTAATATTAAGTCATTCCAGTTACTGTTATGAGAGGTACATTATTATTATTTGAAGTAGTATTATTTTCATAATTATTATTTTGTTTAGTATTTTTAATATTTATGTAAATATTACTGGGAAGTTGACCGTGTGGACCTCAAGGGCCGCACCTCGCGGCTTGTTTTTTAAACGATGCTGCCATGAAGCTACCCACTTTTGGGATCAATCGTAATTTTGTTCGTTATCGGGTTCAAAAACACGTACTTTTCCATATATTTCCCACTTACCTCCAGAACGTAATTTGGGCAAAATTACGGATCTAACCTTGCTAATAATCGATGTTGACATATGCAATAGATGTCGCTAGTTGATTTTTTTGAATTCACTACTCTGTTTAACATAATATGTCAAAAAAATACAGTGCTCCTAAGAGGAGTTTGTACACTGCATAAAAAATAAATTGAATTCAAACGATCGTAAATGGAAAGAACTTCTTTAAATATATTTTCATCGACTTTTGCTACGATTTTCAATTCACTACTCTGTTTAACATAATATGTCAAGAAAATATAGTGCTCCTAAGAAGAGTTTGTACACTGCATAAAAAAAAATTGAATTCAAACGATCGTGAATGGAAAGAACGTCTTTAAATATATTTTCATCGACTTTTGCTACGATTTTCAAGCGGAATAACGACATTTCTGACATTATCTTCATTCATAAGAGCATTTATAAATAATTAGGCATCCGTTATTTAGACTGCATCTGTTGAACATTTGTATCTGATAAACAAAACTATCTTAACACAATGTAAACGGTCCGCGGCATTTCGAAATGCATTAAATTTAAACACGTATTTTCAGGGCAATCTAAATAAACTATCAAATGGTAACCAGAATGCTTCGACATCTAATGAACTGATAGACTTCATACCTTATAAAAAATTCATTAATTCGTTATCTAGAACTTAACGTATTTTTTTTAAAAATCTTAAAAATCAAATTTTAGAAAAAATATATACATAGGTCGATTTTTGTAGTAGAATATCACACCTCAAACTTCAAATGATCGCCTTTTAAATAATCAATTTAAAAAATCGGGTCCTGCAAAAACTATTTGTTTTTAGCCACTACTGGAAAGTAATTTGAAAATGAGTTTCAGATAAAATGTAGATAATTTCAATGGTTACTTTAGACAAAGAGGTTTACGTCATAAAAGACCTTGCAGAGAATTACATTTACCAGCCTCATTTTCAATCATATCTCATACAAAAGACACTAAACTATTTCAGTGATATCTTTTTTGACTGAAAAAATTGTCATACTAAACATTTTTTCTCCTATCCCTTAGTATGCAATATAATGTAGTATGTACAGTAGCGGACAAAAGTCTAAGGCAACACCTTATATCGAGGTTCTGGTTAATTGGAAGCTTTAATCAAAAATCCATTGATGCACATTTTTTCAGTTACGTAAATGTATTTATAAAAAAACGAAAACGAAACTTTTCATAACAAACCTAAAGAAAAATTCATAAAAACATGAAAAATTGAATGGACAAAAGCCTACGGCAGTCAGTACTCGCTGACTTATAAACGAAAAATTTCCAACTAAACTTAACTTTATTTCTGCGAAATTTTTTTTATTTGCTCTAACTACCATCCAGTACATGTGCAGCTGCATCTCTATTATAGGTTTATCGCTAGTTTCGAACTGTAAGGACTGCAAAACGTCATCGCGAAAAGAAATTGCTAGTGATGTCCGAAGTTTGGCCGTCTAGTATAAAAAAAACAATAAATCTTTGCTCGGAAATTGCAAAATTACTGAAACTAAAATGAAGTTCTGTTTACGCCATTATCAAAAATTTTGAAAACAGTGGTTCCTTTGAAAATAAGCCGCGAACTGGCCGACCGAAAAAAATTTCGTACAGAAAGATTAGTTCAATTTCAAAGGAAGTGAACAAAAATTCAAAAATAAGTGTTCTAGATCTGGCGAAACAAGTGCCTACGGTAAGTAAAAAGGATGAACATGCCAGAACAATCTCGAGAGCATTGAATTCTAATGGGTTTCAAAGCAGAACACCATGTAAAAATACATTAACATCCGCAAAAAACCGACTTCTGCGCCTTGAGTTCACCAAGGCCTACATCAACACAGACAATGATTTTTGGAATCGAGCCCTTTTTACCGATAAGTCGAAATGCATTATGTACGGATGTGATGGTCGCAGTAAAATATGGTGGAAAATGAATACGGCTTTAGAGACTTAAAATCTGATTATTACTGTCAAGCACGGTGGAGGTAATGTTATGGTTTGGGGAGTCATAGCTGCATTTGGGGTCAGTAGATTGGCTTTTGTTGAAACTACTATGGACCGCTATTTTTACAAGAACCTGTTGGAACAACATTCACGGCCATCAATTGAGAAATTGCGCCTTGGAGGGAACTGAATTTTCCATCAGGACAATGATCAGAAGCAGACAGCACTTTTCGTCAAGAACTGGTTGTTGTACTACGCTCCCAGCCAGCTCAAAGCGCCACCCCAAATCCCGGATTTCAACCCAATATAACATGTATGGGAGCTTCTGAAGCGGAAAATTCTGAAATGTTGCATAAAAAATAAAAATTTGTTGAAGGAAGCGCTCATTACAGAATGTGAGAAAATTACATCCGCAAAAACTGGTCATTTAGTAACCTGTATGCCGCGAAGACTGCAAGGATTAATTGATGCTAAAGGGAGTCGAAGCAAGTATTGGGCCAGCAAAATTTTTTAAAAATTCCGATACGTTTAGTTAGAAATTATTTTGTCTATAAGTCAGCCAGCACTGGTTGCCGTAGACTTTTGTCCATTCAATTTTTTATGTTTTAATGAATTTCTCTTTAAGTTTGTTATGAAAAGTTTTTGTGTTTGTTTTCTTATAAATATATTTAAGTTACTGAAAAAATGTGCATCAATTGATTTTTGATTAAAGCTTCCAATTAACCAGACCTCAATGAAAGATGTTGCCGTAGACTTTTGTCCGCCACTGTATGTTTTCGTGGAAATTGAATGCTTAAAATTTTTAACTTTGGACAGTTTTTTATGGAGTTTTAGAAGTGTAAAACAATCGTCAGTCTTTTTTCCAACGAATATTGTTTTAGCTGTGATTTATTTGAAAAGCCTACATTATTTTTGCTACAGTAAAATGAATTCCTTCTTCGTAATAAATACGCACTAAAGAATTGAAACATGCTTTTTTGAATTTGAACCAAACAAGCCGCGAAGTGCGACCCTTGAGGTCCACACGGTAAACTTCCCAGTAATATCTAGATAAACATTAAAAATATTAAACACAATAATAATTTTGAAAATACTACTACTTTAAATAATAATAATGAAAGGTATTCATAGCAGTAACAGGAATGAGTTAATATTAATCATATCATCTACGGGAGCATCCATTGATTACGCAAGGCTTTTGGTGGATGAGTGATGATGATTGATTACCACAAATACAAATTTGATTGAAATTTTGATGGTTTTTAAAATTTAAGCCGCTTATTTTTATGAAAAGACTGCAAAAACTATTAAAAATCTGCTCAAATTATCCAAACATTTTAAAACTTTGATTGACTTTACAACAAAGTCTTTAGAATAAAAGATATAAGGTAATATCATTCGGAATAACCCTTTTCATATGGTAACTTTGAATGATTTTATTATTTTTTATTGAATTTTTTTTCAGAGTCATGAAAAAAGTTTTGCTGGTTTCTTTTCAAAAACTGATAGGAATGTATAAATTTTATAAACATTTATTACTGTGTTGTGCAAATCAGGTTTCAAAAATATTTTTCATGGAAAAAACCCTAAGTTTTTGCATTTTTTTCTATTAAATTAAAACAACCGCTGAAACGGATTTTTATAATGTTAAAATAATCAAATAGATGTTAAAACACGTCGATTGACTCCTTAATGATGCAAATACTATATCTCGTTCGTGAGATATAGTGAATGGAAGAAATGTCCTTGAAGATCATGATGACTGTTAATGATTTTTTATTTTTTATTTAATGTTTCTTGCTTACATGAGAAAAAGTTTTGATGACGTTTTTTTAAACATTGCTTGAAGTATATAAATTTTATAAAAATTGAATACGTAAATCAGGTTAAAAGTTTATTGTTTGTTAAAAAAAACCTAATTTTTTGCACTTTTTTTTCTTAAATTAAAAAACGGCTCCAACGATTTTTTTTTCAAAATTCAAGGCATTCACGAAAATTTCAATACGCGTTGATTGACACCTTGACAATGTAAATCGTATGTTTGGTTCGCGAGATATAACGCATGACAGAAATGACCTTGAAGATCATGATGCCTGTTAATGATTTTTTATTTTTTATTTAATTTTTTACATGATAATGAGAAAAAGTTTTAATGCTGTTTTCACAAAAACTGCTTGTAGTAAATAAATTTTATAAAAATTTAATACTGTCTTCCGTAAATCAGGTTAAAAATTTATTGTTTATTAAAAAAAACCTAATTTTTTGCACTTTTTTTTTAAAAATTAAAAAACTGCTACAGGAAATTTTTTAAAAACTTTATAGAATCACAAAAATGTTAATACGCGTTGATTGACACCTTGATCAAGGAAATCGTATGTTTTGTTCGCGAGATATAACACATGACAGAAATGACCTTCAAAGGGGCAAAACAACAAACCCCCCGACCGAAGTATCCCAAAAACTAGCTCTAGCAAAAACAGCTCTTAAGACTGCAAAGACGCTTCGATTGACACCTTAACGTGAGTTATGCTCGTAGAAAAAGTGTCCACGAACGTACGTACGTACGTACACACACACACACACACATACATCTCCCTTTCTAAAAACACTCAAATATACTCTATAGACCTCAAAACGTAAAGAAATGTTGAAAATTTCAATTTCGATTTTCGAGGCGATTACAAGAACTTCCCATATACTGGGAAGTTAAAAAAAACTACTTATTAGTACACGTGGCTCGTTGATTCATTCAAACATTCATCCGACGATAAGGATCCCTTGTTAAGATGTTACAAAAAATTCATTACCAATATATTTTACAATTCGAATCGATCCGATTATTCGTTTAAGCCATTGTGTTTTCTATCGCTTCTATAGTTAAGGGGGATAGCCACTGTGACGACCGAAAAATTAGTGATTTTTAAATTTTTTTTGACCGAGTAAGTAGAGGAATTTTTGGATCGTTTTTTTTTTTTATTTTATTAAAAACACATCTAATAATTTTTCCACAAATTTGTTTTAAAAAATATTAAATAGTTTTAACAATATAAACGATGCCGTAGCGCCTGAAAAAAAATTCCCCCTCCATGGTCGCATCGATTTTTTAAAAGCCGGTACTCTAAAAAAACAAAAAAAAAATTTGTAATCTATATGAATGTAGTTATCGTTGTAGCCGTTACTTTTTATTTTGATTTTTCACAAAATGGTGACCGATTGACAATATTTTAATTTTTTCGACTGTTTTTTTTTGGTTTTCAAATAGTTTAAAAAATAGTAAAACACAAAAAATTTCAAATCGGCTACGCTTAACCTTAACCACTAGTAAGACGAACAAAACAAAAACAATAAATTAGACATCGGTTAGTAATTGTTCGAGTTATTGATGCGACCAGTTCAAAAAAAGTCGTTACGAGTAAAATGCGTTTAAAGATTTTAGTCCATTTCTCTCGTAATGAAATCATGTATAATTTATTTTAAAAAAATTTCATACCTATATTAAACTATCGAGACCTGGACCATATGACGGTTCTTCCTCTTCATCTCCAGGGGTCTTGTTGACTTTCTTAATTTTTCTATTAACTTTTTCGATGCGATACTGAGCAGCTGATCGGCCTACCTGCTCTCACTACAATCATTGTAACTTAGTCAATTTTTGACTTGCAATTTTGTACACATATTTTTGAACATATAAACTTTGATTTAAAACAAAAATTTTATTTTTATTTTTTTGACCCATCACAGTGGCTATCCCCCTTAAATTATCGCAGTAGAAGTTTATGGTCTTCACACTCGTCCAAAAAGGTACAGCAGTTATAATCCTAGAAAAAAATTTAATGTCATCTATAAAACCCAATCAACGCAAGGCTCTTAATCGCTTTGCAAGTGACGGTCGATGACAGAGTTTTCAATAAAATATTTCTTAGATTTGATTTCTTTGTGAAACTATAAAACAATCATCGAAAAACTTAGTCATTCCGCGTATTTAGCACCTTCGTCGCCTGGAAAGGTGAGAGTGACTCAGTCACACCACCGCTATTTGATCATCATAATCCGCGATCTCGTCACATCTATCGATTCAATGTATCTATCCCCGGAAGATGTAACTTTGTCAAACCACTCCCAGACTTTTGTGCACTCGTCAGGCTGTCTCGGAACCATGTATCACAATCGGTCAAAATCACGTCGTGGCCGTACCAAGACGGTCCGTCTCGACACATTCGATGTCAAATTAATTAGAAATCGATGCTCCAATTGAAATAATATTCCTCACATGCCTCGATCGCGTTCCAATCGAACTTTCTTCGGTCGTCCGGCGTCGAGATGATCCTTAAAATGAAGTCCAATGCCCTCCGAGGCTCGGTCAAAATTCATCAATTGCGAAAACAGCAACTGTTGAGCAGGTTCGTTCGTTACATGGAAATTCGGTATTTTTGCGTAGATCGAAGCGTTCGCTTCTGATGTCGATCACGTCGTCGTCTTTAGGCTTGCATCTTACCTGTAACCGAAAGATACACAAGTGGTGCGGGTTGGTGGGCAACACTCGATCTTCGGCCCAAAATCGATCAAATGACACACTAAGTACAATGTGTGTAGTCGGATTGGAATACTTGGACTTTGCGTGGTATGTCTTGGATTGGATGCAAACCAGTCCTGATCGCGACGGATCTAGAGTTGCCAAGATTGGTTGTGGGGTTGCATTGAAAGTATCTTTGAGTGGGGATGTTTTGGAAAAGGAGTAAAGATACATAAATGTAGAACATCGGCCATCAATGAAGTTTGCGGAGGTAGATCCGTAGTACTTTCGCTAAATTGGTTTATTGGGAGGTCAGTATCGGTCGTTATTCGACAAGATCTTTGATCGTACTTTTTACATTCAGCCCAAGAAAGTGGCATGGAAACTCCGGTTACATTTACTGGTGTTCTTTACCTGATAGCTCCGCGCAATTTTCGTTGACTGGTAGCAGTCTGGTTTGGTACGCCAGGTTGCCCCAATGCTTTAATTGTTGTTTGCAGAACTTTTCATTTCGTCGGCCGTGCGTGCTGGGCCCCAACTCGGCGCAGCTCAGCTGGAACCCTCCGACAAGCTAGCTGGCTGCTCCCCAAGATCCTCATCGTCTCAAGACGAGTCTTTTGCACGGACCGTTGTTGCTCTTGTGCTTAATGTTGTACTTGGACTTGGGCGCGCTACGAGCACTGATCGTGGGGCAACAATTGTTCGTTGAAGTCTTTCTTGGGGCTGCTCTCCAGTCCGCCTCATTCAGTTTTCAATGATCTTGAGGTCCAGATCGCGGTCGTCTAGTCGAAGGAGCTGCAGCAGTGCCGATCTGCTGCACGTATGATGCTGCGACATTCGTGATTTGCGCATGTGTCGCCTGCGAAAATTCGTTTTGTGTACATACACGACTTTCCATCTTAAAGTTGAAAATTGTTGTTCGCCAAGATACTGGGAAAAAGTTCTGGTTTCCAATGTTTGTGGCTCGTGTGAGACGGTGAATCGTTGCAGAGTTATTTTTTTTGCTTCTAAATGTGATATCGTCTGTTGATAGTGTTGAAAAAAGCTCTCGTTTAGTGTGCAATCTATTTTTAAAAATTCTTAGCTGATATCACACTTTTTCGCCCGGCCCGTAAAATTTTGTGTTTAGGCGTTATCAGGATAACGAATTTGTTTGCTGGCGAAGAGCTTGTAAGCTACAGGAGATACGACATTCTGAATATTATAGTTGTTGTGTTGTTTTCTCGCCCCGAATACACTTGGGAGGCTGCGACATTTTCGGATAATTTTTTGACTTTCAACAAATAGAAAGTAAGTGGAGACTGTAAATATTAATCAACATTTCCTGTTGATAAGAATTATGAGAAAATGATTCATGAATATGCCAACGCTGAGTACTTCAATTTCAAGTGTAATTTCTATGATAAGTCATGGGTGGAAGAAAAGTGTATGACAGAAGCATAATTTATTCAGGAAAATTAAAAATACATGAAGTTAGAGTCCTGTTTATTTCATTTCCAAGAAAATTTTTTTACTCTGTTTTTTAGATAACATTTATTCCGTCTTAATTTATTTGAAAATATTTTGTTCTAGTCAAAAAATATTCTTTGGAAAATTAATCAATATGAATTTAAAATTAACTATAAATTTTAACATTTAAAGCACGCATATACACAGTGTGTCCCATAAGTTTTAAGACTGTGGCTATAAAAGACGCAAAAAAAATATGAAAACTATTCCAACAATTTTTTTATTAAAAATAGTCTTCATTAGAAGTAGCCAATATGTGTAGAACGATCTTTCAGCCTTTTCATGCCTTTCGAAAATTCCACTTTTGAAATGCTGTTCAATTTTGTTATCAGGACTTTTTGTGTCTTGTCTTTTGACGCAAAATTATCTCCTTTCAAGTCTATTTTTAATTCGGGGAATAGGGAATTCAAAGCAGGCGAGTTCGGTGGGTGGCTGAACACAGGAGTCACTTTTTTTTTGGTCAAAATTTTATCGCCGCGATGAGCGTTGATGCAAGAGGAAAAAGAACGTTCTCCCGCGAATCTTTTACCAAGGCGATCTAGCACTTGTTGTTAGAATAAAGCATTCACTGCAGTACCTCAAGAATCAATTGGACGATACCTTTGGAGTCAAAGAAAATAACCGTTATTGGCTTAATTTTTGACTTTTGAAAACGCAATTTTTTTGAGATGCGGTGAATTTTCACCAACCCACAGAGTTTCAGGATTGTAGCAAAACACCTTGCGCGACACGTAATAATAGATCCAAAAAATCGCCTGTGTTTCAGTCTTGTACGTTTTAAACGCAACACGTTGTTCGTTATTTCTGTTAACCGTGAAATTATGACCGCCACTATTTTGATACTATCACACGAATTGCTACTGAACAGCTACATTCGATCCGTTTTACTTGAATCATCTTAGGGGGGGGAGGGTGTAATAACTAGTTCTAACTAGTTCCAAAATTTCATGAAAATAGCGCTAGTAGTACCGATTTTATAGCGACAGCATTGAAACTTATGCAAAACACCGTGTTTTTATATATTAATGGAAAAACCAGCGGCCGATGCTTTTGAAAGGAATATCTACGAAAAAAAAACTCGCCTCATAAACATTCCACGAGAAGTCGAAAATCTTCTGGGATCTCAAAAAACGGTCTGCTTAGGGGCCATCCATATATTACGTAACGCAATTTTTAGAGTATTTTAACTCAAACCCCCCATCCCCCATGTAACACTTAGTATAATTTTCAAAGACACCATCCTTTTATTACGTGACAAATTCATCGCACCCTCTTAGACTTCAAAATATTTGAATCATATATATCAATAATAACAATTTAAATACGTTAAACCAAAAATACACTTTTTATTTCCCATTTATTATACAAAACAAAATAATATGAAGAAATATAACTTCATATTCAATAATTTAATATTGAATATGAAGTTATTTTTCTTCATAATAACACTTAAATAGTAATAATTATAAATTTACTTGTTATATCACAGTAGTAATTTTTGTATTAATGCATAATAAGTTATTTTTCATCATTCCAAGGACTAGAAATAATAAACTGCATAACAGATTTTAAATTTTCTTCTCGATTTTCTTGCGGAATATCCGGAAATCCAATATTGATACATAAACATTTTGCTAGACCCCCCTCTCCCTCCATGTAACAGTAACATTTTAAAATACTCCCCTTCCCGCATGGATTGTTACGTAATATATGGTTGGCTCCTTATGGTCGACTAAAAAATATTTTCTAAAATCCATTTTTTGTTGAATATGCCAAACTTACCATATTAAAAGCTGTGTTCCTTCAAATTTATTTTATTCTATTGAATGATGCACTCATGGTTTAGTGTGGGGTTCATCTTCAATACACTTTTTCTATGTCCATTATTATGTGTTCCTCATTCCTCAGTGGGTTTCGTTCGCAATGGCATAGTTTTTTAAATGTTTTCAAATGAATCTCCTGAAATTCTGCCATTCTAGGGATTTGCTTTGCTTGGCAGGCTTGTGTATTACATTCGCAATGTTTGTACAATTTGCTGACTTTTAACAAAATATCTGCTTTCAAAATTATCTGTTATGTTTTTATTCTCATCTTATGATGTACCGAATTTAAAGGCGCCACAGGCCAATAGGCTGGTTAGAAGGAAAATGTAATCATTGACTAACAAATCTTTTAAATGTTGTATGTTAGGTTTTCCGTACAATCTCTTGCTTCTTCAAAAAATTTTCAGCAAAATTTGCCAATAAATTTCGTAACTCTTACTTCGAGAGTATCGAGAAAAAATGTGTCGCTTTTAAATCAGTCTTAACTTTCAATGTTCAAGTCGATGAAATCTCTGACCTTCTACTTTTGCTGAAGCCAAATTTTGACTTTCCAACATTTTTCCTCAAAAACATGGACCAAAGTTCAAAACCGTTTCAAACAAAGAACCCTTTGTAGCTCATTTTCCAATGGATTAGTTCCGCTCAAACGCTAACAGCATCTACTCTTGAATGAATCTTTTACTACACATTCACAACCGCGAGTTTTCCTGGCGGATAGCTCTGTGGAAAAGCTGCTTAGCGCCAAATTATTATGTCACAACTCGCTTGGCGCAGAGGCTGATCGAATTTCTGCGAACATTTGTACATACCTCCAGGTTGAACTTCCTAGCGAATGTGCGCAAACATGTGTGTGACACGCTCGCCAAACACGCCACGATAATTTCACTAATGGGTCTGTTGCGTCCGCGCGCAATTTTACTGTTCATTAGATACATCTTGTACAGATCCTCAATTAGATGAGAGCTTTTCGCGGGCTTCTGCTAGTTCTACATAGATGAAATCCGGCCTAGCATCGGATTTGGCATCGCCCATTAGGCTAATTGATGGGGAGCATAGTTGTTCTTATGTTGGGACGCCCGAAAACCACCTCTAAAAATACATCCAACCCAAAAATATTGAACTTTAGGATTTCAGAAATATTCTCATGTTGACGTGGTGGAGAAAATGAGTTTTGTCAAATCTTATGATTGCCATCCTACCTTGCCTGCCAGGATATCCGACTCTTCGATCGACGTAGTTCAATCTTTGGATTGAGATACATGGTATCATGGCAAGATCGGCGTGTCAAGTGTTTTTCTTGGGCTTTTCTCACATGCTCGTCGTCTGGTCGCGAAGCTTTTTTCCTATTTTATTTTTAGGAAAGCGAATTTCATTTCTTTTTCACTAACGCGTTATTACATCTTTTTGATTGTATTGTTTGCACGGATGTATCGCTCTACAGCCAAGACCACGAGAAAATTGGAGCAATGCAGAGTGCCCAAGAAAATCTTGGAACTTTGCCGTGCAACTTGTGGTGAAAATGTACGTATTCTCTTAATTGTTTGCACGGTTTTTCAAAGTTTACAACTTGTTGTGGAAACGAACGAGTTTGAAGAGTTGGTCGGGACTTAAGGGTATCCAAATGTGTTTTTTAACATGAATTCTATAAAGTTTGAGTTAGTAGTTGCAGTGATCTTACATAATGTAGTGTGCGAACACATAAGCGTCCAATAAATATCGAGGAACAATTTGCATGTCACATTCGCTCTTTTCATAATTCGATGGTCCTTCACTTTTTTTTCGCTCAAAAAAATTCTAAAAGGAAAAACATATATGTATGTAAATGAAATTTTTTCCAAGTACATACATACATTTAAAAATAACTGAAATTTCAACGATCATTTAAAAAAGCAAGCTGGAGTTCCTTCATTATGCGAAAACCAATCCTTCAACTTGATATTTTTAAGGCTAGTTTTTGAGAACGATCCCATTTAAGAATCCAAGTAACAAGCGACGATTTTGTAATTTTTTTCTAAATGTATGTTGTAAAGTGGGTTCTTATACGATTTTCCTTAAAAATATAGTTTACAACGGCATACAACTCATTTGCAGGCTTCGGAAAAAATAAGTGTTGGATGCAAATCTAAAGAAAATATGGAAGAGTTTGCCTTAAGGGTTTTATTTTCTTGAATAAACATTCAACGCTGATGATTACACAGTGAAGTAAATTAAAAACATACATTAGAAATTTCAAACTTTCATCTTTTGAGTCTGTTTACTTTCGAAACAAAGTGCTTTTCACTGATATTGATAATGATAACGTTAACTTAATCTATTCTGTATTTCATAAAAACTTACAAACGGGTCCTTATTCTCAAATTTCATTAGGAAGCTTCATTTTATAGATATTTTTGCTTTTCTAGAGGGAACATGTCTAGAAATTGTAAAAATGATTCCGAACTGTGTCGTTACATTCGTGGAAAATTTTACACCCTTAGTGTAGTCTTTGACGAGAATTATTTTGGCTTTCCGATGGGAAAAAAGGACATTTGTAGATATTCTCACTGGATGGGCAAAGAGGTCTGTCGATGTTTGTATCGTGGACTCGATATAATATGTTTTGTATTATGAAATCTTGCATTCAAAGTTTAGTTGACGATAAGTATTTAAAGAACAAATAAAACTGATGCTCCTATTCAATTTTTTGTGTTTGACATTTTTTAAATCATTTCTTTCGTTAATAACTTTGTTTTTTATGGACTCAGATATAAATTTCCGTGTTACAAAAGAAAAGTCAAAATTTATCGATCAGTGCAATAAACCTGGTGATTCTAACCTCATTCAAAAACACACAA
This sequence comes from Oxycera nigricornis, assembly GCA_963942545.1. Classification (NCBI taxonomy): domain Eukaryota; kingdom Metazoa; phylum Arthropoda; class Insecta; order Diptera; family Stratiomyidae; genus Oxycera; species Oxycera nigricornis. Next base: position 112,154,720 of record OZ012659.1, on the reverse strand, counting down.
AAAGAGTCCTTGCTTATAAGCTCGGTCCAAAATGGGTTTTGTATTTCAGAATTTCATTTTGATTGGCCGAAACGCATAGCTCGAAAATCCATAGACTTGTTACCATTTTTTAATACTTGTCTAGTATTAAAACAAAGTTTTCGTCAACATTTTCATGTGATTAAGATTTAAGTTGTAGAATTTATTTGATATCTCTGTGATGTGCTGGTTAGTTTCATGGCAGCTGTATAAGCAGGACAATGCTTTCCTGTTGCCTTTGATTTTAATTTTTCTCCCGGTAATAAGGATTTTTACTCTTCGTTATAATAACATTAATGTTTGTAAGAGTCCTAATAATAAAACTAAATTTTAATAAAACTTACTGAAAAAGTGCGTATTGTATTGGAAAAATTAGGCTGTATTTATTTCTGTACAAACTCAAGACTGTTGAAGATTTTACTGAACTCATCAGAAGTACACAAATCAAACTTTGACAACAAAAAATTTTGAGTTCAATAATTTTCTTGGAAAGCTGAGTCGAGATCCTGCTTAAGGAGCACCTGCGAGCTTTTGGTTTGTGTTGGTTATTTGTAAGGACATTGGGCTAGGTTGATATGATGGTAAGATTATTGGTTGCCGTCTGGTTAACAATTGTAAATTGAGGAGTCGACTGTCCACAAAACCATACCTTTTTCTTCTTTATTTATTGATTTATATTGTAGTATAAGACATCCTTGACATCGATTATATAATTTTAAAATTATATTTCTCAATGTATGTATACGTATTTTGAAACAAACACTATGATCAAAATCTTTCAAAATTTATAATTTAAAAATATATTGATTCAAAGTTGAAAGGTAATAAATACTTTCCCTTAAATTGCTTTATCATCGGTGGAAAATGATAATGATAACAACATTTTCAACCATTGAACATCGATTTCAAACATGCATTTTTTCCAAAAAATTTAAATATTCATAGCTTTGGAAAATATACTTTTAATTTTTGCAAAAATGGTGAATTTATTTCTAATTTTTACACTGGATTTCTAGAGTAAGTTAAGGCATATGAAAAGTTAAATGTTTTCAAAAAGTTATCCGAAGATAAAGTCAAGCTTTTTGTTCAAACATTATTTCATTGATATCTAGCCTATAAAATATGAATATTATTTTCACTAACTGGCGAACGCATTGACCTTAACATTTCTAAGAAATTTCCATTTGTTTTTATTCTGCGAAAAACTCCATTCAAAAATATGACTACCCTTAAATCTTCCGCTGCAATTTTGTCTTTCACAATTTTCTTATTTTTAACGATCCGCCAGTGGACACGCTTTTCAGAGACCATCCGAAAATGCTCTCGATTTTCTCATTAGTACTTGTATAAAATCTGGGACTGTTGGTTTTCTCAGGCGCAAATCGAATACATACGAAAATTTCGAATATTCTGAAGACATGATTTTTTGGTTCTTTAGTTGAGAGAAAATCGTCGCTTGGTCCACGTTCATACGCCGAAATAACATCCGATCAAAGCCCAAAAAGAACATACTCTTTGAATTGTTTGGTACTCGAAAAAAAATAGTCCTATAAAAATCGAAGAAATTTGTTTGAAACACCACTTTTCCCTTTCCTCACGTACATTTGCTTGTCAGTGTCCTATTTTGCGAACAGCTCATGAAAAAAAGATAGTTTAAAGTGAAATCGATCGGAGATCAAATTAATTGTTTGTAAAATATCTTTATTGATAATTTCGTGTCGGTTTGGCCCTCAAAATAGATGTAATATTCGAAAACGACTTGGAAAAGGGACTTTCAAGATCGTGAACGGTGAAGTGAAGTGAAAAACTAAAACTGAAACACCTGTAACGTTCTGGTATTTAAATTATTTCGAATTTGTGCGCTTAGTGGATAAAACTTTTCAAGGTGAGTTTATTTTTAGAGCTATTCCGTGCAAATGTCGCTCCGCAATGTTAAGATATTTCTGCGGATGGATTCGCGGCCAGGGCGAATTTAATTATTTCTGAAAGGCTACTTGAATTTTAACTTACTTGCATGAATGGAGTGTTTGTTGGTCTATTTAAGGATCGTCCCTGTCCCTATTCGTTCGAATTGTATCTTGAAAGATAGTTGCAATTAGATAATCATGCAGTGCTTTGAATTAAACGGACGAAGGATGTATGAAGAAGCAGCAGCAAATCGTCTTCAGAATTGTTATCGAATTATTTTTTCCGCCCCCAGATCTATGGATTAATAATGTGATGTAATCGAACAAAAAAATATCGCTCACGAAGGACTGCCTCTGGTTGTGATATGTGTGCAAAAATCTATCTCTCAAAGTGACGTACTTTCGGGAAAATTGACGTCATCCCCTTCAGACTTCAGCGGCGGCGTTTTTCGTCTGTATTAATTTTATTCTAATCGTTTTTGTGAAGTGCTCGCCTGAGTCGAAACCCAAATCCACGCAAAAAAAAAATCCTGAGAAAAATACTTTGGCAGTCGTCACCAATGAAAATGAAAATGAAAATATCTGTAGCTCAGCTTTGCGAAGCTTTCGTTGCTAGTCCCGCTGCAAGTTTCGGGTCATATTTCAGTTGGAAATTTAGTGAAAATTTTTATGCGTGCCAAAGAGTTGACGCTTTTCAACTGCAAATATTGCCATTTTGGCATACTGATAATTAAACGCTAATGCTTTTCGTAATTCCCTCAAATTTAGATATTTTCGTTGGATGCGTTGTAATTTACGCGGCAAAAACATCAGCAATATGACTTTAAGAGCGTGAAATGAATCACGAGGTTTATTTTATCGCACATTTCTATGGCTTTCGAATGACTACAAAAATAAAATTAGCACAAATATTTTGCTATCTGAAAAATAACATCATTTAATTTATACACAACGAATTGTTTGTTTTGAAGAATCTACTCTGCGCGAAATATTCAAGAGCTGTTAATCAAGAAAATACGACAAGGTTTCATGTCAACGATGTGAGTGTCGGGAAAATATGAAAATTGACTCTATGGGTTTGTTTATGAAGCATCTTTATTTCACGATTCTGTTTAAATATTTTTCTTATTGCAAACTGCGAAAACAAGAACATTTGCAAAATGTTGAATACATTTTTACCAATTTTTATTTACTGGTAGGGCCTGGCTGCTCGAAGAAACCTGTAGCACAACCAGGCAAACTTGGCACGCACTGTGCTCCAAACGCACCAAGCGGCTCCTCAACATAAGCCGCGACACCCTGAGTTCCGTCGTTTCCGTACTAACGGGACACTGTTTGATCGGCAGACACGCAGAAAGACTGGGTGTCCCTTTCAATGATTTCTGCCGAAGTTGCAGATCAGAGGAAGAGGAAGAAACCATTAAACACTTTCTGTGTGAATGTCCGGCGCTGTCCAGGAAGCGCATGCAAACCTTGGGCACACCCTTCCTAGACAACCTCACGGAAGCAGCCGATTTGGACATTGGCTGCATAGCCGGCTTTATTCGAGAATCTGGATGGTTCTCGTCAACCCGCAGGTTCTAGTGCCGCCCATATATTCTGTGGTATCACAATGGGCCTCTCGTGGCCTAAGTGAGCTACCTTTGGATAAAAGGGGGCTGCCACTACAACCAACCAACCTATTTACTGGTGATTTTTTAATCATCACAGGCTAACAAAATTCTTAGGCCAAAATAGATTTCCTACGCAAATCGGTTGGGGCTGTAAACACTAAATATGCGAACTGCAATTGAAAGTTGGTAATGTTGCATTACGATTTTTCAGGGTCTTGTAATGGAAGTGGTTTTTTTAGATCCTGATGATTTTGTTTAGAATGTCAAAAATTATTAGTAAATAAAACGTACCAATGAGCTGGGCTCATATATATGTAAGCAACCCTTACAATAATAAAGATACTAGCCATCCGAATGAGTCTCAGATAAAAAGTAAAAATAAGTAGAAATCTAAGTCTGGAGACGTTGAGCTCCTTGAATTCTATGACATGAATTATTGTACGTTTGCCTTTCCTTGCATTTGCCTTATTCTGTTTGGAAAGTGATTTGGTGGAATAACCAATGCCCACTCAAAAACTAAAAAATAAGAACACAATTGAAATTAATTTTCCTCTCATTGAATTAGCTGTCTCATTGACATAGATTATATCTTTAAACGATAATTATATATAAGAAATGGAGAGATCGGTTATGTCGGAGTCGAATCAAACTCTAGAAAAATGCTATCTTTCTGTACGGAAACCACATCTTAATATACTTTCATTTTTCGTTCAGTCTTTATATCTTTTTTTCTTGTTTTCCCACTTCCTCGGCTAATTTTAGCTCTTTCCTATTGTCCGAAATAGTTGGTATCTTAAAATTTGTAAATATGGGATTCTGGTCAATATTTCCAGGCATAAAATTTTGGCAAGAAAACTCGCAAGCTCATCGAAATCATCCAACAAAGACTGTTTAATGATGGTATCTTTTAGTGATTCTATCTTGTATAGTAAAATATATATATATTCCACCGTTTAGAACATATTTTAGACAGTGGACTCGTGATATTGTGACCGTATGTTATACTGACCAATGGCTTCGAATTCAACAGATCTAAATAGTAAACACCACCAAAATCTCTCATCTCAAAATTTTTATAATTCGGGGAATAAACAACAAAATGCTTCTTGCCATATCGTGAAACATGTTCATCTATTTCACCTCTAATGTAAATATATTTTTCAGCAATACTGTGTGCTGAGAGCCGGAGATTTTGGACTTTAAAAAAATTGAAAATTATCGATTCTTGAAAAAAGAGTTATTGGCATTAGTCTGACGAATCAGTAAGGAGTAAAAAAGTGCACAATCTTTTCCTAAAAAAATACCAAATTTCCACAAAATATCAAAACTTTCCTATCTTATACAATTATTTAAATCAGGAAATCGCAAAACACTACGCTTCTGGGAGCTTGCTAAAATAGGGAAAAAATTATATGAGTAGTCCATAAAGCAAATAACGGAATACCGCAAAGAAAGTTGCATCTTAAAACACATAGCAAAATATTTTGTCACAACAATCCGGGGGAAAACCGATTTTAAAGCTTCTGGTGACTGGCTTAAAAATTAAAAAAATGACATGGCATCCGTAAGCTAAAAATTTGTGTTGAAAAAAAATTGTCCGATCGAGTTGATTTGATTCAACCATTTCTAGAAAATTTCCATTCAGATATATGGAAAAACAAATGGTCTTTGTCTACCAAACGCACATTTTTGAACATATGTATGTTGATAAGTTCGGAATAGTGAACCTTTCAAAATTGTGATCCACTTCGGCCCATTTTTGCGAGATATCGTTGCCCGATTTACTATTCTACTATTTCTCTGAAATTAAGAAAAGATTTTTCCAACAGCATTGTGATACGTATAAGGGAAACGAAAAGAAGTCCGTTATGGTTTTTAATCCTCGAAAGCCCCTTGGACTCACAATCAAAGGCTCACTCTCCTATGAGCGCTTTAAGGAAGAATAAAGAGTTGTGTTGTCTAACTTCAACGCTGCAATGAAGATAAATAATCCTGCAGTTTTCTATTTGTTTAATGGTTTAGGCCCCGAAACAAGTTTCTCAGTCAATTTTTTTTCGTAGTCAGTTGCATATGAAATGTATATTCGGGTGTATGGCTCTAAACACAAGGGGTATATCATCAAATCGTCAATACATTCTTTTCTAAAAACCACTCAAGCCTTCAACCTGTGAATTTTAAAAGAAAGACTATATACGATGTACTAAAATTAATAGTTCTAACCTTTTAGATATTTCCATCGATTCCTCTGCTTAATGATTACTATTGGTCACCTTCTTTAACTATTGTTTTCTTTTAAACATGCTTCTATGTATTGCATTTTTCATTATTGATTTTTTTATTGGATTTTCCCATTTAATCCCATTTTTATTAAAAGTTATTTATGTTTTAGCAATTTTTGTAGCTATATGCTTGTCTTAAACTTATTTTAACTTATAGCAAGTGAACAGGATCGGAGGAAACTTTTTCCGAATGTAACCTGGAAACGTCCAGTTTCTGTAGGCTATACATGTATCTAAAATTGGCAACTAACTTTAATGTTTTTTTTTTGGTTCTTTCTTATAAAATACCCCGAAATAATTTCACGCTTGAAAGATATGGTGTGCCATTTTTGACTTATTTTTCTTCTGCTTGGCAACACATAAAAGATTTGTCCGTTTTTAGTTTATATCGAAGAACTCCATCCACTTATGCCCCAGAAAATACCTGAAGATCTGAAAAAAATAGTTCCTTGATATGAAAAGCAGCATATGTTTGCATGAAAATAAATATCGATTATCTTTTCTTAAAATTTTCATTTCATATCTGATCGTGAAACATCCATTTTAAATTTGAACTTGGGCTTGAATATAGAATATATTTTACTATGTTGTTGTTCTTGGATGTTTATGAGAAAAACTATTATTATTTCGTATTAAATAATTGCATATGCCTTTGACTTCAGTTTCAAACAAAAAGCACCATTTATTTTTCCATTTTGATAATTGAACTCAAACCTTCCTCTTTATATTCGAATCGTATAATATTTCAAACTAACAAAAGAATTTCAAATAGGTACAGAATATTAAACGAAAAACGACACTTTATTTCTTATAATTTTTCATATACATTTTTGGTTCTAAAGTTAAATGCTAAAGCCGATAGATTTATTACATTTTTTTATCCAAATTTGTATTATTTTTAAAGCAAAGTACTATAGTACAAAATGAAGAGGAAATGTATGCTTATTCAAAATGCTAGGACTTTTTCCATTGTTTTCTAATCCTAGAAAAAATCAATCTAACGATAAACTAGATAATCCTTCGATCCTCACACTATTCCATAGTTCATATCGTACAAGACCCCTTCACACATACCGATCATAAATCATGTGTGGGCTATTGCAACATTCGCATGGCTCATGAAACGTGTGGAATTTCCCTAGATCTAAATTTATGTAGAGTATGACCGTCGAACTAATATTTTGAGAACATTCTATCTTTTCGTCAATTACGACATCTTTGACAATCAAATGGTTTCGGTGACATTGAATTAATTAATGATGGCTCTTTAAAATACGTTGAAAATGTCTGTGTCCGATTTGCGTAAGTGCTAATTAATTGATTTGTTTGATTTTAGATTTTAAACATTTTGAAGTAGTTCAAACTTAATTTTTGGTTTTTACAAAAAACAAGAAGAAGCTTTATAAAATTTTGCAATTTTGTGAGGTACAAATATTTAAAAAGCTCATTTTTATATTTGAAATCTTTTATTTCTTAGGCATAAAAACGTTTATTTCATATAAGCGTAGTCGTTCAACATTTACGAAAGTAGTTTTGTTCTCAATTTTAATTATCCTAGTTGAGTTACATTTTAAAATATATTTTAAATTTGTTGAGCAAAATTAAGATACAAATGTACTGAATAAATCATTAACTCATTTGCAGACTCCCACAAAATAATAAAATAATCAAAACGGAAAGCCAAGACGATTTAGCTGATCTTTTTCATGTGAAAATGCACTAAAGCGTGGAGATACACTTTAATTTTGCATTTATATTCAAGTCATCTATAATTGTGACTGCTCGCTTGCAAAATGTAGAATGTGCTGCTCGTCCTATTAGTCGTATTCTTATTCTTGAACTGAATACTCAAGCGTTAGCCACCCGTGACAAAAATCTTCTCAAGTAGATGAAGAGCAGATTGCCGCATTCAAAAAAAAAATCGAATAGAATGCCATTATTACATACGGACATTAGGACAGTCATAGTATCTTCACTCGAACGTACTAGCAGTTGATTCAGTCGCAGATACAATTGAAATGGGAATTTAACTAGTTGAGGAACTAATTCAATTCCAAGACGTGCGTGTCTTTGCAATTGCGTTTAATCCGAATCACGATAACGACCGTGTTTCCAAAAAAAAATTAAATTACTGGTTTCTCATTCAATTAATGGTTAGTTATTTGTGGATAGGTCGGCAGAGACGATGCCGATGAAAAAGATAAAATTACAAGCCAAAATCGAGGAATGTTTGTATCCCAAATATATATGAAAATCTAGGAAAGATCGGAGTGATTTCATCGAGGAATCAACTAGAAACAACTGACCTTCAAATTTAGCACGATATATGTACACCTAAAATTATTTCTTAATCTAATCACAACGGTTTTTGATATCAAATTTATCTAAAAATAACTTTCGATACATTCAAAAGCCAGTGGAAACATATCAGACATATCTGTTCATATCAAAATAAACAATAAAACAATATTTTTATGGGTAAAGGTTTATTATCTCTTTGACCTAGCATATGTGCCAAATGAATCACTGACTTAAAATAAAAATTCAACTATAAACCGTGAAAGTAAAGCTCATGTATTCGTGGAGAATCTGACAAATAGTCGTATTAATAAATTCAACGTAATTTGGAGCAATGATATTCTAAATTTAACTATGATTCTATTTATGAATTGAAGACGATATCCAAGACAGCAAGTATTCAGAGCATCCTCAAATCTATTTGGATTAAATTGATTTAGTTTTATATGACTGTATGATGTGTGGTAGCAATTCCATGACGTGAAATTCAAGTGACTTGTTTTATCAATATTTGTATTGAAATGATAAGGATATTGCTTCTAGCTGAGCCAACATAAAGCTAAGCCATCTTTGAGCCAGGAAATCAAATAAAATATAGCTTATTGAATTGACACACCTGATTACTAATCAGTTGAACGCTTTTAGCAAAGCGTACTAACTTTGAATCGAATCGAGATAAGATTGATTAAATTATATTGAAAGCTCGGTTTTTTTGATTCTTATCAATCCATTAAAGGCTCTACAAGGGATGAACTCAAAATAAGATAAGCTGATAGTGTAATAAGATTTTATTTTACAGTTTTGCTCTCATATAATTTAACTTAAATCTCGATGATTGTTCTTTTGCGAAATTATATTAAGTTACATTTATTTAACTTGAAAGACATCATAAAATTAAGCTCCAATAAAATGTTTAGGTCGCTCATTTTGTGGCTATGAAAATAGACAAACGAAACTTCTCTAAGTAGCAGAGGCTGAATGACTAGATTTTGTCATTTCTACTATTTCTACAAGATATAAAAATAATTTTGCTAAAACAATCTCTTCCTTTTTCTTGAGCCTGCTTAGTTGAACTTTTTTAAAAATATTTATGTATGCGCCTAATGTCGGCAACAAATAAGAAAAAAATTAAAGTTTTTATTTTCATTAAATTAAAAGTATGAAATATCTTGGCAGTATCTACAGCCAAGTTCTCCCTTTCAAACTTTTTTCGGGTAAATTATCTGATGACTTTTTGATGGCTACGAAACTAATTTATTTCACAAAAAACTGTTGAGACTTTAATGGCAACAGTAATAATAAATATACATACGTTATATCGTCTTGAAATTTTCTTACATTTCAACAAATGAAAAGATTTTTCTTTATAACAAAAGCATTCTTCGAACTTTGGAAAAAAAATTGTTGTTGATGACAAACAAATTAAATGATGTTCATGAAAGAAAAACGAATGGATATCTAACAAACCAATAAATATGTTGCTTCCACATTAAAACCTGTTGTGAAAAGTATTTTGTTGATCCCTAAAAAAAATTACGTGCCTAAGTCCTCTTAATACATCCCGGCTAGAATTAACCTCAGAGAGAGGGAATTTTTTAGAACACAGCAAATTTAAATATGATTATATTATAATATGTGAACATAAAAATGTTTTTCACACTATAAAAACATGAATCATATATTTAGTAAATATTTAGTAAATATTTACTTAGTATTTAACAATGACAATAATCAAGTTTAAATTTGCTATCTTGTAAAATTTCCAATTAGCACATGAGATAGTCTTCAAACAAGGTAGATATATATCAGCTCCTGATGAAGTATTGGTAAAGTAAGCCTTTGATAGTCTGCATTCTCGGGAACAATTCAGGTCGACATATCAGGCTTTCCTGATCAGACCCACACTAGCACCAGAGCAGAATATTCAGACCATTGAAATATGTATGTCAGCCTTTCCTAATCAGGACCATGTCAACACCATCCTGCGATCAAACAATTGAAATATTAAAATATAAACACGCTTTTCCGATCAAGATCAGAGCAGTATGTCCAGATCATGGCAGTATCGAAATAGTACCACGCTTTCTTTATGAGGACGAAAGCAGCATATCTAGACCATAGGGTTTTGATGGAGTTTAGGATAGTTGGTGACATGTTACATTCTGCAAATCGTAAACTTAAAAATCCTACAATAAAACACCAAAAGAAATTTTATAGACAATTTAAGGTTACATGATCGGGAATATTTTGAGATCCTGTATTTCTCAAACTGCAAAATTTAACAATAGAAAGGACAAAAAAGGTGAGGAATTTATGTATCGAATATTTGTTTCGTCGGATGGAGGTTTTGCGAGATAATAGCGAAAACGTTGACCTCTTACAAGATGACACTGCTATTTTTGTACTCTATATGCACCACATTCCCATTTATTATTTATGCGAAATAGAAGCTTAGCATATTAGCATGATGGACAACAAATTTTCATCAATTTCACTGGACCGTAATTGTCATTCGATCTTTCGTAGATCAACTGCCTCTATGGATGAATAAGTTTGAACAGTTTTTATCCAATTTTAGCAGGTTCGGCTGAGTCTAAGGTTCGATTTCCGATGACGACGACTTTACATGTGGCTTTCAGCCGGGGTAATATACATTTATGTGCACACAGACTACTTTCTAAAAACACTTTTAAATTATTGCTAGGATCTTCAAACATAAAAATACAATGAAAATTTCTATTTGACTTTCCTGACCGGTTACAATAACTTTACATATACTGGGAAGTTTAAAAAAGAAGAAGTAAAATTAGAAATAGGACTAATTTCTGAAAAATCAAGTAAGTTAAAAAAAATGCATATTTTTTGCAACCGTATTAAAGTTTAATGCTTGAAAAGTTTCGAAGAATTTGTTTGAAAAATAGTTGAGTAAGAGACGATTCGTGCTGATCTGTGTTCTTTTCACCAAAATTTTACTTTCTTTTGCTTTCTATTGCTCAAATTATTGTCAGAGTGTTTGGATACCTTTTTCCGAATCCTCGAGACTAACCTTCAAATTATCATTGTGTTTGTCATGAAACTACGATTATAAACTTGCGACTCAACACATGAGTCCATGACAACAACGTTAAAGAAAAGTGGGTCGCATAAATGGATACCGAAACAACAAATTCTGTTTATATGTGATTATCTTTTGTTTTTGATTAGGAAACCTATTTATACTATTTGAGCATAAATTTCATACAGTTTCTGTTATGAGTTCTTTATTAACTCTTGAATAGACGCAATCAATCTCTCAGATACAATTTATTTTTCGTTCGGCATATTTGGACTAGATTATGTATATAGTGTAATGAAGCGTAACTACAACTAAACTTTTTGTCTAGTCTTTTTAAAAAGCATCGTGGTTTCTGAAATAGTCGCATAATAAAGAAAAACATATTGAATGAATGAAATTAAAGATTTAAATTGTATAGCTTTACATGTGTCTGTGAGATATGTTGCGTTCATATAGTAGCGCTGCTAGATTTAACTTCAAATTTGTAAAAATTGACTATAGTTTGCTCGGTTATATCAATTATATAACAAAAATTGTATCCAAGAAGATTGTAGCAATAATGAATCAATAATTTACCCCATGTTTTTTTATTTATTTTCCGTTTACATATTATAATCTTGAGTATTGTGTATGTATACATCAACTGGTTTTATCGTCTTTCTTAGTACATCATATTCCAAAATGAGATACAAACAGCATATAGTATCTGTTTTTCTCCCAGCTTACGTAATTCATCATCAAATTATCATCAGTGAAAAAGAATCAATCCAATTAAAAAAAAGTTGGAAATTCTTAAAATAACTTCCTGTTTTTCTAATCAGACCCATCCAAATTGTATTCTTCGGTTAATCCATCTTAACAGAAGCCAAAAAAATCTCCCGACCAGGTAGCACAATTGAAGCGTTGTCCGTGCGTACGTCATCAGCAAACGTGCGATAACTAACGCGATTTAAAATTTCGCTAGTCTAAAAATAAGAATTGCGTTAACTGCTGAGCAAAACCGAATTTTGGTTGATTCGCGAAGGCTTCCTTTTGAAATCCATGCCGTCATCGCTTTGTAAACATTTTCTCTTGGTCGACAAGATTGGGCTTTGCTCTGCTACTGCTGATGATGATGGTGGTCATACCACTTCCTAAGAGTATTTTTTTTTGTTATCAATGCTAATGATGACCTCCTGAATATTGAGCTCGAGTAGAAATCCTATAGAAGTCTGAAAAGTATGAAAAGTCAATACGATAATCAATTTCACCGCAAATATTGATGAAAGTCATCCGCGTCATGCTGAAACCACTAAAAATACGAACACTTTTTCTTTCGGGCCACCATTAATTTTGTTTGATTTATTTACTCATTGTTTGAAGACCAGTAGCCGTTTTGTCTGACTCTCGAGTTTCTGCTGTGCGAAGTCATAATTTTTGTGGGTTACTAAAAGTTTTTTTTTCTTCCCTGGAATCGAATTTTTATATTTGGACGTTTGAAGTGTTCCACAAGATTACTTGTGTCTGCATAAGCGCGGTCTTACTGCAAACAACCAACCGCGGCTGTGTGGGAAGAGGGATGGATTCTTGGAGGGTTATTGGCCGAGCGAAAGTCCATAAGACCTTTATAGACGATTGAGGAAAATTAATCATGTCAAGCAGTTGACAGAGCTCCGTTTGTATTCCTAGCTTTATCGAACACACTACACTCGTAATGATGTTTGCCGAAGGATGAATTGTGTGTTTGTGCTGGAAATGAGCAAAAGATTCAACGTTAAGGGGGTGGAGTAAATGGTAAATGCCCCCACACTCCGAAGATACTACTTATAATGATTTGAGCGACGTAATATCTTCTGTCATTGCTTCTTTGAATGTGGATGATAAAATTATCATATTTGGTGACTTCAATCGCCCGAATATTGGCTTTATCACCGATGACAATGATAGTCACCTCCTCCCAGTCAACATTCTTGGCGACATTGACTTTAATCTCATCAGTGTGTTTTATGGCAATGATTTGCAGCAAGTTATTTCGACTCCTAACCAAAATGGCAAATGGTTAGATCTGATTTTCACCAACTTTTATGACGAAGCGGTGGTTAGCCCAACCATTGACACCGAGAATCTTTTCTCCAACACTCTCCATCACTCAGCTTTGACGGTTGAACTATCCACTGCGAATGTACCCTTTACCCAATCGTACAATAATGAAATTGTATATGATTTCTTAAATGCAGACTATATTAGCATTAAAAATTTTCTCGATACCATACATTGGCCGAGTTTCTTTTCGTCGTTAGATTTAGATGAATCTATAACTTCTTTTTATACGCTAATCTTTCATGCTATTAATAAATTTGTACCAAAGATAAAGAAACGGAGCAAACTCTCAGAACCCTGGCTTGATCATGATTTAAGGCACTTAAGAAACCAAAGAAACAGACTATATAGGAAAATTAAAAATGGAATTTTCGTCGACGAGGATCTAAAGAAAATGCACGATAAGCTATCGAATGAATTCTCCACTAAATCCCGACAAGCGTACGATGTTTACGTCAACGTAATTGGTGAAAGCATTATAAATGATCCGAAAAAATTCTTTGATTTCGTTAATACAAAACGTAGGACGACAGGCTATCCCGCTTCTTTGTTCAAAGGGAATGTTGTATCCTCCTCTCCACTTGAAACTTGCAACCTATTTGCCGATCATTTTCAGGAGACCTTCTGCCCGCCTATAGTCTCGTCGACTACACCGTCGATTGGAGCTAACACAACGTCCCTCATCGACAGTATAGTCTTGTCACAAGAGGCAATTATTAATGCTGTTTACGAGCTAAAAGTGAACAAAGGACCCGGCCCAGACTTACTTCCTCCTGGTTTCTTGGTTCGTTGCATAGACCAACTTGTCACTCCTTTGCACCTCATTTTCAATAGATCTCTATCTCTAGGTGTCTTTCCGTTCTCCTGGAAATCCTCGCATCTTATACCTATTCATAAAAGTGGTGATAAGCGATCTGTTGATAACTACCGAGGGATCGCTATTTTGTCAGTCATCCCCAAACTCTTTGAGAAGCTAGTCTGCGATATTCTCACTCCCATCGTAGACCCTCTCCTTAACGAACAGCAGCATGGATTTCGTAAAGGCAGGTCGACTTCCACTAATCTCATGATCCTAGTTTCTGACGTCCTCTGTGAAATGGAAAAGGGAAACCAAGTTGACGCGGTCTATACAGACTTTAGTAAGGCTTTTGACCGGGTTGATCATCAAACCCTAATACGTAAAGTACGTAATTTTGGAGTATCTGGTTCCCTACTCAATTGGCTACAATCCTATCTCTGTGACCGAACTCAGATGGTCAAATTCCAAGGTCACTTATCTAAAAGAGTTTTTGCATCCTCCGGAGTACCACAAGGCAGTCATTTAGGCCCTCTGTTGTTTAATATATTCATTTCTGATCTATCTGCGACACTGTCTAACATACCTCACCTATTCTATGCTGACGACTTAAAAATTTACTACAGCATCAAAACACAATCGGATGCAGCCTTCCTCCAGTCCAAGATTCATGCACTTGCACACTGGTGTAGTCAGAATAAGCTCTATCTCAATGTCAGCAAATGCCACGTGTTGAGCTTTTCCCGTAAGAATGCAGTTACTACCTATTCTTATTACTTGAACGACATCGTATTAAACAGGGCTGATCATGTCGTTGACCTCGGCGTAGTCTTAGACAACCAATTGCGGTTCAATCTGCAATATGACAAAGTCCTATCAAAGGCTAATAAACAGCTTGGCTTCATTAAGAGACGAGCCAAAGAATTCAAAAACGTTTGGGTTACCAAGTCCTTGTACACCACCTTCGTGCGGCCCCTGATCGAATATGCTTGCATAATTTGGAACCCCGTTTTTGTGCTCCACAGCGACAGACTTGAATCTATCCAGAAACAATTCTTGCTTTTTGCCTTGAGGGACCTCTACAACCCGAGTGTCTTTCACAGTCTTCCTTCCTACAAATATAGACTAGACCTTCTAAACTTAATGCCTCTTTCATCTAGAAGAACACTAATTAGTGCCAGTTTCACCTTCGACGTTATCAGCGGCGCAGTAAATATAGTAGCCCTCGCTGATAGAATAAAATTTAATGACCAACAACGACGTACTCGACACACAACCCTGCTTAAAGAATATCGGCATCACACGGCCTATGGTCATAATGAACCGATAAATAGATGTTGCAGAATATTCAACACAATTAGTAACCACTATTCTCCGGGTATCCCTAAATCGTCCTTTAAACGTAACCTGACAAAGGCCCTATTGTCATCATAACCACGCACTCCGCAACTAAGCCTGATTAAGTTTTAATTAGACTAATTTACTTTACTTTAACTTATTAATTATTTATGTATTTTGTATTGTTTTCATGATGCCTTGTTTGGTGTGAATAAATAAATAATAAATAATATTTCAAAATAGATTTGATTATTATCAATTGGCACTGAGTTCTTATTGAATCCGAAAAGGATTTATCCATTGTTGGCAAATAATGTTTCATTGGTTTGCCCCGCTTTGATTTGACCAAAACATATATTAAGTACAAAGTGTGTGAGAATGTTTCTCCATTTGGGTGGTCGAATTTAAAAATTTGATAACCACAAAGCAGGCTTTCATTCTAATGAGTTGATCAGAAAGATTTTTTGCTTAATTTTTCTTACTTGTGAATCTTGATATCCTAAACCACGTTCTGGATAGCGATGACTCTTAAAGCATTCTACACATTAAGAGACATGTCTTAGCAATCGGTATTGTCCCTTGAGGACAACATTTCTAAGCCCTTATTTTCACTTTAAAAAAATGATTTTATAATTGTAATCCATTTTCAGCGTTCGCTTGTACTTTCAAACAAAATCATTTTTGTCAAAAACACTTATTTTTTCCCTAAATTTTACTTTCGATTTACTAGTTTACGACAAATCTGCTGATTCCCATGTTATAGATGCACACAAATCACGAAATGTAATGTTATGTGTAAACTGACATAATAATGTAACTTTAGACTAATGACTTTTTCTGTAATAATTGACTTAATTCCTCTTCATCCAATTTATGAAACACAGCGATTTCAAAATAAAATTACGTTTTGTATTGTTTTATTAAAATATTATGGACAAGATCGGTGGCCGAAAAGACTAAAATCTTATTAAAATGTTCTTAATTAAAATAAATTCTCCTTGCCAAATTGTCTGTATACAATGTATTTCAAAGCAAAAAGCTCATCGAATTGACTATATTAATATCTCCTGATATACTGAGGTCTAAAATTCATCAATTGCCTACCGTTAAACATAGTTCGTGTGAACTCATTTGCAGGCCAGGTATAAAAGCTTTTGTAAATTCATTGGTAGGTCCGATTAAGATAACTCCCATTTATTGAAAAAAAAACTGATAAAGTGAAAATAAGTCCTTTTGAAATGACACTTCTCTCATGTCTTCTATCCGAATGGAAGACCGAGGAACTTATCAAAATAATATGCAACTTCTACTCTGAAACAAGTCTGTGGACAGCGATACCGATTGCTGAGACATGTCTCTCTGTCTCTTGTATCCTTTATCTACTAGTATAAAAAATGCACAAGTTTTATATATTTTCAGAGGTACGATGAAAAAAACATTGTTCTTGCCCCGAAAAAAAATGTAAAAATCATGGAAAAGTCTTTATTTCTTTATTTGCACGATTAATGTCCTATTTTATTGAATTTTTGGAAAGTTATTGTTATTTTGATGT